>JAJJMB010004763.1:1837932-1927906 GCA_023531105.1 Papaver atlanticum | reverse complement strand
GCTAGGGTGTAATAGAGTGATTGAGATACTAAAAAAATAAAAAAAAATAAAAAAGACCAAACCAATAGACCAATCGGAATAAATATTAACACTTGGATAGCAATATGTGTGTGTTCTCCCTGTCTCCGTCGCCTAAATAAGCGTGGAACACAAGATCCACGGGAATTACCATGTAATCTGCTGACAAGAAGCATGCGCTTGGATCCAAAAGATCTAATCATGTCGTTAAAAAAAAATAAAAAAAAATAAAAAAATAAATGTGTGTTCAATAAATCGACCGCTGGTTCCCTTGTATATGCCAGACAAGTTGATCTAGAATTAGGATTATCGACCACTGGTTCCCTTGTATATGCCAGTTGTGTTGATATTAGTCAGACCAGTATTTCAGTCCATTAGGATAGGTTCATTTTGGCAGTGGCCTTCAGACATATATGAGAAACACCGTTCACCTAGACAACATCAAAACCAGCTATGTTTTTCTATATCCATCTCTTAATCTATCCATATGATTTGTTGACTCCGGATATTGATGTCCATAGTGCGACTATTTGAGTAGAGCTATGTCACTTATATATGAATTTAGTATGCTTGAGTGCAAACTCGTGTACAGCAATTGGAATTTCGCATCAGGGTACTTCCTCCCGTAATCAATAAGTATGCCAACCAAGGAGGTTCTTTAGTGCATTCCAAGGTTCTGCGTAGATAGCTAGGGACTGGAGTAAAGGTTTTGTGGGTATATCTCTAGTAAACCCTCCCGAGACTATAACTCGGCCACTAGGGCCACCTAGGGTTTTAAAGGCTTGTTGCACATGCTAAGTGCAATCGATGATGCCTGCGACAGTGAGTTAGGATTTTATTTTCTGTTTTTGATTTGCTCGGGACTAGCAAATAATAAGTTTGGGGGTATTTGATAGACGCATTTATGTGTCTATTTTCATCTCTATTGTGTATATTGTTAGTACCCATTTTTGTACTTATTTCGGTATTTTATCTCTTTGTAGGTGTTTTTGGAGAAATAAACTTTTGCGGCGAAATTGGCTCGAAAAGTTGTTAAAGGCACCCGGGAGGACATTTGCTATTCGGACTCTCACTTTGGATAGAGGGTAACCCATTTCCAAGCAGCTACTAAACACAGATCGGGATTGGATAGGGGGAATCTACTTCTTCACGTTTTAAAAACAAAAATTGGCGGGAAAATACAAACACATTCTGGCAGTTTTGGTGGTAGTGATTTGGAGGAGTTTGAGGTCGATTAAACCTCTGATTTTCATAGGGTAGACTCCTTATGGGTCTAGGAATCTAACATGGGTGTTGAAATCGATTAAACTGGGCTCAATCGATGGATTTTCATCACAACAGCAAAAAAAGGAAAGTCACGTGTGTGATCGATTTTAGGAAATTTTAGAGAGATTAAAGTGCTATAATTCTTCCCAAAGGTTGGTATCTATCTAAGGAAGAGTTTAGAATCAAAAGGAAAGCTCACAAACGCGTAGAAATTCTAAAACAAGAAATTACCGCAACTTTGCCGTGAAGAGAAAGGAAGAGATTTTGGAAGATTTTGGAGAGATTTAATCGCTCTTTTTGATATAAATAGATTGTTTGGGTCATATATAAGGGGTGTCGAAAGTTAGGGGAAGTTTAGAACACCACAGAGCCGAAAAATCAAAGGTGCAGGAAACCTGCTGCTGCTTCTGAAGAACACGAAAAACATCGACCCACACCGAACCGTCGCAGACGAGTGTCGTTCTTCAACAGCAGAACCGATTTATCGTTTATTAACAGCACTTCAATTGTAACGGTGATTTCTGTAACGCCAGAAAAGTGTTGCAGATTCGCTGTATTATTATTCTCCTTCAATAAAAACACCTTTGAGCCATGTTTCTATCTTTTGAGCATGTTTTTACCATGAGGAGCTAAACCCCAACACTGGAATGACGGAGGAAGCCCTATTTCACGCATGTGGTAATTCTAATAATTCTTTTATGACTATTTGCATTGATTTTTAGTTGATTTATGATTTTTATTGAATGGGTGTGATTTCGTTTGATGATGTATGCTTGGTCTATGTATTTTTGATACATCATGCTTTTGATTTACAGTCATTGCTTTTCAAAAATCTACTTTTGGCAAAGAATAAGAGTCCATATTTTTAATATTTGAGCTATAATTGATTGGAATTATTGTTTGAATCACATGAATGAAATTTGGTGGAATCCTGAGTCTCGGTGCTTTTTATAATCTTGACCAAAACATTATTTTGATTTTTCTAGTTTTCTAAATTAAGTGTAAAAATTATTCTTCACAAGTCCGAGTTGATCGAATCTTATTACCACTTTTTCTACAACAATTAAAATCATATCAGTAATGTGGTTTAGATTAGCCCACGTGGATAGTTTGTGAACGTCGGATATTGAGAGAGAGAGAGAGAGAGAGAGAGTGGGTTATATACTCTCATATCCTGTAATGAAACTCTTATGAGAAGATTTATGAATAGAATAGTTTAGTTTAGCAATTAGGCTATGTTCACTATGAATCAAGAGGTTACTTACTCAGATTATCATCTAAACCCTGTAGTTGTACATCCAGGTACACTACACATCGATATCCTGCGGTGGTGGCAAAACTTCAGACAAACAAACTGGGCTAAAGATACTCATCAGTACCCAAAGATGGCTACAAAAGAATAATTCATAGAAATATCATTCCGACAGTAAGCAATTGTTCAAATACACCATACTTCGAAATGTCATTATTGCAATTAATGAAAAAATATCAACTGTCCGTCATAGTTGTTTGGACACAAAATAAATTATTGCAATGTAATTCCACTTAACATGTTAGCAAAATGATATGAAATGCTTCTTCAAATCGATAAATAAAATACTTGAGCTATCTGGTTGGTGTTCCTTTCATCTATGGACATACAGTTTCAGTTATTAAGGAATTAGCTAAGTGCTACGAAATGCTGCCCTATATATATATGATAGAACACTTAAAGTCTTAAAGCTCTCTGAGGTTTGTGCAACATGTTTCAAAGTTAAGACCACAGGAATGCTACATGCGAAGTGATAATTTTTTAAAACCTGATTCTCCGATAAGTTGATTTAGTAACACTTTCATGGAAAAAACTAAATCAAGCAGATTATATCCATGGTACCTTGTTGACATAAATATTAACATGGCTATAAATCAAGCAGATTATATCCATGGTATGTTGTTGACATAAATATTAACATGGCTATATATTTAGAGTAGATAAATTAGGAGTAGCACAATAAAAAAAAGAGGGTCCGGATCATGGGACACAGAATTTTGACGCATAGTTTTGACACAAACATCTAACCGTTCATTACAGTTCATCTAAAGGCCGTCAAGTTTAAATTACACGGCTCCAGCCAAGCCGAGCCAAATAAACATTACCATATATCTTCCCACGTTTTCGGTCAAGTAGTTTAATCTTCTTCCCCCATTATCCCATTACGGTATTGATAACTTTTTTAATTTCTTCTTCCGATTCTCATTTGGAATTTTGATTTCATAGATTTTTTTTAACATCATTTGTTTTCTTTTCTCTTTCTATGGAAGTAAAGGTTTTTGCTAAACTAGATGGGACAAGGATATGTCGTGTTAGTATAATAATGGCCAAGAGGAGTCTGTTGATTGCATACTTTTTTTTATCGTTTTTCAATTATCATATAAATCTATTTTTGATCGCGTATTTTTCATTTGTGGGGATGTTATGCATATATTTTAAGTTTTTCATTTGGATTCAGGACAATTAACCATGGATCATGGATGACTTGACAAAGCTGATGATAATCAAGTATTGATTGATTGATTGATTTTTATTTTTTTGAAGCAAACAAGTATTGATTGATGAAGATATATGCATTACAGCAACTGGTAACTAAATACGATACAAGTTTATATGCTTAATCATCCAAAATGATACTTAACAGTTCAGGTTAATCTTTCAACAATATATCGTCATGAAAGACTATGCAATCGGTTAAAGCTGCTGCTTGAGCAAGTCCACTCATTTTATCGAAGAATCGACTTCAAGAGCTGCATCTATCAGAAGAAAAGAAAAGTAGTTGCTGAAGGCAACAGCTACAGCATATAGTTGCGGAAAAAAATCCTGCAATTTGACTTAATATATTAAGTTCTGCATCATTTGATCACTATAGCTATAGGTTTATACATTAAAGTCAGAAAATTGCATCATATATATGAGGCAATATGAGCTCTATTTTGATGAAAGCTATAGAGCAAGCTATGATGGCATGTATATGCACATTTGATTTGAGTTGGAAAATTATCATGTAAGAAGGTAAGTAAAGATAGTTGCACTTAACTTTGTTCGAAGCTAAACTTTGATCCTCTGCCACTTGAGTTGTCACTTCAATTATCTGGGCGAATGGTGGTGTTGTAAGCCTGTGGCGTTAAGCTCAAATATGCAGTTATCTGACAGAACATAAGTGGGTGTGCAGTTGTTCCAAGCTCTAGACAGCTTAACTTAGTGTTCAACACTTTTTCTGTTGGAGTAAGCTTGTTGCTGAACTTTAACACTCATGTAGAGGTTCTTTTGCTCAAGAAGAATCTGGTCATGCTTATGAGTGATGCAAGTATGCAACTCCACTGGTTTTAAGATTCTCTGAAGGTGATTAATCTGTTTGATCTTCTTGGAGAGTTCAACTCTAGATCATCGTCAGTCAGCAGTGTCTTCACCATTAATTAATAGCAGTTCTGATAGAACAAAATTAAAAGAAAATTTTTGGTTACGAACACACGATTGAATTCTCGAGATCTCATAGCATATGTTGTTAAACTTTGAACAACTAAAGCAAATACAAATCAAATTAGGTCGAAAATTAAGTATATCAAATCCAAATCAAATTGATGGATAATAGACATAAGGATTCACTGATTTCGTGTTGCGACACCAACCCAATATCTCTTATTTCCTTAAATATATTTACCTAGTTTAGTTTGCATGGTTTCCTAGTTTAAGTGAACTTCTTATTATTAGCACTAGTATAACACGCACGCGCGATGCGCCTGCCGTTCCGTTCGTTACGTAATTTTGTTGTGCATACCCCTAAAGAGTCATCTGAAAAAGGAACAATACACAAACAGTATCCGTAAATACTCATCTGAAAAAGGAACCATACAGGAAGAAAAACATTCAGGTGTAAACTAAATTCACATGGACTAAAACCTAAATGTAAGCGAGTTACTTAATTTAGGTTGAAAAATATTTTCTGTTCCAACTTCCAATTCCAGAAATCGGAATACGAAATAGTACAGAAATTTGAACTTGTGTATGCTAGTTAAGGAAAAGTGATCCTAGCAGTCGGCAATAAACCCATGAAAAAAGATTATTCAGTAAGATAAGCAATTGATTATTATGCTTTATACTCTCCAACCAAGTCAGAAACTGGTACCTTGCTGCATATATGCAAAGACACACGCGCATTGCCAGTATCGTTCCTTTTCAAGACCTGCAAAATATATCGTGCATTAGGTTTACGCCAACATTTAACAGGGATGATAAACCTGTCATATTCAAGCCAAAATATATACTTAACAAAAGATACTAATCACATCAAATATATTAAGCAATCTGTATACAGACTTCAACAGATTTCTTAATGTTGTCGAAGATCTTATAATTTTTTGATGTTATTACTATTGTTCATACTGTAATCCTGGATACCCAATTCGAAGGTTTTTTGCATTCAAACATCCAGGCTACAAATTCAAGATGGGAATGCACTAATTATTATATAAGAGTTGATAAAAGCGGAAGTCCTAATTTAATCAATACCAGTTGAAAGAAGAGCATGAACATCGATTCAGACTAAATCCTAAGTCGAAATTAACCCCAGACTTTCAAATTATACAATCAAAAGTAATTTTCAGCTACGATTGGCCCTATATCCTGTCTGATACTTATTTCAGAGGTTAAGTAGAGGTAATCAACACAAACAAACTATAGTACCTGAAATGGAAGACAAATGAAATTGGTTTTGGCAATTTGGCAAAACGTACTTCTTTTACCTCTCCACTTTACCATGAGATCTCCTCATGACTCAGATTCAAGAGCCTAAAACCGTTGTGGAAGTGATTTCCATGACATACACAATACGAAATAGTCATGCTTACTGGAACAGTAAAGGAGGTTTTTCTTTCCTCCCCACTTAGTGCATTGCATCAGATGACATAAATAAAGATGATTTTATTAAGATTCCTTTTGATTTTTAGTGAAATCATTCACTAAGTGTTTCAGCATGGTTAATAATTTGAAAAAGATTCCTACTGCATTCATAAGAAGCTGAACTTGTATTCTCGGACTACGACGAACCGGACTCACCATTTGTACAATTAGTCCGTAGAACCCAGAGTATCGAAAGCTACAACAGCAGTAAAACTCACAGCGTTACCACCTTAAAGGTCTATAGATCTGATTAAGTCTCACTCTATTACCATGAATTGTATTAAAACTGTCTCCTTGTCCATAACTGGCAGAGAGTTTCTAGCACTTGGCTGCTATTCTTTCTATTAGAGACCATCTTAGAAAAAGGGTGCTTGGGGGTATTGAAAACCTCGTTAAATAACTGCGGGTCTGAGCAAGTATGCCAGCCAGGAGCTCATTAGGTTAATGGTTTGAAGCCAACTCAGTTGCCACACTTATGGGCATGATCCTCTCAAATACTCCAATACATTGAGTTCACAGGCAATTTTTCTAACAATAAACTTATGAATGAGCATGAAGTTAGCAAGGACCCAAAACAAATTATAGATTGAACATCGTATTTCTGTCCAGTATTTTCACAAACAGATACGATTCAAGAATATTAGTTTAACTAACAGCAGCTGAATAAATCCTCTACTAATGTTCATCAAAATGACAGAAGCAAATCAAAATAAAAGAACAACACAACATGAATAAATCTGGAGAGGTGTTCAAAAAGGGGAAAAAATTGAAGCATGTATGTACCTGGTGATTTAGCTATAAGTGTAATTTAGCTAGGTTAAACCTGTTCTTTTTGTGTAATCTCGAATCATTTCGAGAATCACAGTGTTTTCCTTGCTTCGGATTGAAAATTGAATACTGTAAGACCTGATTTAAAGAGAAGTTTTTTTTTGTGTTTGGGTTAAAAATTAAAAATCAATGGGTTATGGTTTTGGTTTGAAATTAGATATCGATGGGGAATGGATTTGGGATGAAATTAGAATCCCCCTAGATTGTTTGATTGATTTTGTAGCTTCAGTGGAGATTAATTTGCTTAGGGAATAAAGAATCAGCCTCGATTGTTCTTCCTACGAGTGTTAGGAGATTCTTTATGGTTTTTTTCGTTGAAGATGGGTTTTTCAGTTTTTGCATTGAAGACTGCCCCTCGTTTTTCCCAGATTTACAAACATTTCAGCATAAAAATCAGAATCACGGAGGGGTAGAATAGTAACTTCCTGTCGGACGGGAGAAAAAAGTTTGACTGTCGGAAAACATGTCTTTTTTTTATTTTAGTATAAGATAAGATTGATTGCGTAACAAGCAATTCCCTTAGCTATAAATACTTTGCTTGAGTTTGTATTATCACATAACTTTAATCAATACAACTCAGTTCTATTTATTTTTTCTCTTTATCTTCAACGCAGAGGTGGTTAACCCCAACTTAAACGGTTTTATCTAGGGTTCTTACTTTTTGTTTGTGTTCTAACTAGAGTTTTGGTCAAGGACCCTAACATCTGGTTTAGAGCTGGTTAAGATCAGTGTCTAAATTCTACCATTTTTTTTTTTTACGATGTCTTATACAGAAAATCTAAAACTCGTTAATGACAGCTTTGTGGGTGTTTCCGAAAAACTAGATACTCTTGTCACAACTATTAACGACCATCATCTTCATGAGGAAGAAGCACGCAACACGAAGAAAGCTGATGACAACCAATTACGTGAGGAAGATCGAGTCAATAGGAGGTTAGACCTAGCTGAGAATACACAAAACTTATCCACCACTCTCACAACGGAGCTTACAACATCTTTAACCACGTCTTTGAGTAATTTTTTACGTTTGGTGTTTAGAGAATTTCTCCCTCAGCTTAATCAGCGTAATGGTGCTGCTCCTCCTCCACCACCTCCACCTCTTCCTGGTGGTAATGAAACTAATATTCGAGCTGGCTCAATCAGTCTAAAGTTCCCAACTTTTGATGGTGATGACCTTGATGGTTGGATTTTTAGTGCTGAAAAATATTTTAGTTTACACATTGAAAAAGAGGGGGTATAACAACCACACCCAATAATTCGTTTGGCAATCTGTATGGACTAACTCCAATATACTTTCAAGAGAATCAACTAGACAGTCAGACACAATCTTAAAAAAATTATATCAAAGAGTTATATCTCTATTTCTCAATTCAATCCGCAATCAAACAAATAGGAATTTGCGAGCCCGATTGAATATAAGAAATAACTTGGACGGTATCAAAAACCAATATCCAAGTGTCAATCAATTTAATCAACAACCAAAGGTTGGATTCCCAATTGATTGAACTTACGCACAACCTGTGATATTTCAATTATAAATATAAACAATATAATGCGGAAAAGAAATAACACAGACACCAGAAATTTTGTTAACGAGGAAATCGCAAATGCAGAAAAACCCCGGGACCTAGTCCAGAATAAACACACACTGATTATAAGATGTTACACCAATTTCCTACTACCTATTCGGACTAGATGTAATACCTGCTTCAGCTGTATTCAAGCACTTATAGAACTTATAACAGAACACCGATTCTCCTTAGGAATTCTTCTCGTAAATCTTCTAGCAGAATACAAGGCTCTCTTTAGAAGATACAACAACACCGTTGATACTTTTCGATATTCTGTTTTCACAAAACACCGAATCGATTTCCCTTTAGATGTAAATCAAGGTTTTGGAAATCTTGTGTTTGTTTCGAACAACTACCAGATAAAAATAGAGATAACGAAACAAACTTGTAAATTAGGGTTTTAATTAACAATCAGTATGCGTACACACAAGGAGTCCGTGAACCTGATTTTCGTAAGTAAACTTGGGCGATTCCAAAGATCAATTTCCAAGTTAAGAAAACCCTAATAATTCTACAACAAGAACAACTAAAATAAATCTAGAGATATCTTGTTTAAAACTTCTTAAGGATTTTTACGAGATACCTTAATCGAAGTTTTCTTTCTAGCTTCCAATTTCGACTAACAAGTATTGGTATACGATCGGAAACTGAAATCTATCAAAACCTAGGTTTATGATCAACAACTCTTGAATGGTTTTATATCAGAAGAGAAAACCTTAGAATAGACAAGAGGTGAAAAACCTAGATTACAAGTTGTATAATCAATCACGAAGATTAAATCCAACTCGGCTTTGTGATCCCCAATACAAAGACTTTTATCTCACTCTTGTTCACGAAGAACAGAAGACGTGGAAAACAACCTATGAAGCTTACACCAATTTTCCAAAGGGGATGAAAAACGTGTAGCATTCACGAACCCTTTATTTATAATGAACAATAGCTTGGAAGCTAAGCAAAGCTATTTTCCTTTTTCAAGACTCTCCTAATTTTGGGAGTCTTTCCTAAGTTACAACTCTTGCCAAAATAATTAATTAGCAAATATTGTATTTATGTGAATAAATCACATTTTAACTTAGACAGGAATTAAAAGTTATCACAAACACTTTAATATGGTAATCAAATATATGTTTGGAATAATAGCTATCTTGCCTAGATAAGGAAACATCATAAACATGACCAAAAATGGCTTCTAGTCACGTAATTGGCCTCAAGTCCGTGAACCATTAAAAACAGTTCGTGGATTGTTTCCTACTAACGAACTGTAATAATTACATCAACACTTATAATTGTTACTTTAATAAATCACTCATAACTTAATCGTTATAACTCGGAATTGAGTGATTCTTGGCTCGTTGAATTCGTAAGATCATTCACTATAACATAAGAACCTTTCCAGGGATAAAGGTTATTGTCACAAAAGTCATGAATCAAATAACCTCAAGTATATATACATAAATGTACATTTACCGTCATAGGAATTGTTCCATAGAGTGAGCATTTATTTCGATAGATTAGAAAGGTAGAATTGAACAAGAATCCAAATGAAATCAATTACCACATACCTTTGTTGATGAAGTCCTTGTTGATGTCTTCTTGTAGTCTTCAAACTTCATCCTTCCAGGATAGCTTCGATTCTACTTCTTAGACTTAATTTAGTCCGCAACTATCTTTAGTATACTAAATCAAGAATGCATTTTGGCAACTAAAATTGACAACTAACTTGACATACCAACGCTAGTGGGTTCTACCGAGCAATGCTCTAACACACATGATGGCTGACAATCTAAATATCACAATCGCTTCCGCGCATCTTAAAGGTGATGCCAATGCTTGGTTTCGCTGGAAAAAGACAACTACCATTGTGACTACATGGGTAGAATTTTGTTCTCTTGTCCGTGCTCGTTTATCTCCTACAAAATTTGTTGATGCTCGTATGGCAATTAGCACAATTAAACAAAAAGGTACGGTTCGTGATCACATACCTGAATTTGAACGTTTGTTAAATTTTGTCACAGATTTACCTGAGGATCACTTAGTCAATTGTTTTATCCATTCTTTGAAACCGGATATTGGCTCTGTTGTTAAATTACTGGAGCCACAAACTTTAGCTGCGGCTTTTACAAAGGCAATGAATCAAGAAGATGCCTTATTAGCAGCTAGTTCTACTCCAAAACAACCTTATCGTCCTCCTCAGCTTCGACCTTCATCTACTCCTTCACATAATCAATTCAAAAGACCTACCTTACCTCCTGAAGCTAAAAGACTTTCTTGGGAAGAACAAAAAGAAAAAAGGGATAAGGGTCTTTGCTTTAATTGTGATCAATTGTTTACGCCTGGTCACTTGTGCTTGAAACCAAGATTATTGATTTTAGATGGATCTCCAGAGATGGTTGCAGTAGATACAGAAGTGGTGCATGAAGAAACTACGATGCTTCTTGACACTAATTTAGAAGATGTAGCTGCAGCTACTATCTCGATGCATTCTCTTATGGGTTCTTCTTTTCCTAGAACTATGCACATTAAAGGTTTTTCTAAGGCTCAGCCTCTTACAATTTTAATTGATTCAGGGTCGAATCATAATTTTGTTCATCCTGCACTAGCTAAAAGGTGTGGTTATTCTCTGCAAGCTAAAGATAATGCATTATGTGTCACTGTTGGTGATGGTGGACAACTAAATACATTGGGTACTTTCTTCAATATTCCAATTCGAATGCAAGATTACACTTTTACTACTGATTTTCATGTTTTACCTATTGGTGGTTGTGATGCCGTGTTGGGAGTACAGTGGTTGCGAACGTTGGGAATTTTTTTTGGGGATTTCGACAAGTTAATTATGAGTTTGAACATTAATGGCGCAGACATTCAATTATTGGGTAATAATTCTCCTTCTGTCATGATCTTGGACAGTGTGCCCATACAGCGTTTACTCCACCGTGAATATTATATTGTTTTTCTACATTTTTCTGCAATAACTACTTCTTCATTGAATGCTATAACGACTCCAACACTTGAGATTCAACGGTTATTGTCTCAATTTGTTGATGTTTTTCAAACTCCAACTTCACTTCCACCAGAAAGACTACATGATCATCGAATTCCTTTGATACCAAGATCAGCTCCAGTTAATGTTCGTCCTTATAGTTATCCTCATTTTCAGAAGGATGAAATTGAAAAGATTATATCTGAATTAAGTCAAGATGGGTTTATTCGATCTAGTCCAAGTCCATTTTCTTCTCCTATTTTGATGGTGCGCAAGAAAGATGGTTCATGGCGTATGTGTGTGGATTGCAGAGCTTTGAACAAAATTAAAATTAAAGATAGATTTCCTATCCCAATGGTGGATGAACTATTAGATGAACTCCATGGTGCAATCATATTGACAAAACTTGATCTTCGCTCTGGCTATCACCAGATTCGTCTCTACAAATCATATATTCAAAAAACTGCATTTCGTACTCATGATGGTCACTATGAATTTCTAGTTATGCCATTTGGATTGTCAAATGCACCAGCTACATTTCAGAGTCTTATGAATCATATCTTTAGACCATATCTGAGAAAGTTTGTTCTCCTTTTTTCGATGACATATTGATTTATAGTAAGAGTATGTCAGGATATTTGGAACACTTATCCATAGTGTTTGAGATTTTGCGTACAAATCAATTGTCTGTGAAGGAATCCAAGTGCACTTTTGCACAATCCTCAGTTGGTTACCTTGGCCATATTATTTCTTCTGAAGGTGTTGCAGTGCAGAGTGATAAAATTCAGAGTATTCTTGATTGGCCAATTCCAACCACACTTAAAAGCTTGAGAGGTTTTCTTGGATTTGCAGGATATTATCGATTTTTTTAAGGATTTTGGTAAGATCAATGCTCCATTAACTCAGTTGTTAAAGAAAGATTCCTTTGTATGGAATGATGCAGCTACTGCTGCTTTTCGAGCTCTTCAACGAGCACTGACTACTACACCAGTCTTAATATTACCATATTTTTCAAAAGAATTTTTCTTAGAATGTGATGCTCCTGGTATGGATTTGGGAGCTATTTTGATGCAGTCTGGTAGGCCAATTGCTTATTATAGCAAGGCCTTAGCAGGAAAAAACTTGAACTTATCCATTTATGATAAGGAAATGCTTGCTATTGTTTCTGCAGTACAAAAGTGGAGACATTATCTACTTGGAAGACATTTTAAGATTTATACAGATCACCATAGTTTGAAATATTTCCTAGATCAACGAATATCTTCGATGGAACAACAACGATGGTTATCTAAACTACTGGGGTATGATTATGAGATCATTTTCAGATGAGGAAAAGAAAATGTTGTTGCTGATACTTTGTCAAGAACTACAGGTCTCCAATTTTCTGCTACCCCAATTTTTTCAGGTGTCAATGAAATTATCAGGAAAGCAACAATGATGAAGAATTTAGTAAAATCATTGATTTGCTGCGCCGCAATCCTAATCATAAACCACATTATTCTTACACTGATGGCATTATGCGTTACAAAGGAAGGATTGTAGTATCTTCTACTTCTGAGTGGTGCACTAAACTTTTACATGAATTTCATTCTACACCCTTAGGAGGCCATTCTGGATATTTTCGCACTTACAAGCTCATTCAACAGAATTTTTATTGGAAAGGTTTAAAAAGTTCAGTAAAGGTATTTATTTCTCATTGTGAAGTTTTTCAGAAGAACAAATCTGAAGTTGTCGCTCCTCCAGGATTGTTGCAACCTCTACCAATACCTGCAGATGTTTGGTTGGATATCTCGATGGATTTTATAGATGGATTTCCACAATCTTATCGTAAGACTTCTATTTTGGTAGTTGTTGATAGGTTGTCCAAATATGCACACTTTATAGCTCTTGTGCATCCATACTCTGCTGCTACTATTGCTGATATATTTGTTCAAGAAATTGTTCGTCTACATGGAATGCCTAGAACCATTATCAGTGATCGTGATCCAATCTTCATGAGAAATTTTTTGGGAAGCATATTTTTCTTTACAAAATACACAATTATGTCGCAGCTCAGCTTATCATCCACAAACAGATGGAAAAACAGAGGTGACAAATCGAACTCTTGAATGTTATTTACGCTGTTTTGCTAGCATTAAGCCTTCTGAATGGATCAAATGGTTGCCTTGGGCAGAATGGTGGTATAACACCATCCATCACTCAGTTATCAATAAGTCACCTTATGAAGCCTTGTACGGTAGAGCTCCGCCAACAATCTCGAGTTATTTACCTGGAACCACAGCTGTTAATGATGTTGATCTTAATTTGAGAGCTAGGGACCAAACACTCAAGATCCTTAAATTCCATCTTCAAGATGCTCAAGCTAGAATGAAGTCTTTTGCTGACAAACATCGTACTGAGAGAAGTTTTGCAGTGAATGATTGGGTATTTCTTCATCTACAACCCTATAGACAATCAATGGTGGCAAATCAACCATATTCTAAACTTTTTCCTCGATTTTATGGACCTTTTAAAGTCATTGAAAGGATAGGAGAAGTTGCATATAAGTTGGAATTACCTGTTGAGAGCCGTATTCATCCAGTTTTTCATGTCTCTCAACTGAAGTTAAAACTTGGCTCTTCTGTGGTTACTGAAACAGTTCTGCCTAATGTGGTTGATTATGAAAACCTGAAGCTATACTAGAACGCAAAATGTTCAAAAAGGGCAATCAAGATGGAACTAAATGGCTTGTACAATGGAAGGATCATTCGCCAGAAGAAGCAACATAGGAAGATGCAGATGATATTCTCTTGCGTTTTCCAGATATTGAGGCTTGAGGACAAGCCATTTTTCAAGCAGGGTAGAATGTTGCGACACCAACCCAATATCTCTTATTTCCTTAAATATATTTACCTAGTTTAGTTTGCATGGTTTCCTAGTTTAAGTGAACTTCTTATTATTAGCATTTATTGCGTAACAAGCAATTCCGTTAGCTATAAATACTTTGCTTGAGTTTGTATTATCACAGAACTTTAATCAATACAACTCAGTTGTATTTATTTCTTCTCTTTATCTTCAACGCAGAGGTGGCTAACCCCCAACTCAAATGGTTTTATCTAGGGTTCTTACTTTTTGTTTGTGTTCTAACTAGAGTTTTGGTGAAGGACCCTAACATTTCGAATCTTCAGTTTGATTTTCGAACGAGATAAGAATTGGGAAATACACCAGCGAATTTCAAAATGAAGTTTCGCCGAGATTTTGATGTCAAAACGAATATTAAGAGGAGATTATTGTACTTCTGAACTCCGATTAAGAATCAGATAAGATTCAAAAAAAAGCCCTAGAAACAACTTTTAGAAATTTCATTTCAATTCAAATAAATTAATCAAGTTTTTCTATTAAATTAAAAGTAGGGGAGGGGATTAAACCTACCTTTGGAGTCGATGTTGATGACGATTTCCTCTAATAAATTAATCACAGCTGAACATTCCGTTACAAACTTCTCTCAGAAATTCATTCTCCCGTGTATCATGAATTACTAACTAGAACCTCCATGTTATCTTAGATTCTTAACAACATATTATGGAATCTTACTTCAGAGGAGCTGTTACTACTGATCTACATGATGATGCCATTTACAGAATGAAAAAAAGAAAGATGGAGAGTATTACTAGACAGAATTTTCAGATGATCACAGTATGGTTTATGACGGCGTTCTTGTGGGAAGAGAGTTGAGAGAGGAGAAGATGAGGAAGAAGAATATGTTTTACGGCTTTTGTTTGTTTGGAGGCACTTAAATATATATATTTTTTGATTCAAAAATAAATTTTCATCGCTTCGATAGAGATTACATCAGAGTCTTGTGCAACCCATCCATAAATATCAAGAAGGTACTCATCAAAATATTCAAAGTTAGCTTTCAAAAATCTAGCTTTCTTTGCCAACTTATTTGCAACACCATTACAATCTCTTTTAGCTGAAACACATTGCCAGTGTTCAATTTTATTCAAAAGAAATCTAATATCTAAAACTAAAACTTGAATCAACCAATGAACACCGGGGCTGATTCATTGATGGATTTAATTAAGACCTCACTATCAGATTCAAAAATAACATTGTTGAGTTTTCTTGAAATGGCTAGAGATATAGCTGCCTTCATAGCCTTGCACTCCAATTCCTCCAATTCTATTCCTTCATTCATTCCTCCATCAAGATATTGTCCTTGCACACCAAAGCAAGTACCTGCAAAATCTCTTAAAATCAGTCATATATCACCCTGAGAATTTTGTTTAATGAAAGATGCATCTAGATTAATTTTTAGATATCCAAAATCTGGAGGTTTCCATCTCATAATTTGTAATGAAGTAGTATTGTTAACAGTATGATTAGAAACAAAATAGACAATTCTATTGATATTATCCAGAGTCATTAATCTGTTAGGATTATGATTCTGAAAAATCTTTGAACACCTATCTTTCCAGATAGCCCAAGCAGATACCATTAGGAGTTTGTTTATATCTTCTCTTGGCAGCCCTGCACCAAAATTCAAGTTAATACCTGTAGTGAACCAAGAAGTTACCCAATTCTTGAAAGAACCATGATATGACAAGATGTTTCCAACATTAATGTTTATAGAAAGCTATATAGATCTACCATAAGGACAAGTCAAGAAAAGATGATCACTTGACTCATTTAGATGACCACACAGACTACCGTGAAGCTCAATATCATTCCTATATCTAGATAACTTGTCTCTAGTTGGGACAATATCTTTAATATATTTCCATACAAACAATTTTACTTTATGAGGAAGTTTAAGTTTCCAGAAAGCTTTTCAGGCCTGCTAGGAATAGAATTAGGAAAAACAATATTGTGAGTTTGTCTAGTTAAAACATTGTAAACACTTTTAACTGAAAACAAACCCTTTCTATCTGGTTTCCAAATAAGAGAATCCTTACCTAAAGCAGGGACATTCATAGCAAGAATTTTGGTAGAAGATTCAGGTTCAAAAAGATAATGTATTAGTACAACATTCCAATCTCTAGTATCATTATGAAAAAGTTCAGAAACACAAGTGTAGGAAGTAGTATTCACTAAACCTTCAGCGGGTATAGGGGGATGGCTTAATCCTATAACCCAACAATCTAACCAAATGTTTATCCTAGTACCACATCTTACAAGCCAAAAACTATTATTCTTAATAATTTCTATGCATCTATAAAGACCTCTCCAAATCCAAGAACATTTATCATTTAGTTTCTGCAAGTGAAGGATATTGCAATTGTGAAAGTACTTAGCACTTAGGATTTGAACCCATAATTCATCCTGATCATTAATGATTTTCCAGATTAACTTACATATAAGGGAAATATTGAAAGTCTCTAAATCCCTGAATCCTAAACCACCTAAATCTTTAGACTTGTTAATATTATCCCAACCAAACTTAATTCATTTACCTGTCTTATGACCCCACCAAAAATTTCTCTGCAAAGAATCAAGCTTACTTATTAGAGTAGTAGGGATTTTAAAACATCCCATTTGATAAGTAGGTAAAGAGTTCAAAACAGATTTAATCAGAGTAGATCTACCTGCTTGATTAAGAGTGGTACGTACATAATTCCTGAGTCTAGCTTCAAAAGATTAAACAATAGGATCAAATGACTTAACCTTAGAGTGACCAAGCAACAGAGGAGCACCGACATATTTCTCTGAATCAGTAACTATAGACATTTGAAGAGCATTAGCAATATCATCACAATAGTTAGGGCAAAGATTTTTGCTAAAATAAACACAGGATTTATCAAAGTTAAGCATATGACCAGACAGCTGACCAAAATTTTGAAGAATTTGCAAGATGTTCTCAACATGCTTCATATTGGCTAGACCAAATATTAAAATATCATCAGCAAAAAGCAAATGGGTTATAGGTGGAGCTTTCCTGAAAACTTTAACACCAGTTATATCCTTATTAACTTCAGCTGCAAGTAAAGACCTAGAGAGAAATTCCATGGCCAGAATAAAGAGATAAGGGGATAAAGGATCCCCTTGTCTAATACCTCTAGTAGGTTGCAAAAATCAGTTTTAAAACCAAAATTTTCAAGAACTCTAATAAGAAAACTCCATCCAATCTGTCAAAAGCTTTTGATAAATCAAGTTTGAGAGCCATAGTGCCACTAACTCCTTCTCTTTTTTTTCATTGAATGAACCATTTCATGAGCAATAATAATATTGTCATGTATGGCTCTGCCTGGAACAAAGGCAGCCTGGTAAGGAGAAATCAGTTTCTTAAGAAGAGGCTTAATTCTATTAGCCAAAATCTTAGAAATAATCTTGTAAGTAACATTACATAGACCAATTGGTCTAAATTCATATGGAACTTTGTGACTTTTACATTTAGGGATAAGAGATAAGTAAGTCCTATTAATACATCTAGGCATATAACCACATTGGAAAAAACTTTGAACCACATCAATTATATCCTTACCTACTAGATTCCATTGAGATTGATAAACCTGCTTGGAAACCATCAGGGCCAGGAGCACTCCAAGCAGGCATATTTTTGACCATATTTTCAATTTCAGTATCATTAGGCATAGCAGACAGCATATCATTATCAGCATCAGACAATATACAGGTATGATATCATAAGACATATAAGTCAAAACAGGATTAGAGGAACAAGAGACAGAGCTAAAGTGATTAATGAGAAAATTGCTAATATCCTTTCTTTCCTTAAGCCAAAGACCATTAGTATCACATAAAGCATTTATACTATTTGTATGAAGTCTTTTGTTAACCATGGAATGAAAATATCTGGTATTATTATCCATATCAAAAACAGCTTTATCTCTAGACTTTTCTTTGTAAAATTCAGATTGGATTTTATACCATTTCTCTAAATCACTAGTAATATCCTAAACCCTAGCATGCTGACTGTTAGAACTGGCATCATTTTGGACAGTGTCAAGTAAAGTCTGGAGATTATTAATGTTCTTTTGGATATCACCAAATTCCATCTTGTTCCACTTAGATAAAGCAATTCTAGCACTATGTTGTCTTTGATTCAGTTTGAATGCAGGACTACCATGAACATCAACATTCCAAGAAAATTCAAGATTATGCTTAAAAGTGCTATGACTAATCCAAGTTCTAAAAAAATTAAATGGTCTCCAAAGATTTTTAGGAATAAGATCAGTTATAAGAAGCACAGGACAATGATCAGAAGCAATAAAATTTAGATGTAACAGCTTAGCATTAGAGAAATTTAAAGCCCAATCATTATTACATAAAGCCATATCCAATCTAGCTTTCTTAGGTCCAATACCATAAGAATTACTAGTCCAAGTATGATGTCTATCTTAATAACCAATATCAACTAATCCAATATTATTAACTACATTTTGAACCCATTTATCTGAACTATTATTGTTTCTGTCTAGATGGAAATTTAAATCTCCTATAACTACCCAAGGTTGTTGAACATCTTTACTGAATTCAGAAATAAAATTCCATTGAACTTTCTTTTGTTCATTATAGGTAGAGCCATACATAAAAGTGAGAAGGGCCTTAGGCTTACTAGGACAGAATTGAACCACAATATGAATGATATTATTTTCACACCCAATAATCTCAGTATCTATACCATCTTTCCACATAAGTATGAGACCACCAGCATATCTAACTCTATCTATGCAAGCATAATTAGAATAATGAACAGAGTGAGCAACTAAAATCATTCTATCCTCATCAAGTTTAGTTTCACAGAGAAAAAATAAAATCAGGACTTTGGGTTTTAACTACGTTTTGAAACTGATCTTTTGTGAACTTATTAGCAATACTTTGCACATTCCAAGATAAAATCTTCATTTTAATGTTGAAAATATTCAATTCAAAAAAGAAAGATGATACTAGTAAGTTCGGTCCAAGCAATTCAAAGAAAGTCAAGGTCATAAAATAATCTGATCCATGGAGGGTCTTTGATTCTATAAAGCTAAGTCTTATGATGTGTTAATCTAGCATCTAGATTAGTAGTCCACGTCAGCTAGGAAAACCTTCTTATGGGAGGGCTAATTTTGCATACTACCAGTGCTAAATGGAACATCGCGTGAGACATTAGATTAAAAAAATGTACTTCTATCAGTCTCTATCTATCATTCTCTGACCATTTTATGTGTGAGACATTAGATTACGACATTTTTTCATCCCTCTCTACGTGTGTTTCTTCGTCCAAGAAGAAGAATGGGTTAATTACAAGTGTTGGTGAGTGTGACCATTCAGAACTCCACTGACACAACAATCATCTCCCTTTTTTTTTTTTTTTTACTATTAATTTAATTATAATTATAAGGCTACTAACATCACCATAATGCATACCACCTCTATGTATGACGCGCGTCTTAAGTACATTGATTTACTGCAACTCTTTTATTTCTCTCTATGTTGCGTGGGTGTTTTTTTTTTGTTGCAGCGCTGAATGATTCAGCGAAAAGCGTAACTTTTTGGCGCGTAACGAAACAGCGCTACTATCTCATCGCTACTTCAACTGCGAGCGAATGCTAGGAGAGAGAATTAGTGTTAACAAATAGACAACAAATTTTTTTTTTGAATTGCAACATTTAATTGCTAATCTAGCAGTTCAATCTAGCCCATAAGACTAAGTCTAAGCAAAAATCACATTGTCTGACGATAAAAATGTTGAAATTTATTGAAAACGAAAATAGAAGATACAGGAAACAACCAGGAGACATGAACTCCTGGCCAAATTACACAAAAACTAAAATCAGGTGCAATCCATTGCCGCTACATAGACACTGTCAATAGGCTTAACTGCACTTTCATATATGTTAAAATGGGGTGGGAGGTGGTGGCACAAATCCCGGTGGAGATCCCATCTCAATCCAAACAGTTGGTGGTTAAGATGATCCTGTAGAGGAAAATTGGGGTGATATCTTAGCATGTGTTTGAGCTGGTGAAAGCCGTTGTTGTGGTGAAAGTGCCGGAGAGATATAAACTCCTACCAAGAAAATAATAAACAAGAGGATTATTACCATAAGCATCACTGTCGATGTTGATTCGGCCGGTGCTGCTGTTGCTGTATTTGGGATGTCTCCCGGCTTCCAGTTGGAATCCGGGGATGGCGTTGGTGACATCATATTTCCTATATATTCCCTTGTTTTTCTGTTTGTATTCCCTTGATCTGTTTGAAAGGCATGATATGATGTAAAATATGAGCAGCTGAATTTCCCATGACAGCAAACCAGTAGGTAAAATCAAATGATACTGGATCATAGATTTAATAATCTGATAACAAAAATTATTCAAAAATCTGACCAGCATAGACACTGTCAATACTAAGCCATGATGGCAATAGTCTCCGGCTTATATTTCCAGAATCCAGATTTACATAGATGATAATATGATTGTTAAAAATAAATATGCAACTTTGTAAGTGCACATGAATCAAATTGTTTTTAACAACTTACTACTTAATTACAAAATATAAATGAGGTTGATGAGCATGTACTTTTTAGCATTTGATTAATGACTAGTACTATTAGAGCATTGCTCGGTCGAACTCGCAAGCATTGCTATCTCAAACTTGTTGTCAAGTTTAGTTGCCAAAACTATAAGTCTTGATTTCTAGTCTACTTATAGCTAAGTCTCGGACTAGGATAGAAAGTGTAGTTGAGCTCTAGACTCCACGGCGTTCATCATGCAAAGACGAATAACTACTCAAGGAACCGGTGGATCTTAATCGACAAAAAGGTATGTGGAGACTTGAACTTATCTATCACTCAAAAGTCTATCTACTTTATCTCCTATCTTGGGATAGAAGTCGTATTGCTATATAGACTTCGATTATACACATTTGCTATTTCGAGCCGAGTTTATCTCGCTTATCTATTTATCAAAATATGTGTTGGTAAGCTTTCGCTTTGGCCAAGTTCATCTTTACAAGTGACGAAAGTCATGTTGATTATTTCAATATCTTGAAAATTGCTTTGATGAAAAATAGTGTGTGAATAACCTCTATTTAACATCCTCTAAGAATGTTTCAATGATTGAAATAAAGAGTTTAGAACATGTAACCATCTTTGGATATAAACATATAATGTGTTCGCGCATAAGTGTATAAGTCCAAAACCGGGAACCAAATGTATGCATACTTGTGTGTACTAAATGGTTGATGGAGACTGGGTAAGTATGCGTACCTGTACGCATACTGGCAGAAGTTCACGTCCGTGAATTTTTGCTGAGTTTGGAAATCAAAACCAACTCAATCCGGTTACCTGAAAGTTCACGTCCGTGAATTTTTGCTGAGTTTAGAAACCAAAAGAAACTCAAATCCGGTTACTAAGTACGCATACCCGTATACTTAAGTGTGTTACTTTCTAAAATTGGTTTGTTCAAGAACTAAAACATTTATATATTAAGGAATGCAATTTGCAAACCGTGGCTATAATGTTCATGAATCGATTCGAGTGAATCAAAACCGATTTTGCTTCGATTGTGTCTTGTATACTTCTATAAGATCTAAGCAATTGAACAACTCTAGAACTAGTTCATTTGAGTCATTTGGACTAGTTATGGTGAAGATGAATAAGGTTGATATGAAAGTGCTCATATGGCTAACCATTGGTTAACTACTGTTGAACCAACTAGGTGTACACGTTTAGGTACGGTTACTCAAACCTAAATGACGTATATTTCATTTGTGTATAACAAGCTAAGTTCGATCTAAGGGTTGAAAGATATTAGCTTGAATCTAATTAGGTTTTCATCTAACGGTGAATATTGAATGCTTTGTTACCAAGGTAACTTAGATTGCAAACCCTTATTTGGAGACTATATAAAGGAAAACTCTAGCAGCTGGGAAACCTAATCCCCACACCTCATGTGTGATACTAGTTGTATAAGCTAGATTCGATTCTCCTTTAACCTTAGGTTTCTACCGAGACCTTGTAGGTTAACGACTTAAAGACTTCATTGGGATTGTGAAGCCAGACCCAACTATTTTCTTTGTAGTTGCGTGATCTGATCTTGCTGTTTCTATCGTATTTGAGTGCAATCGTAAAATTGGCTTGAGATTAATTTCTCCGATAGGCAATATAGAAATGTAGTCACAAACATCTTCGTCTCATCGTTTATGATTCCGCAATATCTTGTTTCGCTAGTCGATTAAGATATTGTGAGATGATCTATAATTCTAGGCTGTTCTTCGGGATATAAGTCCGGGTTATCGATTTGTTCCTGTTCACCTTGATTTATCAAAAGACGGAACAAACTCGTAGGTATTTCTGTGGGAGACAGATTTATCTATTTCTATAGACTTTTCTGTGTGAGACAGATTTGTTTATTTAAGTCTTTGACTTTGGGTCGTAGAAACTCTTAGTTGTGGGTGAGATCATCTAAGGGAATCAAGCGCGTAGTATCCTGCTGGGATCAGAGACGTAAGGAGCTTAACTGTACCTTGAATCAGTGTGAGATTGATTGGGGTTCAACTACAGTCCAGACCGAAGTTAGTTTGTAGTAGGCTAGTGTCTGTAGCGGCTTAATACAGTGTGGTGTTCAATTTTGACTAGGTCCCGGTGTTTTTCTGCATTTGCGGTTTCCTCGTTAACAAAACTTATGGTGTCTGTGTTATTTCTTTTCCGCATTATATTTTGTTATATAATTGAAATATCACAGGTTGTGCGTTAAATCGATCAATTGGTAAATCCGACCTTTGGTTGTTGATTGAAATTGTTGATACTTGAACATTGGTCTTTGGTACCGTTTAAGTTAATTTTTCTTGTATTCAATTAGACTCGCAGATTTCTATTTGCTTGAGTAATAATTAAATCGAGAAATTGAGATATAACTCCTTGATATATTTTTTATTAAGATTGAGTCTGACTGTCTAGTTGATTCTCTTAAAAGTATATTGGAGTTAGTCCATACAGAATGCTAAGCGAATTATTGGGTGAGGTTGTTGTACCCCCACTTTTTCAATTGGTATCAGAGCAGGCAAACACGTTTAAAGACCTTATAAGTTTTTGTTCGTAGCGATCTGACTCTATGGACGGTAATCTCTCTGTTAACGCAACACCAAATTAGAGTTCCCCTGAGATGCTTCAATATCCTGAAACATCTAAAAAAAACTCATGTACCTGCCTATATGTCTGAATCTGCCTTCAACTGGGAAAAGTGTCTAGATGAACAGTTGGATGATCTTTCAGATGAGAGTGATTCGGAAGAAGGACAAACTATTGATGAGGAAGTCTCTCAATATATCAAGCTCTTTGACCATGCTTTGAAAGAAAAGAAGTCAATAGCTTGCTTGAGGAAATATTTGGCACCTCTCTGTCAAGAAAACAGATAGATGAGAAAACTCTTTAAGGGTTATGATTGTGGATATAGACTTTTACAATCTACCGTTAAAGATCGAGAAGAAGATTTACGCTCAAAAAGGTCCGAATGTGATAATCTCCTTCAAAATCTTTTTGTGTTGAAAGAAAGACTTGCAGAATCTGAAGCAAGATATGACTCTCAACAAAAATGTTTTAATGACAGAGAACTCAATCTCCTTGCCAGAGAAGAATCCTTGGAGAATGATCTCGCTGATGCCCTTAATAAGGTAAAATCACTGGAAGAGAATCTGAAAAGATTCAATTTTAGATCTACAAAATTATCTTCTATGCTTGGAGCATGTAAAGAACATCGTGATATACGTGGTCTGGGCTATAAGGGAATAGACGCTCCAAGTACTGGTAAAATCAATTTTTTTCATGCTATTGACAACTCTTCATGTGAAAAAACTTCTCCAGTAGTCGACGATCTTAGGAACAAGGATTGCACTCCTTCAAATTTTACTCGCATGAGAACAGTCAAGAACAATTCTTTTAACTGCTATTATTGTGGAAATAAAGGGCATCTTGAACGAAGATGTCGTTTTCGACTGAGGAATGAGAAACTTCACAACATTCTTGCATGGATGTCCAAAGAAGTAATTAAACCTATCTCTCATATTGCTTGAGTAAAAGGCAATGTCTGTAATCAAGAGAAATGCTGTGATGAGTCATTTCTAGATTATGATTTTAAGACAAAACCTACAATTGTAGAAGGAAGAATGTCATGTGGGAAACTGACTCTTTAAATTACTCTGAGAAGAGAAAAAGGCATAGGAGAAAGAAAGAAAAGTCAAATTCTCTTCCTCTCTCTGAAAAAGACTGTGAACCCGAGGCGTCTGCTCCAGAATTCATTCATATCAATAATCGAGTCTCAGAGCTCAAGATTAGCATAAACAGACTCAAAAGGAGCATCAAAAAAGCAAGGAAAACAACAGGTCCAGGTATTCCTTGTTCCCCTCTGGTTAAATCTCCTTCAACTAATCCTAGTGATTTTTCTGAAAATCTTCATGAAGGAAAGAGAGAAGAAGTCAATATTCTTAATGAGCAAAATGCTCATCAAAATACAACATGACTACTCATTGTAGCATCCTTCATGTAACGTGAAAGGATGCTCATAATTCTCAAGAAGCCCTTGTGTCTTGAGAAAGTAGTTGTTGTTATATTTTAGTGTTTTTTTCTTTGCTCTTACGAAACAATGATCATAAAACTGTTGGGCCTTGCTCCAGTACTTTACATGATGTAATGTTTTTGATCGTTTATTCTTGAGAATAATTCCCTGTTTGATTGTCTTTGTCTTCAACAATTCTATTTTGTTCCTTTGAACAAAGAATGTCATCTTTTGGTTTAGAATGATTCTTGAGTTTTTCAAGAATTCCTCTAAATTTGGCTCCATTATTCTCCTGGTCTCGTACCAAGGATTGTAACCAAGTGTACACGTATACCTGACCCACACGGAACATATACGAGTAACCCTAGGGTTTCCTATGACACACTCATATATATATGTATCATGCTCCTTTTGGTACATACACGTTCCGTAACGTCAAAAGGTTCACCTGACTTCTGAGTACATAATGGATGGATGCTACAAAGAAGACAATGTTAAGAAGGGCAAGATTATCGAGTTTCATGAGAATCCTATTTTCATAACCTGCTATCATGTTGTTGATCATGACAACAAACTACCAGTTCAGATGTCATCACAACTGGTAGGAAATCTTCTTCGAGATTTTGAGGTTGTACGTGAACAACTTGGAATTGCAACAAGGAATCTTGATTATCTGAAAAACGAACTGAAGAAAGCAACTGATGAGCTCATCCATGTTCAATCTCTAGTTGCTGCCAGTGTTAAATGTTTTTCGAATCATGTTCTCTAAGAGTTGTGTATTTTTCCTAGGAAAACTTCTTATGAGAATTTTATTCTTGTGTTTTAAGAAGAATAACTAGAGTTTGGAATAGCCATTATTGTGATTACACATAGCTATGTCCAACGTTTTCATCTTCAATGCTTTTAAATTTATTTATTTAAATTCTAAAGTTTGTTTGGAAGATGATTTTGCAGTATTAATCTTTAAGGTTTTATATTGCAATTTGTTATGGGATATGTGTGTTTGCATCTGTAAACTGTGATTGTCCCATACATTGTCAAAAGTTAAGTCTTTCGTACGTCGATATGCAAGTATTGATAAAAGAATGAATGAAATTTTGACATAAACACAAGATAAGCCTTTTATGTCATTATTTTGATGGAAGAAAGGATAAAACTTTTGTTTACAAAGATTAAGTCTATTGTATGTCATTGTGCAAATAGTGATGAAAGATAGAATGAATCTTTGTTTATTCCGTAATATTGATCTTCCCCGATCCATATTTTTATGTGTATACTGTGCAGCTCCGTAAGTTTTCTTATGTTGAGCATTTTCCAAGTAGATTAATCATGGGTTCTCTTGTGGTTAATTTAGTTGAGTATTCCGGTTGAATTAATCATGGGTTCTCTTGTGGTTAATTCAATTGAGTATTTTGGATACAAATTCATATTCTTATGTGATTTGTTGTTGTCCAAAGAAATCCTTCTTTTCTTGTGAAAGTAAGGTCGCTCTTGTTGTTCTTTCGGGAATGACATTTTATGGGGGAGAGTTCTTAATTGAACTTGTGCTTAATTGCCAAATCTTTGTGGGGAGTGCGGCTGTGGAATATTATAGGGGTTATCTTGTATCTTTATAAACTCCTTGATGAATGCATTTAGTTTCGGATATATGATTGCATCTAAAAAGTTGATATGTGCTTTCTTTTGGTCATGAAGTATCTTTATGGAAATTTCATGAGGATCCCACTAGTTTTCGTACCTTTGCCAATTTTATTGACAAAAAGGGGGAGAATTTATGTGTAGTTCACACTACAAATATATATGGTTTTAGGATCATTATGTAAGGGGGAGTGGTTTTCATGTGAGATGAAGTATTGACTAAGGGGGAGTGATACATATCACCATAGTATTGTTGTCAAAGTTGTTATACAATTGAACTTTGATGCTGTGTAATAATACTATGACACTGTGTAACAATGATTGAGAGCTTTTGTTTTTTCATTGTTATGGCTACGGATCTTCAACAACGGTGATGCTGATTTGAATATCTTTGGAATCATTGGAGTAGTTGGAAGCGACGAAGATTTCGAGTAGAGTTGAAGAACCAAGGAGATCATGCATGTGGAAGAGAAGCTGCAAAGTTTATTTATTTTGTATTCCATATGTATTGATAGTTTTGTCACTAAAATTGACAAAGGGGGAGATTGTTAGAGCATTGCTCGGTCGAACTCGCAAGCGTTGCTATCTCAAGCTTGTTGTCAAGTTTAGTTTCCAAAACTATAAGTCTTGATTTCTAGTCTACTTATATCTAAGTCTCGGACTAGGGTAGAAAGTGTAGTTGAGCTCTAGACTCCACGACGTTCATCATGCAAAGACGAATAACTACTCAAGGAACTGGTGGATCTTCATCGACAAAAAGGTAAGTGGAGACTTGAACTTATCTATCACTCAAAAGTCTATCTACTTTATCTCCTATCTTGAGACAAAAGTCGTATTGCTATATAGACTTCGATTATACACATTTGCTATTTCGAGCCGAGTTTATCTCGCTTATCTATTTCTAGAAATATGTGTTGGTAAGCTTTCACTTTGGCCAAGTTCATCTTTACAAGTGACGAAAATCATGTTGATTATTTCAATATCTTGAAAATTGCTTTGATGAAAAATAGTGTGTGAATAACCTCTATTTGACATCCTCTAAGAATGTATCAATGATTGAAATAAAGAGTTTAGAACATGTAACCATCTTTGGATATAAGCATATAATGTGTTCGCACATTAGTGTATAAGTCCAAAACCGGGAACCAAATGTATGCATACTTGTGTGTGTACTAAATGGTTGATGGAGACTGGGTAAGTATGCGTACCCATACGCATACTGGCGGAAGTTCACGTCCGTGAATTTCTGCTGAGTTTGGAAATCAAAACCAACTCAATCCGGTTACCTAAGTATGCGTACCCGTACGCATACTGGCGGAAAGTTCACGTCCGTGAATTTCTGCTTAGTTTGGAAACCAAAACAAACTCAAACCCGGTTACTTAAGTATGCATACCCGCACGCATACTTAAGTGTGTTACTTTCTAAAATTGGTTTGTTCATGAACTAAAACATTTATATATTAAGGAATGCAATTTGCAAACCGTGGCTATAATTTTCATGAATCGATTCGAGTGAATCAAAACCGATTTTGCTTCGATTGTGTCTTGTATACTTCTATAAGATCTAAGCAATTGAACAACTCTGGAACTAGTTCATTTGAGTCATTTGGACTAGTTATGGTGAAGATGAATAAGGTTGATATGAAAGTGCTCATATGGCTAACCATTGGTTAACTACTGTTGAACCAACTAGGTGTACACGTTTAGGTACGGTTACTCAAACCTAAATGACTTATATTTCATTTGTGTATATATAACGGTTGAAAGATATTAGCTTGAATCTAATCAGGTTTTCATCTAACGGTGAATATTGAATGCTTTGTTACCAAGGTAACTTAGATTGCAAACCCTGATTTGGAGACTATATAAAGGAGAACTCTAGCAACTGGGAAACCTAATCCCCACACCTCATGTGTGATACTAGTTGTATAAGCTAGAGTCGATTCTCCTTTAACCTTAGCTTTCTTCCGAGACCCTGTAGGTTAATGACTTAAAGACTTCATTGGGATTGTGAAGCCAGACCCAACTATTTTCTTTGTAGTTGCGTGATCTGATTTTGCTGTTTCTATCGTATTTGAGTGCAATCGTAAGATTGGCTTGATATTAATTTCTCCGATAGGCAAGATAGAAAAGTAGTCACAAACATCTCCGTCTCATCGTTTGTGATTCCGCAATATCTTGTTTCGCTAGTCGATTAAGATTATTGTGAGGTGATTGATAATTCTAGGCTGTTCTTCGGGATATAAGTCCGGGTTATCGATTGATTCCTGTTCACCTTGATTTATCAAAAGACGGAACAAAACTTGTAGGTATTTCTGTGGGAGACCGATTTATCTATTTCTATAGACTTTTCTGTGTGAGACAGATTTGTTTATTAAACTCTTCGACTTTGGGTCGTAGCAACTCTTAGTTGTTGGTGAGATCAGCTAAGGGAATCAAGTGCGTAGTATCCTACTGGGATCAGAGACGTAAGGAGCGCAACTGTACCTTGAATCAGTGTGAGATTGATTAGGGTCCAACTACTGTCCAGACCGAAGTTCGTTTGTAGTAGGCTAGTGTCTGTAGCGGCTTAATACAGTGTGGTGTTCAATCTGGACTAGGTCCCAGGGTTTTTCTTCATTTGCGGTTTCCTCGTTAACAAAACTTATGGTGTCTGTGTTATTTCTTTTCCGCATTATATTTTGTTATATACTTGAAATATCACAGGTTGTGCGTTCAAGTTAATTTCTCTTGAATTCAATTAGACTCGCAGATTTCTATTTGCTTGAGTAAGTATTGAATCGAGAAATTGAGATATAACTTCTTGATATATTTTTTATTAAGATTGAGTCTGACTGTCTAGTTGATTCTCTTAAAAGTATATTGGAGTTAGTCCATACAGAATGCTAAGCGAATTTTTGGGTGAGGTTTTTGTACCCCCAGTTTTTCAAGTACCTCGTCGCAGATGGAATTGACACCTTGAAGAATAAAAACTGATCGAGTGCCAAGAAGATACGAATAATAGGACGACAATGTGATTGCCCTGAACTTGGTCACTACTAATGGAAGAGCATCTATAATATAAATTCGTTAATATAATATTCTAGCTGAAATAATATCACAAATATCACATTTTCTCAAAATATAATTCAACATTGGTTTGTTTTTCGTTGAATTTCAAATCAAGATATATAGTTCATAATGCACTCAAAAGATCCGGAGCTATATTATTATACTGCAACATATTAGTTAACGGTTGAGGTTTTTAGTGCATTACATCATTATTTCTCTCGGCTCAACTGCACTAAAAGCTCCCCCAAGAATTGTTTAGCCGATTATTTTTTCCATCATGCTAACGTGGGGTGGGAGGTGGTGGCACAAATTGTGGTGGAGATGACATCTCCATCCAAGCCGTTATACTTTAAGATGATCCTGCAGAGGACACTTGGGGTGATGTCGATTCAGGCGGTGTTCGGGGTAGTAGTTGCCGTGGAAGTGCCAGAGTAATAATTAATAATAACAGAGTTATACACAAGAGTATTATTATCGCCACTAGACATACCACCACCGCCAATGTTGATTGGAAAATGACTAAAGTGGATTTATAACCGGGAAAATGACTGATAGATAAATCAGTTGGTGGATTAAATGTTGATCAGTTGGTGGATTAAATGTTGATCAGCTGGTGGATTAAATGTTGATCAGTACACACGACCAACAAATTCCCAATGGGTCTATTCTTGGGCACTACACACGACCAAAAAATTCTCCAATGAATATGAAGAAGTGATACCCTGTGTCCCAATCCCATGCTCCTCTGATCTGACTAAACCCTAGGTAAGTCCACTCAAAATATTGTGGTCGTATTAAATCTAGCTCATTTTTTTTGTTGCAATTTTCTCTGTATCGTTCAGCTTGATCTCTTCTTAAACTTTGTTCAACTTTTTAAGTTGTACTCCGTATTTGAATATATCTACGTGTACAATATGTGGTTTATCTTATGAAAACTTTGCTTTCATTAGCGGTTAGGTCATTTGCATAATCCCAATATTGTGCACTTAAACAAGCACCAAACCAAGACCATTCGGTATATTCCTCCAACAAATACTAAGATCATAGATTTTAAAATCATATCTCCTCCATCTTCATATACATATCATCCTTCTTTGATTTGCTCTAAGACCACTTTCCTTTGTCCTAAGATACAAGGCATAGCTATAAGTAGACTAGAAATCAAGTATATAGTTTTGATCAACTAAACTTGACAAACAAGCTTGAGATAGCAATGCTTGTGAGTTCGACCGAGCAGTGCTCTAACAGGCAGGGAGCAAAAAATTACAAATTTGAACACATATGGCTCACTCATACGCAACTCAAGAAAGTGGTTGAATCGGCGTGGGTATAACAACAAGATATCGAACCTACCATTGAGCTTCAATTGAAACCCATAACAACACGTCAAACTCTAGTAGAATGGAATAAGGAAAATTTTGGCCACCTTCCAACTATTATCAAGAAACCGACGTCCAAGATAAAACTTGCTCAGCATCAGTGTGCTACCCAATATGGTAACGAATTGGAATTTTGGCTGGGTCAGGACAAGCAGCTAAGAATCAATCATGCAGAATTACTACAATGTCACGCAACATACTGGAAGCAAAGATCCAGAATTCAATGGTTACAATCAGGCGACCTCAATACAACCTTCTTCCACACTAAAGCAACCATTTACAGGGCCTGTAACAATATACAACAACTTCAAGACCCACAAAACAATTGGGTTAATAAGAAGGAGGACGTAGTTCAACTCATTCTCGATCATTACACTCAACAATACACGGCCCCACCTACACTGATAGATGAGGATTTTTTTTACAAATATCAACTCAAGATTAACTCCCAGACAGTCAAACCTACTCACAAAGGAGGTAACTGCAGCGGAAATCAAACAAGCCCTTTTTTTCCATAAATTCTGAGAGTGCTCCTAGCCCAGATGGGTACACAAGTAAGTTCTTCAAAGTTTTATGAGAAACAACTCATTCCCAACTGATAGCTATGGTTCAAAGTTTTTTCTGCAATCTTATTTTACATCCACTCATGAATCACACAAACCTAACACTAATACCCAAAGTGGATCACCCATTAAAGCCTTCACAATTAAGATCTATAGGGCTATGTAACGTTACATATAAAATCATAGCAAAGATTCTAGTTAATCGAATCAGACCCCTTCTCCCTTTCTTAATAAGCCCCTATCAAAGTGCCTTTGTACCACAAAGATCAATCCATGATAACATAGTGATTGCTGGAGAGCTTTTCCACCATATTAGAACCTCAAGCCTCACCAAGGACCCAAAAATAGTTCTCAAACTAGATATACAGAAAGCCTACGACAGCTTAGATTGGGGGTTCATCAAAACCGCATTCACCAAGCCTTTGTAGATTATATTATGTAATGTGTCACAACTGTTACATATTCGATCAACATAAATGGTACACCTCATGGTTACACCCAACAAGAGGTATTAGACGAGGAGACCCTGGTTCATAAGTCCCCGACAGACTTATGAACCAGAACAACCATAATTCCAGCATATCTTCGCGAGAAGCAGCTGATTCTGATGCTATGATTCCTAGTATACATCTTCGACGAGATACTGTTGGTCATGTAGGCTCTGTATATGCGTAAAAACGTCCCCGACGGACTTATGACCCAGAGCGGAGACATACGTGTCTCCTGTAAGCACGACTCACCCTATTTGAGATCAAGGACTGATTCCTAGTACATCATTGCGACATACACTGCTCATGTCTACTCTAGGCTCTGACTAGACTTACTGAGGCTTCTAAATAATTCTAAGGATATCCCCGCGAGATACACTGGTTATTCTGCATCTAGGCCCTTTTGACAGATTCCTAGAACATCCTTTCGAGATACACTGATCATGTCGGCCCCATAAATACGAACACAAAAGATTCCTATAATATCTCTGCAAGATACGCTAGTCAATGACAAGTGAGCCGAAGTCTCGTAGAGACATTATCAGGCGTGCAAGCATTCTTTTCTCTCCCAAACATGTCCCAGCTAACTTCGGAGAAATTCCATCACGTTGGCCAAGTCTCGAACAGACTTCAACCCATCAGCTAAATATCTGACATCTCAGACCCGTCAGTTAAAAATATGACGGTCTCAGACCCATCAGCCAAATGTTAGACGGCCTCAGACCCGTCAAATAAATCCCTGACAGCCTCAGACCCGTCGTCTGAGGCTCTGACAGCCTCAGAACCGTCAGCTAAATCTATGACAGCCTCAGTCGCGTTGTCCAAACCTTAGACGGCCCCATCCAAACTGAGGCATCTCATATGAAGAGTTTTACATGCATAAAAATCAGGCACAAGCCTCACCTAGGTCTCAAGCCTATTTCTCAGCGTCTCAAAATACACTCATGGATAGTAGAATTGGGCCTGAACTGTACACGTCTATCCAAAAACGTGGATAACTTCTCTTGAGCTCCGCATGTTCATCAAAGGGACCCACAAGCAATAATACGGTCTCCACATGACATATGTGACCGTCTATGGAGAGAGGGATCTCAACCTCAACTTTTCTCACGTTCTGCACACGATTTCTAAGGAATTCCATGCCTTTTCACGTGACTCATCCTAGTCATTCTCACAAATCAGAGAATATCTCTCTATCTTGGCCAACTCGGTTAAAGAGAATATTTCTCTCTCACGACACATCATCACAAAGGCTGAATCAACTTCACACAAATGTGGGGATAACTTATCTTTGTTGTGTTAAATCGCTTGATAGGATGTTGTTCCTTGTTCATTGATGATAGTTGGTTATACTTATAGAGTACGGTTTTTCAAGAGCTATCTGGCTTACAGTTCCAGGTACTTGTCACAATATACAAAATAATGGCAGTAGTGTAGCAACATGGATACAAAGTTGGTTTACAGATACAATGAATGATCTAGTTGAAGACTGGATAGTTAGAATGACAAATACAACATGAGAGATTTAGAAAGCTCGATGCAACAACACTTTTCAGGATATAAGACCTAACCTAGTTAGTGTTGTTAAATGTATACAACTGTTAAATATAGGGACAGGAAGAGCTATAAGGATGAAACGCAAGAAAGCAATCAATGGCCAGCAGTGCACAAGACACGTACTCACTAGACTCCCCCTGCAGCTCCTTATTATTCCATTTGTTGTGATGCTTCATACAAAAAAACAACATGAAATTCATAACACATGCATTGGACTAATAGTGAGTAATTTTGCAGATTCATACGAACATGGGAGATACTTCTATGCAAATGAATATACGAATGCAGAACACGCTAAATGTAGGGGTCTAGTGCTTGCTTTGGAATGGGCAAAAGAGGCAAGAATACAACATGCGTGTTTCGAACTCGATGCACAGACACTAACATAAGCAATCAATGGAGATCATCATAAATTTGCATGGTAAAATCAATCACTTATTCTAGATATCAATTTTATGTTTAGCAGTAACCCTCTATGATGCTGCAAGTTCATTAGTAGAAATTGTAATAAGCCGGATGATAAGATGACGAGGCATGCAAAAGCTTTTAAAACTTCGAGACTCTAGACTCTCGATGATAAGTCCACCAAATTTTATTGCTTTGTATCAAAAAAAAAATAAAAAAAAAATGATAATCATTTGAGACACATGCAGAACCAGGTATGGTCTCCTGGTGGGCGGCGCTTCTAAACCGTCCCCAAAGGCCCACCCATGGTTAAGGGATTAGTAATATCATCTCCATTTCCAATCATTTTTTTATTAGGGTTTATGAAAATTAGAGTTGTTGTTGTTGGGGGAAAAGAGATTCGATATTTGTATCACCTTGTTGTTGTTACAGATTGTTCATGGTAATTCTAATGGAGGAATGGCACCAAGGAAGCAGCAACTTCCGAATAAGGTAGGTTAGTTCAGCAACTTTGTAAAATCTATGGAGATGGTTCCAATTGAAATAGAAATTTCTTCATTTTAAGTTCAAAATGGATTCTAATAAGAAAATCTGTGTGGATTGACAGAAGTTGTAACTTATATTGTCATCATCTCCATTTTCAATCAATTTCATTTCATTTTGATTTTGATTTTTTTTTTTTCTCATTTTCTCTTTGTTTTGTGTAGGAGATTGATAAGCAAAATTGCACCACCACCGGAGAAGTTATCACTTTATCGGACGATGAGGATCAAGATGTTGAATCTCTTGAGAACTTGAAGTTGAAACTGGGAAGGGACATTAAAATACTTAAGGAGGAGTTGGAACTTAGAAGAGATATTGCATCACTCACAAAGAAGAAGACTGAAATGGGAAGTGAAATTGAATCTCTTAACAATGAGAAGACTCAACTAGGAGCTGATTCTGAGTTACTTAACAAGGGGAAGGTGAAATTGCAAACTGATTTTGAGTTTCCCAACAAAGAAAAGTCTACAGTACAAGGTAAACCAAAGAAGGGATATGACAAAAGGAAAAGTGCCTGCTGCTAGGATTCCTATCAGTATTACCAGGTATGCATGATTTGAATTCTTATTCCAATGCATGTTTACGAGTGACTCATCTTTTATCTTGAAATGCATATTCTATTTTGTACTTTGTTCCATCCACGAATGAACCTCAGCCCAGCAATGGGTACTTTGTGTTTATATGTTTTTCCTAGGTCTGTTTAGAGGTAAGTTGCGATTAGCGAACGTTTTATCTAAATGGTGTTGTTTTAGTGTCAGGGTTGGTACATATCCCCTTCATAGGTAGAGGTTAATCACTATAGGCAAGAGATTGTTTTCAATAAACCACTATCCAGGATTGCCAAACCTGTACTTTATACCGGCAGATTCATTTGGAAAACCATAATTGTTGAATACTTGTTCTTTAAATATTCAAGGATAAGTGCCACAACCAGAACGTTTCGGTATAACATATTTTCTGCACCGATGGATTGCAATGGTTCACAATGGCGTGGAACGTGCTGCTCTTCTATGTGCGTAACATGTATGTTCCTTTGTATTTGTGAATTTTATGATGTTTGATTTTATCGCTGAGGTAACTCGTGTTTAGTTTTAATTGTATAGGGAGCTAAAGTGAGGGTTTTCATGTACCCAAGCAACACATAAGAGGAATTTTTATTCTATTTTAGGCTTCATAATATACTTGTTTCTGTTAATGGAGTTACATGCCCTGTAAGCTGTAATTGTACTATAGAGCTCGGTACCACAAAAGTAATTTAACTAAGTAACTTATTTTGACTACTTATAGTTAACCATGTTAGTACTGTAAATTTTAAGTTTAGAGAAACAAAATGTTAATTTTACAAAGGTTATAAGGTGGTTATTGTAGTTATGGCGTTGGTGACAAATATTTCCCATACTTAATCTGAACAGGTTTAAGATCTGTCATTCAAACCGAGTTTTTTCCTTTTTGTTACTCACAGAGTCGCTAAAGAACCCTAACGCATCACTCTCACTCTCTCTCTCTCAAGGACTGAGGAAGAAGAAAGATGGATCAAGGTTCATCATGTGGATCAAATAGTAATTGCAAGTCATGGATTATGTACGGACTAGTTACAGGTGCTGCAATTGCAGCAGCAGCAATTGGAGCTTCCTTTTCAATTCGCAGATCTGGGAAATTCAGGAGTCGTGTAATTGGTATTATACCTGCTCGTTATGCTTCCTCTAGATTCGAAGGGAATCCTTTATAGTTCATATTCTTGGGAAACCCATGATTCAGGTATTATTGCCCACACTATGTTTCTACCAATTACTGTCTTAAACTTTAAGTTCCTTTGGTTATGGCATTCTGATTTGATATTGTCTTCATAAATGACTGAACATGTGCTTATCAATTGGGTTTCTATTTACTTGTAATTAGAATTAAAAACTGGGTTGTCTATATGTGGGTTTGGATTCAAATATAGTGATCTAGTTCGGATTAGTTAGGAAGAAAGAATTCAATCTGTAACTTAATATATGTTGTTTTGGAAGTGTTGAATCATAGGTCAGTTCTTCATATCCTCGCTTGTTAGAAATGAACGTAACGTATGTTGTTGTTCAGATATAATTAACATCGTTATTTGATAATGGGGAAGAAATATTATGATCCATTGATATCCGAATCCAACGCTGCGCATGAAAATAAAATTAGGTCACAGTGGCTTTTTTTTTTTTTTTTTTTTTGTTTGTTTGTTTGTTGACTAGGGTTATCTTCTGATTTTGTGTTGATTGATTGGGTGGTTAATGGAGAAAGTGAAGCATGTACTTACTATTAACATTGTTTTTTGGTTTTTAACTCCCAGATTTCTATTTGAAAGGCTGTTTTTTTTGGAAGTGTAATGCACAAACAATGCACAATGCCCTGTCATTGTTGTCAAGAGCTTTCCTTAAAAACCTAGGTATATATATCTTACACTCATGCAAAGAATTCTAGTACTATATTACGCATCAATCCATACAGTTGCTTTCACATTAATTTATATAGTTCTTGCACACAACTTCCTTTCCTTTTGTTAGTGAGTCTTAATATCAACTTGTATCCGTCGTGTGCAAAAATGCAAAAACAGTAAGTTTCACTCATTGAATGACATGTTAAATCATAAGAGAACCTCCTAAAAGATGTTATTACTACATTATGGTTAGCCTCCGTATCCGTATAAAAAAAATTAGTGGGTTAAATTCACTTTTTTAAAACAGAATGTTTTCTCCTGAAGTTTGAGCAATTAAAGCATCAACAGTTTCCAATCCCTGGCAAAATTGGTTAGTTAGCGCTCAGTATAACCATAAGCTCCACGCCGCATACTTTGCTATATAGGCCATTAAGAACTGGTCCATGCAATATTTTTCTTGGTGTGGTTCGTTGTATATACCTTGAATTTGGTTTGTTGTGTCATTTAGCGCTCAGCATCAGCTTCTTATCTATGTTACATTCTATCTTTTACATTTTATCTTTTAAAGAATTTGGTATTGCATTAAGAAGATTCGCTCAATCTTAAATGTTAACTGAATCATCACCATTATCATTATCTAGTAGACTAGTAGACTAGTACACAACCAGTAAAGATGTCGGGTTGCTGCAGCTAATAGAGATGTCACTATTACAATAGGTGGAATTCAGATGGCTATAAAGAAGCTTTATAAGTTACACAACTACACTTGCATTTATACATATGGAATTTGATATTTTTTTATAAGGTACACATGCGTCTATAAATGTAATTCCTCAGTCCTCTTGGCCAGCCTTTAAGAAAATCAGTTAGTATCATTCTTAGAGTCAAATTTGCTTACGTCAAATCCATGACAGTCAGGGAAGGCAGTACATCTTTCCTCAGCTTCCCCTAATAAGCTTGTTTGTTTATACCTCCTTCGTTGCAGATCCCAAGTAATTAGGGAAGACATTTTGCTCTAACTGCCTTGTGCGTGTATGGGTGAGGGGTGAGGATTACAAATACACTGATCTGCATATATGGTTCCTCAGAAATATGGGGTGTATTGTATTACTATGATAAGAATCGATTATTATGATAGTATTAACCTGATTGACCAGCTGCCGGTGATGAATGAACTTTTCACATAGCGTCTCCTTCGAGGTCGGACAAATACCTACGCCAGATGAAACTTAAGTAGCCATCTTGCGTTAAAAAGTTTTTGTTCCCAGTAGAGAGATTTATTTGAGCCCATGGGTGTGTTTTCAGTTTAGCCTTGTAATCTGAGTTTGCTCTCAAAGGAAGGTAAATTTATATGAAATTTCTTTTAAGTGATTATTGGCGTTACTGCTTACCAGGTGCAAATGATGTTTCGATGATTCAAATGGCTGATGTGGGAATAAGCATCACTGGTCAAGAGGGTAGGCAAGCTGTCATGGCCTCTAATTTTTCAATGGTTCATTTCAGAATTTTGGTTCCTCTCTGCTATTGGTCAGTGGCCACTGGAACCAGCGGATGGGATATATAATTCTTTACAACTTCTATAAACATACCCCTATTATCAGCCTAGAAAAACAAATCTTGCTACTGCTACACAAAGGTGATGCCGAACCTCTACCCATGAAGCTCATCTGAAAGTCAAAGAAAATTTGGTCATAGTGACTAGTGAAGAAGAAGATATGTGATGGCTATTTATGCTTAAAGGAGTTTGAAAAGAAAGAAATCCTAAATGCAGACATGGCAGTTAAATCAGTAGAATGGCAACCATGGGAGCTGGGAGAGTTTCAAACTGGTTCGGGCTTAAATAATCTGCGTACCGTTACTACCGTAGAGGTAATTCCAAAACTCGTCTTTGATTTATATACTTCTAGTCTCTGTTGTTTCTCTTCTTTGAATTATAATCTTCTTTTCAATTGCCTCTATTTACTGAGCTTTATTTTTTCAAGTTCGTTCTTGTTTTTAGTTTATTGAGTAGTAAGTGTTGTATTGGTAATCGTCTGTGTGTTTCACTGTTTTGGTTTTCATAAATTTAAAATGAAATTTTACTCTCTTGGTATGCTCAGGTAACAGCCCTAAAAAGTAAAAACAACAGATTACCTAAAGTTTTTGCTTTCACCAAAACATTAACCTGAGCTTGTCTTTTTAATATCTGAAACGTAGATGGGTCTTTATATAATGAAAATACTGCCAGAAATTGTCAGTTTGCAGATTAGATTGTCATTCCTTCTGTCGGTAAATCTGGGGGACAGTTAGTGGCATGGTATAACCAATTAATAAGTTCATGTCTGTGCAAGGGTTAATTTAATAAGCTGATGTCTGTTAGCACAAACCAGTTAGATTAATTGTACTGTATATGGGGCTATTGATGCTCCTAGTAAGCTCAAACAATCGAATTACAGCAACAAAGTAGGAGACGTTAATTTTATCTTGAATACCCGAGAAAAAGAAGGTGGGAATGATTCTACTTTTCACATCCATGGGATCATTTAGCTAATGTGGTTGGTGGTTCTTAATTACATTATGGCTGGAGAGGATAGATATGGTTCTAGTTAACCTGGTATGGTATCAACAATCACTCACCTATCTTGTTAGATTCCAGTCCTATAAGAGAAAGATTTGAGAGACCATATGGATAGATACTTTAGGGGATGGTTCTGGACTGATATCGACACTAACTCCGATTATAATATGTTAGAATCTCTTAGTAATCTCTGTTGAATTCTGGTATTGGAACGAGCATGTCTGTAAGACCATCTTTAAAAATAAAGATTTTTTTTTTTGAAGCAAATTGATAGAGCAGACAGTAAAAGATTTCTTAGAGAACTTGATAGAAAAACATTAAAAGATTTGGAAAATGAATTAGATAGTCTCTGGATAGAGTGCAAAGAGATATTTTGTGATGCAAGGAAAATCCTAATAGTCATCCTTTTCATTAGGGAAATATTTCCCTTGAAGTCATCCTTTTTATAAGCACAAAACCTCTGTCACTTCTTGGATTGGGGCTAGTTTAAGAAAAGGTCTTGATGTTATTAAACAAAACTCCATCTGGGAGGTTGGAAATCGTGAGATAACTTGTGTAAAAACAATTGGATTCCTGAAATAGGTCCCACATAGAATTGGAATGGTTTAAATGATATGAAACTATCTAGTCTGATCACAAATGAATGTTGTAGATTGCATATTTACTATTGACATTGCTAGGAGAATTAAAGCTATTTACATAAACAGGGAAGGGATAGATAATTTTTGATGGTTGTGTAACGTGGAGATTTCACTTCTAAATCTGCATACAGAATTATTTCTTCCAATAGCTTTAAAGTACCTGATAAAATTTGGCTTAAACTCTGGAAAATTAAAGCTATTCCTAGAGTTTATCTTTTTGACAAACTTGCTAGGTGCCCTGTACCCTAGGCCTGATTGACAAGCATTAGACAGATGTAGCTTTAGATTGCTGCATTGCTTAAGGTTATTTATATTTGTTCACTTTGAAGCCTAACATAGAAAATGTTTTCAGATGAGGCAACGCAATATGCCTAGTATGTTTCTTCGGTGGTTCAAACTTTCCAGGAGATGTTTCAAGATTGCATGGAAGGAGTTTCATCTACAGATGCACAATCTAGCAAGGAGGAAAGTCTTGATACTGTAGGGTAAGATGGTTTTCGAGCATGCAAATTTCATTGAATTGGCAATTAGGTACGGTGCTTCGTTCTAAAAAAAATGCTTTTGAGTTATACGAAGCTTGTTAGTACAATGAAGATCTAGCCTCTAGGTAATTCGTCTGCTCTCTTGGTTCTCTTAGGATTTGAAACTGGTAGATAATTGAAGACAACCAATATGTTAACTTTCTTAGAGGTTTTAGCATTACAAATTTTCAGTAGTTGGATACTCATGAGGCTTATGCAGCAGGTACCCCTCATTTTAACAACTTTGATTAGCTGATACAAATGCCAAGTATTTCAAAATTTCTGAATTATGGAATACAGTGTTGACATTGTTTTATATCTGAAGTAACACTTGACCTGTGAGAAATCTATATGGGTCAATAAGCTAACCTTGAGGACGCAGAACTTAGGTACTGACAGGTTTCAGGGTTCTCTGCCAAATGTCTTGAAATATGCAAGTTTGGGTGTTTCTGTCTTGTGTCACTTTCAGAGTCGCCAATTGGAAGGCCGCATAACCTAATCAATAAGATAAACTCATAAGCACAATGAAAGTTCTATTTCTGTTTTACGTCTAATTTAGTCCCTTAAATCTCCACTGCACTAGTTAGAGCAACTACGCTGTCGCGAGTATAACCAAAGATCAAAAACTAAAAAAAATAGGTTTACTCCATGCTGCTATGCTACGGTGCACGAGTAAAATTTGATCGAGCGCACATAATAAGCTCGCCTGGTTCAAACGTAGCTTAAATGTTCGCTTGTCATCAAGCCAACATTATATGCCCGCCTCACTTAATGCTCGACCATGATTGAAACATACATCCGCTCCACCATCAAACGGACATTTAAGCTGCACCTGGATTTCGTGCGTAGCTTATACATTCGTCCCACTCCAAACGAACTTTAAAACTGTGCCTGGTATCCAAACGAACTTTAAAACTGCGCCTGGTATCGAGCGTACTTTTAATTTCCGCTCGACCAAATATAGTTTTGGTCTGGCTTTCAGACCATATTTGGTCTGATATTTGGGGACCATAATTTTGGTTATGATCGTCCATTGTGGATGCTCTTAGATATGTAGAAGAACTCTTTATACTGTATCTCTTATGAATGTGATTACTGGAAGGATGCCAAAATCCATATCAGTGAACTGGCCGGACTGGTACCCCTATTAACAACCTTGACTATAAACAATTATGATTGTGTGTGATCTTGTTTCTCAAACTGTCTGTTTTAAACATAGTGAATTTCATTTTGCCGAGGACCCTAATAAATGAAAAAAACATGCCTGGTTTTTAACCAGGCTCGACTGGACTTGCCCAGTTGTATGCCCATCGATTAAGGATTAACCGTTTTAACATTTTGTTTTCAGATGCAAACGCTGGGTCAGCATAAAACAAAACCGAAGTCAATCAAAAGTCAATACTCCAGGACCATTTGAACACATCATGATGGGATGACAGAACAGACTCTTGAAATGTCACCACAAAAAAATCTCTCTCTCTCTCTCTCTCTCTTTCCAGTCTCCCCCATCTTCTTTCTGGCAAGAAGCATTAAAATCATATGTTTCAACTATCAATATATCCAAAACTGATAGTGAGGTCGACCTCACAATGCCCTATCAATCTTGTATCTTCAGCAATGCTATGCCATCATCCTCTGACCTCTGTCCTGTATTTATAACAGTTTAAATACTCATAAAACATAGGTATTAGGGTTTGTTCTATTTGTATGAAACTGTTGCAGAGTGGATGAAAGTAAGAGAGACAAAGTTGAAAGCATTTGTGAGTACGCCTATTCTTAGCTTCAGTCTCTGGTTTCTGTTGTGCCTATCACACATTCATATACTAGGTGACATAAGAGACGGGCAGTAATAATATTTTAGAGAGAGATCTGAAGAAGTAAAAAAATGGTCTACTTTGGTTGTTGCAGCAGTAACTTATTTCCGAATGCATATACATACTCATGATATCACCGACAAGTGGGTGTTCCATTGGTCAAAGTTCTAATAAATAAAGTTCTCATCACTACTTATTATTTAATTTATTTAATTTGAATTTCAACCTTTCCTTTTGATTTTCTTCCATTTTCTCTTGTTCTTTATTTGTTTTTTGTTTTTTTGCAAAAAAAAAGAAAAAAGGAATGTCGAGAAAGATTTTACTTTTTATTGATATAGAGATTGGTGATTTTGATTACATTTGACTAACTTGAAAGTACTTAAGTGCCTTCATGGTGGACGACACAGATGTGTGTTGTCACTTCCTCTACTATTGTGCCTATCACACTTGGTGTAGTCACTTCTACAATGTTATTGCTGCTAATATTTGCTTATCGTATCAACTTAAGCAAAGGATTGTCTGACAAGAGCGTATTAATTAAGATTGTGTGTCTGCACAAGCAATGTGATGTGCCACAGTTTCAAATGAAAAAATATATTTTTTATACCAAGTTTCTTCACTTGGGGTTGGGGGTAAAAAAGGCATGCACGTGACTTCTGATTTTCCAGGCTTGACCCATGCATGTTGATGATGAGAAAGACAGTCCTTCAAAATTTTGCCTTTGGCATGATTCTGATTTCTCCATTCTGCCCCCCTGCGATAAATCATAAAAGATCTCTTTTCTGAGAATGACCTATCAATCCTAAAAACGGTCAATTTTTTAATTTAATTTAAACAGTCAATCCTTGTATCTTATTCTACTGTTTTATGCTGACACAAACTCAAATATAAATTCATCATCCATCACCACACCACCACCACCACAACCTTACTCTTCTTTCTTTTCATGACTCCAGTGTTCTGCTTCAAGCAGCAGCTTCATATCATTATCAACCCTAATATCTCTTTCCTTTACTACAATTTTGTGTTCCGGAACTGATGAATTCTTAGTTGGTGATGATGGTGCGTATGTTTTGGAAAATGATATTTACAAGGATGAAGATGACGATTGAATATAGTGTTTTTGTATAAGTAAGAATATGGCGGTATCTTAACTGAGCTTTTATATGAATTTACTACTTTTGTTATAAGAGAAGGAGTTTTCTTGACCTTGCGAGTCCGAAAATCTAAAATTTCAGAATGTGGCCGTTCTCTGCACCCTTCAAACAACTTGGACTCGAAGTTCCTCGTTTTCTCTCTGTAGTAGTTTCTATCTCCTATCTATCCCTCCTGAGCTTTACTATTCCCCCTCGTCTCTTTCTTCAAGTAACTTTGGTAGTATCTAATTATTTTTCTTGTTTCTTGTAATAACAATTGTATCCTCTGTACTGTCAAGGTTTTAAGTGAAATGAAAATTTCGGTTTCAAGTTGTTGTGTGTTCTGTTCAGACAACATTTACCATGCATTGATATTCTTAAGAATAAGGTTTAGTTTTCCTCCTGCAGCTTGTTTTCCGTGATCTTTAATCTTTGAACCAGGAGAAGGATAAACTTGAAATTGATTTTGAAGGTTGCGACTGCCACTGGAGATGATGCCAAATGATATTGAACTTCTCAATATGGACAAGGACAAATTGCAATCTGATATTGAAATTCTCGATGAAGAAAAGGCTTAATTTATTCGTTTCACGACGTCTGATATTAATGAGTCTTTTTATGAACGTGCAAAGACATTGGATGAGAATGAAAAAAATGCTCATCGAGCTTAAAGAGATGAACCATGAAGTTAAATTTTGGATTCTGTAAATGTTTTGAATTTGAAATGCTTATTATCATCTAGAATCCTTGTATCTGTTTAATTTCCTTAGATTTGTGCACATGACTGTGAACCGATCTGCTAGAGAGTTAAAATGCTTGTCCTATTCAGATCAGTCTGATTATACACATTGATTTATAATCTCTCTTGTTTGATTTGGATCAAGGGCAGTGCAGCAGCCAAATCATCCAGATGAAGTTATGGTCGGCCAAAATTTGAGGGCAGGAATAACCAAAGAAGAGATATGACAAAAGGAAAAGTGCCTGCTGATAGGATTCCTATCAGTATTACCAGGTATGCTCAGTTAAGTACATGATTACACTCGGTATACAATTTCAATGACGTTGGCGGTGAACTATATCTAGTTAACAAGTTCTTGGATGCAAAATTTGATGAGTACATTATTATACTAAAAACTTTAGTCTCTAGACCGAAACCTTGGAAGTGTGTTGACTAATTGAGAAAAAGGACCCACCCAGATCCTCAAAATGACATTTTTTTAGACCAGAGAAAAAACACAAACATTTCCGAAAGATTTTTTCAACGCTTTCTGGGTAATGAGTTCAAGCGAGAACCAGAAGAGGAGTTTGAAAAGAAAGAAATTCCAAATCAGTAGACATGGCAACCATGGAAGCTGGGAGAGTTTCAAACTGGTTCCGACTTAAATAATCTGAGTACCATAGAGGTAATTCCGAAACTTCTTTTCAATTGCCTCTATTTAATGAGCTTTATTTTTTTTGTTCTTGTTTTTAGTTTATTGAGTAGTAATTGTTGTATTGATAATCGTCTGTGTGTTTCACTGTTTTGGTTTTCATAAATTTAGAATGAAATTTTACTCTCTTGGTATGCTCAGGGCTTGAACAGCCCTAAAAACAATAGATTACCTAAAGTTTTTGCTTTCATCAAAACATTAACCTGATCTTGTATGAAACGTAGATGGGTCTTCAAATAATGGAAAATATATACTGCCAGAAAATGTCAGTTTGCAGATTGAATTGCCATTCCTTCTGTCCGTAAATCTGGGGGACAGTTAGCGGCATGGTATAACTAAGCAAGGGTTAATTGGCCGACTTTAGGAGGCCTTTTATACGATGCCTTGGCTGTTATTTGTCCGTCACAAAGTTTGTCCCAGAAAATGGAAATCAACTTTTTTGATTTCACAATTCCATCAAATTAAATTCAGATTCGACAGAATCCGTCAAATTGATGAACAATTTCATTTACATAAAATCAAATAAACAGATTACTAGCTGGAAGTTACTGAAACAATCAAGTAAATCGATTAGAATCGATCAATTTCACCATCATATTCCTTCACCTTACAAAAAAAATTATTTCTGAATTTTGATTTTCCTTTATGAAAGACTTAATAATAACTCCAAAATTTACTTTCATTTTAATCACAAAGAACAACAAATATTAAAGTAATTGAATCTCTTAATTGACTCAATTTCAATCGAAATTCACCGTACAAAGAATTTTCGCCCCATATTGGAAAACTTGGCTAGATCATATATCTTCATTGTTCTTCACTTAGGGATGACTTTATCTTTTTCTCTCAGAAAGCAGTCTTAATCAGAATCAAAATTACAAACCCATTTTTTCAAATCGAAAAAATAAACTTACCCATGTCAAGATTTAATCAAAAAATGGATGACCAAACATTCATAATTGAAGCCGAATTAATAGCAAAAAACTCGGGTTTTGAAGCTGTTGTTCATCTCTCACCATCACGAGTTACATCTGCACATAAGCTAGCAAAACCACCAAATATTCATGTTCCAGGTGCTGTTTTTGTGGTAATCAATAAAGAAGACAGTCCAGTGAGCTATCTCTATGGAGAAGGAATCGATTGTTTGCTAAAGTGATTATATAGGAATAGTTCAGCACTTGAAGGGGAAGATATCCCTCCTCGTGGAGACCCAAAAACATTTTATCTGATGTTAGTTGTCTTGTTAGTAACTTTATTAGCTTCAATATTGTATATGTAATTCAATAAGTGTAATGGCAAGGCTGACAAACTTGCTAGGTGCCCTGTACCTTAGGCCTGATTGACAAGCATTAGACAGATGTAGCTTTAAATTGGTGCATTGTCTACAATACCAGTGTCATTAAATAGTATAAATCTATTTGTGCAGTGCTTAAGGTTGTTTATATTTGTTCACTTTGAAGCCTAACATAGAAAATATTTTCAGATGAGGCGCAATATGCCTAGTATGTTTCTTCGGTGGTTCAAACTTTCCGGGAGAAGTTTCAAGATTAATGGAAGGAGTTTCATCTATAGATGCACAATCTAGCAAGATGGAAAGTCTTGATACTTTAGGGTAAGATGGTTTCGACCATGCAAATTTCATTGAATTGGCAATTAAAAAAATTCAAACAAAAGGTGCTCCGTTGTTTTATTCTATAAAAAAATGCTTTGATTTTTACAATGAAGATCTAGCCTCTAGGCAATTTGTCTGCTCTCTTAATTTTTGTAGGATTTGAAACTGGTAGATAAGACAACCAATATGTTAACTTTCTGAGAGGTTTTAGCATTACAAATTTTCAGTAGTTGAATACTCAATAGTGACATACTAACAGGTTAACTTCAACTAACATGAGGCTTATGCAGGTACCCCTCATTTTAACAACTATGATTAGCTGAAACAAATGCCAAGTATTTCAAATTTCTGAACTGTGGAATACAGTGTTGACATTGTTTTATATCTGAAGCAGTACTTGACCTGTGAGAAATCTATATGGGTCAATAAAGCTAACCTTGAGGCAGCAGAACTTACCACTGACAGGTTTCAGGGTTCCCAGAAATGTCTTGAAATATGCAAGTTCGGGTGTTTCTGTCTTGTCGCACTTTCACAGTCACCAATTGGAAGGCATAACCTAATCAATAAGATAAACTCATAAACACAATGAAAGTTCTATGTCGGTTTTACGTCTAATTTAGTCCCTTAAATCTCCACTGCACTGTTTAGATATAGAAGAACAAGGATTGTCTTTATACTGTATCTCTTCTTAATGTATGATTGGCTAAAATTGGAAGCATTACGGATGTGCAGGCAATGCAGCATAAGACTCTAAAAGCTATTCAGAATTGTTGTTTTGGGTCAGCCGTCCTACTTTTGGTCAGGATGAAGGTACAAAAAAAGGTTTGTTTATCCAAATTTTCTCCAACACTTGTTCAATTAGATGTGGGTTGGTTGGGTATGGATGATAGTATTTTTATCTTTTGTGTAGTCCTGGAAACTCAAGCGAATTCTCGAAGAAAGTGCATTTTTTTTACTTTTGTTGTTTTCGTACCGACGATAATCTTATGCTAGAGAGCTGAGTGCCATGGTCATGGAAAGTCATTACTGAAGTTGATTAGAAATTCATGTATCTTGCTAGTTGCTTGTACTTTTCTACTCCCAGTAACTCGTAATAAAGCATTTCAACCTACTCTTTCAACAAATGACTTCCAGCAAATCTTTGCTCGGTAATTGATTCGTGGTTAAAGTCTTACTCTTTCTACAAACACACATATTTCCTTGTAATCCAAATGTTTAGTCTAACAAGGAGGAAGATCTTTTGGGTCCAAGAACATAGCGCCGTAAAGGTTTATAATAAATTAGTTGTATAGTGGGTTTGACGGTGTTAGGTCTGGCAGTGGGGCCAGTCTAACTGGTTGGATTCGGGTAGGGTCTGGGTCCGGCTTTCGCGTATAAAAAAAAAGAAAAAAAGAGGAAGATCTTTTGGTGGTGGCAACACAGACAAAAACACCTAGATTATCAAGGAAAAAAAAAACCTTTCGATATTGAAATTTGTCTCTGAATCTTATCACCGGTGGATCAACCAAATTGTATTTTGCTGGGTCCTTAGCGGGATCGAAATTTCCAACCCCAGTTCCAACAACGAAGAAATTGTAGCCATGAAGACGGAAAGGGTGCGACTCAACTCCTAAAACATTGGTTCTGTAGAACTAATTCAACGGTCGAGTCGTAACCAATCTTACTTAGCCTGCGAATAGGAGTTAAAGAGGTTATGAGGTTGGCCGGAAGGGGTGCACCAATATAATTAAAAAGGGTAACAGGTTGGTTAGGAAAATCTCCCCCTCTTTAATGCAAGCAAGCTAAATCAAAAATCTTTACCTATTTTTGGTTCACTTATCGGAATTTGGTTAACCAAACAGATTTTGGTTCACCAAATGGAATAGGGACCAAAATGCTTAACGGAATAAGGAACGTTTGGTTAATAAATCTTAGTATGGACCGAAATGCCTAACAGAAAAGGGACTTAAAAATAATAATATGTTAAATAATTTATTTACAGAAATGCCAATTTTATAAAAATGTTGATAAATTTTTTAAAACTTCATATCTTCCAAATGGTACGTCGAATTTTTGTGAATTTTATATATTTGGAAAGCTCTTTGAATTACCTGTGCAACCAGTATAAACAACTATATCAAATTTTTATTTTTTAATATATTTGTAGTTCTCCAAAAGAATAGCTATAATTTAAATTTGAAAGGGCTAAAGGTAAATTAAAAGAGCCTATACACATTTTACATGTTGTCTATATGATATGATGCCTAAATACTTCATTGATGTACTATAAAATTACTTATAGATTTTAGTTTCGAATACAAAAGATTGCCTCTGTTCCATGAAAAGTGATATTTTTATTTCTCATTTTTACCTAATAATAACCAAATTGAAAAATAAAATGAAAGTGCTACTTTTTCAGAAACGGAATGAAAAATTAAGAAAAGGTAATGTTGTGGACGTGCATCGCACGTGCTCAGTACTTGTCGTTATAGTTACACGGATTTTGGAACCTCGCAATGGAATATTGCCAAAATGGAGCACATAACTGAAACTTATCACTGCATTTGTATACGTTGGCTAAAAACCCATACCTTGGTCTCTTTCTCTTTTATTGGCCAATATATACTTAAATTTCTTATCTTTACCTATATTTTTATGTTAGAACATGAGGCTGAGAAAGATATAACATCACCAATGACAATTTGGTACATCCTATACTATTTGAAATTTACTTCAATATTAGTCTAAGTTAACTTCAACGTTTGATCTATATATTTTGTCTCAGCTTGGGAGGAAATTTTCAAGTCGGTGTCACCAAGACATTCATAATTCGTACTAGCACCAATAGTGTGTTTACTCACTCATTAATGTATTGATCGACTTCAACTAATTCCAGGTCCTATTAAATTTGGGTTTGTTTCTGCAATGTATTTTGTCGGGCTCTATAATTGTTTTTTTTGGAGACTAATGATTAATAATAAGTGGTTTGGATTTGTAACTTAATTTGAGTGTCAAATAATGATCAGTAGAATGCTCAAATATGTGCACATCATATATATCTTTGAAACTCAAATTTAGATGAACTTCTCAACTTTACAAGTAGTCTAGTCGGAAGTGTTACGTCTCTTTTTATCATCTTGACAGATATTAGTTGTAAAGTATTTCAAACATTACTTCTAAAAGCTCCTTACCAATTTATTAACCGTATCAAATAAGTCGTGCCAGTCATTACCTAGTAAGTTTAGGGATATTTTGATTTTGGGTCACATAAAAGTGACCAGAATTGCATTTGAGTCACGTCAAAATTTTAATTAGAGTTTGGGTCACATGACAGTTGTTGACCGCGTTGACAGTTAAGAAAATAATAAAAATAAATAAATGATTTGTATTTAATTAACGCTGTTAGTGGTCGTTTGCATCAAACGGTCTGAATTAATCTATAAATGAAGTCTAACAAATCACATCTAATGGGCGTGGCGGTGGAGTGAAGGTTCATTCAGCCCTTTCCACAAGCGCCTTGTGTGCAAAAAATGATGATTCCGAGATGAGCTGGTTGTTGATTTCCTGAAGCCATTTTAGTCCCTTCCCTGCACCAAATTCAAATCCGAGAACAAACCAAACATATTCGATCATTTGCAAGCCCTAGACGCTCCATTAACTACCATCTTTTTTCTCCCAAACCAACGTCAACAGCACCATGTTGGTGTTCGGTATGAAGGATAGACACAACAAATGCTAAGAAAACTCAATTGGTTTTGAACATGAAAGACCTGATATTAATCCCGAGGGTGATATATGATGAGACATAGGCCCGAAAATATAACACTCTGTTGCCCTCCATGTTCTCTTGACCTGGTTCATATCTTCCAACAAAAACCCCCCAAATTATAATCAACCCTAAACAAAAATTCAAATTACATCAAAGGAAGCTAAATTCAGATAATTAAACCTTCGAAATCTCTATTTCATGCTAATACGTCGACCACAAACCATCCAAATCAGTAGTGGATCATCTCTCTCACTATTTCTTTCTCGCGTTTGCAGCTTCACTTTTTCAATTGGGTTTCACTATTCTTCAAAACAATTTTAATCAGATTGGAATGGTGATGACGATGCTAAAGCTGTTCACGAGTTTAACAGAAAATAGGATGGCTGGGGTAGTAAATAAATTGAAGGATAAAATAATTTTGGTCATTTCCACATTAAACTAACTTTCTTAACTGTCAACGACGGTCTTAGACCCAAACTCTAATTAAAATTTGGGCGTGATCCAAACACAACTCTGGTCACTTTTGTGTGACCCAAAATCAAAATATCCCTAGTTTATACATGGGAATATTGTGTGACCCAAAATCAAAATATCCCTAGTTTATGCACCGGAACAAATAATGATGGAACTGTTCCCCATCATGCTTCTCTTCCAATGTTAAATCCATTACTAATGTACTCTCTCAGTTGGTGCACGAATCATTTAAATTCAACACAAATGGATGCAATGCAAAGAACTTTGTCGTGGTTCTATTCGGGATGTATTTTTACGATGAGGGATGTTGGAGGCACCGATGAGCTCCTGGTAGCTATGAGTTCGAAGATCTGGAATAATGAAATTGCTTCCCACTTGGTAAATTTCTCCGTATTTAAATGCAAAAATGTTTTGTAGATATATTTCATTTTACCTATGTATTAATGGAGTAGTTTTAGCTTTCCCGCATAATGGTAAAATAATTTTTTATGAGGATTCCTAAGTAAAAGAACAATCGGTTAACAAAAGAGATTCAACAGAATAATATGCTATAAAGCAGCCAAACTTAATTAAAAGGAAGAAAGAAAAAAACAAGTTAGAAATAATTAAACATAGAATAAGTAATCAATGAGATTTTTTTTTTTTGGAAATTGAAACATAAGAGCCGACGAATAATGGCAGTTATATACCACTGTAATATAATTTATTAAACCATCATCATCCATTCTACATGTACCAAACTTTTAAAATACAAAACTTCTTTAGAAACCTACTTTTGTCATTGACATTTGTCAATATAACCTGGATCTCCATAGTAAAAACCGTATCCATTTGTATTGTGGTGGTCATTGTCAATTTCCAAGCCGTAGCAGTCTGGATTGGTTACTCTTGTCTCCACATATTCGGGATCCTTGGTCACGTTGTTTTCATCTACTACTTGAACCCAATTAAAATAACTCGATGTTTTCAATCTACCTTCTGAAGGAAAATGACCGCTACCCATTTGTGTCGAAGTATGTCGTCCTTTACTTTTGTTATTCGAGATTTCTCCACCAAAATGTATCGTTGTTGATGTCATTGATAATTTTGTTTAGAGGGAACTTGGATAATATCCGACCGGTTTACCTTGTATTTGGACCCACCATTGTCCACCAATTTGATCCTGCCAAATAATTCAACATTATATATAAACCAAAGTTGGTAATGAGTATAAAATTTGATCGTTTGTATTTTCTTACCTTGTGAATATTGAAGTTGGCATCTTTCTGGATGCCATTGAAAGTGGATACCTCGGTGAAACTTCCACCAAGGAAGAAATCTGATGCTGTCTGCACAAAACCATCACATACGAGGTTGAAGCAACCTGTATTCTGGTATCCGTCCGTCTAAAAAAAATAGTCAATTGGTTTGATCTTCTTGAGAAAATAATGCCAAACAATAATGTATGGCCTTTCAAGATGTCCTCGTCACTAGGACATTCAGTATAACGAAAAGGGTAATATAATACTTACCGTCCAGTATATAAAAAATCTAGGCTGGTCGTCTCCATATATGTAGTGGTTCACCTAATCAGAAACCAAGATAAAATTCAATGGTGCCAAATAAAAGGATATAAATTTGCTTGTTTATAATTTTTGGCGTATAACTTACCATCCATCCGGCTTCAATAGTATTTTTACTTCGTCATCACCGGATGTAACCCAGATTTGGGATATACTTATTTCAGTTGATGTTTCCGTAACTGGTTTCCAAATATTTATTTTTGTTTGTGCTCAAAGAAAATTTCCATTCACCTCGATTACCGCATACTTAATAATGTATTTATGCACATACAAAAAAAAAAAAAGTTTCGATATTATTTATATACATGTACAGAGAGTAAAGTAAACTAATAATAACAATATATGGTATGTGATTATGTATACCTCATGGCCTACTCCAACTTCTTTTCGAAATGATGAATTAAGAGTTTTATAAGGTGATATTTTTGGATGATCATGTTTACGCAAAATTGTTGGATTGTAATTTTTTCCTTTCCTCCGTATAGGGATAGTTCCTTCCGGACATGATCCATATTTTTTCCAAGTTTGTGTAAGTTGAAGTGTCCCGAAATTATTTGATTTCATTTCTGTCGAGTACGAATTTGGTTTCACCTGTTTCATAATAAAAATAAAATAATTTCGTAAGAGTTTAAAATAAAAACATACTATATATAAATATTATCAGGAAAAGTATGTGTATGTATATATTAAACCTGTATTATGTGATTATGAAACAAAGGATGATTAAGACTAGGTTGTCTGTAAATATCATAACAATCGATGACCTCATTATTTTCCGCCTGCAAAATAAAAATACGTCTATAAACATAAGATTAAATCTTCAAAATAAAAATCAATACATCCATAAACATAAGATTATCTATATACACATTAATGCATGTAAAAACACTACTTCACCTTAATAGTTTTTTATTATTGCTTTGTTCATCGCTCTAGGGTCGTTCTTCATTAATGATTATCATTAATATGAGTAGCCAGCATGTTAAGGCAATAAATTTCGACATCATAAAACAAATGCGATATGGTTTCTTTTTTCTATTTTTGAAGCAGCGATATGGTTAATGGAGAAAATTGATTAGAGATTATATAGAGTTTCTGACATTAATACTATAATATTTGTAATTAATATTACAATATTTGCAAATACTATAATATTTTAAAAAAAAAATTCTATCATATTTGCAATTAAATTTGCAAATATTATAAAACTATAATATTAGCAATTAATTAATACTATAATATTTGCAAGTAAACTTCAATTCAATACTATAATATTTGCAATTAAATTTCAATTCATTTTACCTTAAATCGATCCATAAAAACTATAATATTTGCACTTAAATTTCAATTTTATATAAAAGAATTTTACCTTAAATCCAACTCCAATGGGGGTTAGTCAATTAAGATTTATAGGGAATTTCAGAGATAGGGAGTCTTTGTAAATCTTGGAGAGTTTATGTTATTGGAGAATGCATTCTAAAAGTCTTTAAAATTCTCTGTTATTGGATTTGGATTTTCAAATCAATGATTTAAGGTTATGGAAGATTTATACACTTTTATGTGAAAATATACCATAAAAGGCTTATACACAGTCTCTCCAAAATAGGTGATATTTGGAGAGACTTTTGGTCATTTAAAAAAAAATAACGAAGAAATAATAATACACCAAATAAGTTATAATGAAGTCCATGCAAATATATGAAAAACAACTAATGTTAACTTTCAAAAACTCCACATTATGTGAGATTTCAACCTATGCATCATGTTTGTGTTCAATCAGGTTTAATTTTTCGGTTGACTAACCCCTGTATTATTTGATAAAATGATTTTAGGCAAGCGATTGTAATTTTCATCTTCTTTTTTTGTTTTTTTTGTATTAAATCATTGAATTTTATATTATTTTATAAAATGATTTTTGAATGTTTTTTTCTTTTTATTTGATGCATGTGAACTAAAATTTCTATAAATTTTTTGTCTCAGTGACTCACTGAGATTTCTTAAAAATCTCTCAAAGAGTCCGCCAAAATCAATAAAATCGTATAAAACCTTCCCAAATCTCTTGCAAAAAAGTTCTCTCGATGTCTCTAGAAATCCCAATTGACTAACCCCTGTATTATTTGATTATCGCCAATTATGACATTTTTTGTTGAGGAATTGTCCAATGTCCTAAACTTTGTACAAAAGGGACCTCATTAGGGATTACAAGTAAAGATGCTCCAAAAGTAAAAGGAAGCCTCACAGAGATTTGGTGTAGGCCGTACCTGTTCTACACACAACATGTTTTGTTTGGGAAACGACTTTGGTCTGTTTCTTGGATCTCTAGTATAAAACGTAACCATCCGAAAAGAAAACATAAAACTAAATTTTTAGGTAGACTCACTGGGGGTGATCATGGGGCGGTTTTCACCTTACCCGCATCTAATTCAATTCATTACGGTTTTAAATTTTGCATCCGCATCCAATCCAACCAACAGATTTGCATTCAATGGATAAATGGATGAACAGATTGGGTACGGATAATCCAATGGAGTTGTTTTAGTTAAAATTTATAATCAAAAAATAAAACAAAACATAACAGATGATTTCTTATAAAATCTACACATTATATACATGTATACAAATATAAGAATGCCATGAACAACACTCCAAGCAAACACCCTAAGAATTCCTAAATTATCTATGTATTTTCTAAAAACCATATACATGCAATCTAACGGGTATGGATATCCGACGGATTTTCAAAATCCCATCCGAACTCAATCCATAATCCGTTAGATTTCAAAAATTCCATCTACATTCAACCCATTAGCCAACGGATCGGATTGGTCCCGATTAAATCCGAGAATTACGGGCCAAATACTCACCCCTAAGACTCACATCCAAGGTGTATTGTTTCACCTGGGCAAGCCAACTAGTAAATGTCAGATAGATAATTTATGCAATTTTCCAGTCCACAAACGCTTACAAGGGAAAAAGACAAAACAGAACATAAATAAAATCATCCTAGATTCCAATAACCAGCTATACACTCTCATACATTTTGTATATATAACTTGAGGACGAGTTCAAAGCCTCCGATTGAGAGTAGAGCTAAAATTAAGTTTGAATTCTTGAACTCCTGGACCTCGGCCAATTAAATATGATGATTTACATTCTACTTTACAATTTAACCTTCACCTCAAACGCCTAACGTGATGATTACTTGTTGCTCCACCGTCTATTATCTGATCTCCAAGACCTAATCCTCTAAATCACTTCTCCTCTCTCCCCTACAAAACATGGTAAAAACCATCGAGGTTTACAACCAGCTGTTATAACACCCCGGCCGACATATGAAGCACACAGGGGCGGAACCAATGTATAGCATGGGTGTGCAGTTACACACCAAGCCCAACTGGCTCCAAAGCCAAAAAATTATAACATGTTCGGATTGTAAGCCCATATTATCAGACTTGCACCCTTGGAATTTTTCTTGCTTCCCCTTAGTTGGAGTTCTGGCTTCTCCGCTGGAGGCACGTCATAATCGATTTTCTATCAAGTGAGGTTTTTATCACCTTTACTGCCTTCTTTACTCCTAGTTATATTCTCTCTTCTTTTTTCTATTATTTCTATTGTCTCTTTTTATTTCATTGTGATATAAATGCTTCGTTTATATGTACAATTTCTCTGTGCTCTTGGATTAATTTAGAGTTTGAATCGCCTGCCTTATGTATACTATAACCTATTATAATTATGTGTTGTACAATGTCCTAAACTTCGTAAAAGGGTACCTCTCTTGGGGATGACAAGTAAAGATGTTCCCAGCGTAAAAGGAAGCTTCAGAGAGATCTGGTGTAGGCCGTACCTATCCTACCGCTAGGGCTGCCAGCGGGTACCCAATTACCCAGAACCAAACCGGACCCAGATGTATCGGGTCCGGTTCCGGGTCCTAATTAAGATTGGACCCATCAGTAAAATAACTACCCGGGTATCGGGTACCCGAATATTTATCTTTTACTTGTTAATTTTACTCAAAATGTAAAGATTTTGTATGGTTTCGTTTGAATTTATTTTTATTTTTCATTTATTTTCTTACGTTTAATGTTAATTAGAACATTTATATAGATATAATAATAATTTTATATTAAAAGTTATAAGATTCAAGCTAACATAACAAATATAAAAATAGATTATCAAAAAATATAGTTGATTTTAGAGGATCCGATAAATACTCGGACCCGACGGGTAATTAAGGTTTTTGACGGGTCCGGTTCCGGGTCTATCAAATCCGGAACCGTTAGGACCCGAAACCATTAGGACCCAGAACCGATTAAAGTTAGCGGTTTCGGTTACGGGTAGTATACTATCCGGACCCGATAGGATCCGTTGGCACCCCTACCTACAGTCCTAGACACACAACATGTTCGCTTTGGACAACAACTTTGGTATGTTTCTTGGATTTCTAGTATAAAACGTACCATCCCAAAAGAAAACATAAAATTGAACAGTCCGAAAAGAAAACATAAAAATGAATTATTGCGTAGACTCACTAGGGGTGATCATGGGCTGGTTTTAGCCTCACCCGCATCCAATTCAATTTATTACGGTTTTAAATTTGGCATTCACATCCAATCCAACTTCCAACGGATTTGCATCCAATGGATATACGGATGAGCGAATTGGGTACGGGTAATTCAATGGATTTGTATTAGTTAAAATTTAAATTGAAAAAATAAAACAAAACATAGATGATTTCTTATAAAACCTACACATTTTATATATGTATACAAATATAAAAATGCCATGGACAACACTCAAACCAAACGCCCTAAGAATTCAACTATCTATGTATTTTCTAAAAACTATATAAATTCCCTTAACCTAACGGGTATGGATATCCAAAGGATTTTATAGATAAACAAGAAGAAAAGAGAGATGTAGATGACTGTGCCTATTTTTTGGGTTTACCAATTTCCGAGGTTTAATATTAAAAAACAAAACAAAAAACAAATAACTATGTTTAGTGATCAACCTGTAGTAATGGAAGGAATGTGCACCCCGAGTTAGAGGTGGGTGCACATAATCGCACTCTTGTTGCATGCACAGTGAAACAAGTCTTAACAAACTTGTACCCATCGAGTATAATTGATTGGGAATTATCTAATCATTAAACACATCTTAACAACTTTCTTAACCAATTTAGCCAGGTTAGAGATGAGATCGATTAATGTAAGTCGATCTTCATTTGAATTAAACAACTGAAAATTTGTGATTTTCTTTCGGAAACACATCCAGAATCGATTTACGTTCATGCAGTTGTAAACCGATTCTGGGTAGTGTTTTCGAAATTAACAGAGAACTTCCATAATCGGTTGAAGTATGCATAGATAAAATCCGATTACCATAATTGGATTTTTTTGACGTCCAATTTAAACCGATTGTTACCTTTTCATAAGAAATTTTTTGTTCATTCATTTCATATCTAATCCTTTTCGTAGGAATCACGGATGTACTTAGCACATGCATCGAGCCTTTGAGCCCCTAGGCGACCCTAGTGGATGAGTTATAGTCTCGTGAGGGTTTACATAGAGGTATACCCACAAAACTTACACAAAAACTTCTTAAACCATTAATCTTCTTCGGAGGAATCCGAGTCCGATTCACCCACCATAAAGTCTAGGGAAAACTCCAGTATTTTGGATTCCATGAATTGATAGATTGCATCGAATATGAATGCTTCCTCCTTTTCCTCCAAGTAGCGCGCTTTCACGGCTTTATGCTACAAAAACACGACACAAACTTACTTTGCTTGTGGTGTTTAATTGGAAGATCAAACAACATGGATTACGTAAAATAAACCACAAAACTACTTACAAATTGTTCAATGGACAAGTTAAAGGGGCTAGTGTTCAAAATTCGAGGTTGGATAGCTAAATAAGTAAGTATCACATTTTCGATGACTGGGTGCCTATTATGGATTTGTTGAACACTTCTTCTATTCGGATTCCCAAACTATTTCCTATATTTGTTTACCTTTGTCCAAAAGGTTTCGGTATCTACCTTACGGAGGACTGATTTTTAATTCGAGTTTCGGCGTACCATGCTTTGGTGATGGATAGATCTTCATTTGAATTAAATGATGCCATTGTTGTATGTAGTATAGGTATTGGGATAGTTAGAAAGAGTAGATGATACTATAGATATGTGTTTTTTTTGTATAAAAAGTAGTTATGGTGTATATGGAGTGAGGGGGAATGGAATGACCAATTTTGGGGCAAATGGGGTCCAAGGATGAGGTCTCTATATATAGATAAAGGCCCCAACGACTATTTTTTTTTTGAAAAGAGTGAAATAATTTGAAACAATCGGTCTTCTTGAAGGTCCTTAAAATCCTATTGTGTTTTTATGCCACCAAGAATCGGTCTTTAGTGTTGCCAAAACAAACTTGTAGATTAGGGATTATTATACTCTTCAAAAATAGGAAGAGAAACCTAATGATTCTACAACAAGAACAACTAGAATAATTCTAGAGGTATCTTGTTTAAAACTTCTTAAGAATTTTTACGAGATACCTTAATCGAAGTTCTCTTTCTAGCTTCCGATTTCGACTAACAATTGTTGGTATACGATCGGAAACTGAAATCTATCAAAACCTAGGGTTTATGATCAACAACTCTTGAATGGTTTTATATTAGAAGAGAAAACCTTAGAATAGACAAGAGGTGAAAAACCTAGATTACAAGTTGTATGATCAATCACGAAGATTAAATCCAAGTCGGCTTTGTGATCCCCAATACAAAGACTTTTATCTCAATCTTGTTCACGAAGAACAGAAGACATGGAAAACAACCTTATGAGCTTACACCAATTTTCCAAAGGGGATGAAAAACGTGTAGGACTCACAAACCCTTTATTTATAATGAACAAGGTAGCTTGAAAGCTAAGCATAGCTATTTTCCTTTTTCAAGACTCTCCTAATTTTGGGAGTCTTTCCTAAGTTACAACTCTTGCCAAAATAATTAAATAAATAATTAATTAGCAAATATTGTATTTATGTGAATAAATCACATTTTAACTTAGGCAGGAATTAAAAGTTATCACAAACATTTTAATATGGTAATCAAATATGTTTGGATTAATAGCCATCTTGCCTAGATAAGGAAATATCACCAATTTGACTAAAAAAGACTTCTAGTCACGTAATTGGGCGCAAGTCCGTTAACCGTTACAAACAATCCATGGATTGTTTCCTACTAACGAACTGTAACAGTTACAACAACACTATAACTGTTACTTTAATAAATCACCCATAACTTCATCGTTATAACTCGGAATCGAGTGATTCTTGGTTCGTTGGATTCATAAACTCATTAACTATAACATGAGAACCATTTCAGGAATAAAGGTTATTGTCACAAAAGTAGTGGCTCAAATAACCTCAAGTTTATATATATAAATGTACATTTACCGTCATAGGAATTGTACCATAGAGTGAGCATTTGTTTCGATAGATTAGAAAGGTAGAATTGAACAAGAATCCAAATTAAATAAATTACCGCATACCTTTGTTGATGAAGTCCTTGTTGATGTCTTATTGTAGTCTTCAAACTTCATCCTTCAAGGATAGCTTCGATTCTACTTCTTAGACTTAATCTAGTCCGAAACTATCTATAGTATACTAAATCAAGAATGCATTTTGGCAAATAAAATTGACAACTAACTTGACATACCAACGCTAGTAGGTTCAACCGAGCAATGCTCTAACAAAAATATTTGTTTTATAAAATCTACCCAGATAAAGAAATCCTATTTACTTTTTGCAACCCATGTTTTTTTTTTTTTTTTTTTTTTTATACTTTTTGTCTTCTAGATCGGAAAATAAAAAGGGAGAGAGAAATAATTAGGGAATTAATATTCCTTTAAAACAGTACAAGGTAACTAGGTAACTCATTAGTTCTTTTAATAGATTACCAATTCACTAATCATCCTATCTTCTTAATCGATTTATTCTTTTTTATGTTAAAACTAAATTTAGGGGATAAAGTGAATCAATCAATCAATAGTTATCATATAAAGGAGGATCATTTTTCTTGACTTGGTAACACTACATTTAGTTTTACTTTTTTTTTTAAGAATTTAAAGTGCCATGTGGCAATACAATGTGTTTAAAATAAAGGACACAATAACTTTAAAATACAGGGACACATAATTCATCTTCGTGTTGTCAAATTATAGACATGTCTTTCACAAGAATCAACCATATTTTTTCAAAAAATAGGTTTAAAATGAAGAGACACAACTTATACAGCAAAGTGCACAGTAACAGGTTTAAAATAAATGGACACAACTGATGTAGCAAAATATATAATGGGTTTAAAATGAAGGGACTCAACTTATATCACAATTTTCCATTTTTTCAAGAAAAATCACATTTATTTATTATGTGTTTATCACATTAAACACATTTTTATAATTAAGTTAGTATTATTGGATATAGTAAATATAAAGTGATCCAAAAAGTCTTATTATTTTATAAAGTTTTACATCGATATGTTCGCTCTTGTTATTATGTATATAGCCTTATATAGGGGCAACATCCCGAAGATTAACTTTGGGGCATCAATTTCGCAGGACCGGCCCTGTCCATATACTGACCTTTCAAACCTCATGTGTATCAATTCAGAATAATCAATCATATGTTTAGAAAATAACTTTTCATTTCTAGCAATACATATCTTAAAGTTTGTAAATGTTCTTGACGAAGGATTCCACACTAATCATGTACAGATACAAATATGTAACTGCAAGATTACGCAGAAATTTCTACCCAAAAAAGATTAAAACAAAGAAAGATTCATAGACCCATATACCAACACTAAAAACAAGAGGAACAATGTACCATTGAAATCAAAATGAAAGACTTACACAAAAATCAGTAGTCTCACCAAACCCTAAGTTTATTGATCTTCTTCTTCACAATATCACCTCCTCCACTGCATATGATAGTACCCAAATGGGAAACTAGGGTAATATTGTTGTGACCTAGATAAAACATTTTCGTTGTTTGGGGAAATCAAGACAGGATTTTTTCCCTTCTAGTTTATTGATTGATAGGTTCGAAATGAATGGGATGAGACTGGGGGATTGGGGGTAGAGATATTTGATTGAAAAGGGGTTTTGAAATTTGTGGTGATGATTTTGATTTCGGAATTTCGTTTTTAAGGAGCTTATGAAGAGCAAAGCAGCTGATTTACTGCAAAAGTATCACTCGCTGAGGAAAGAGGATGATGCTATTACATAATTGGGTCGACCGACCGGAGGGTCCTAAGGGAGGGAGTCCCTTCATCTTTCTTTTTTTTAATCTTTTTTGTTGTTGTTGTTGTTGTAAGAAAACTATTATAAGGGCTCCAAGAAAAAAGATTTGAGGGCTCCTAAAGATTCAAATATCCTACAACGAAGATAAGGGAACCTAATTCATAAGAAAAATACTAAAATACCCTTAACCTATTAAATATTGAAACCTAAAACTAATTTGTTTTCATTCTTTTCCTTTAACTCTTCCATTTTCTTCTTTCTCCATCACCTCCATCGCCTGTTTCTTCGGTTAATCGTCAATTCTCAAAATAATTCATTATCGATTAACACCACTTAATCCACCCGCAATGACTTCAATAAGGTGAAAATAAGAAAACCCATCACTTATTTCATTGGTTTTAATGCATGGATAGGCGGAATCGATCGAATTAGGTTTTTGAAAAAACAGTTTCAGAACTGTCTACGGTTGGGAAAATTTATATTTCCCAACCGTAGGCATTCGAATTAGGTTTTTGAAAAAACAGTTTCAGAACTGTTTTTTCAAAAACCTAATTCGATCGATTCCGCCTATCCATGCATTAAAACCAATGAAATAAGTGATGGGTTTTCTTAGTTTTTTTCTTTTTATGATCGTCATCTTCATCGCGATTGAGAAGAAGAAGAGAGAAAGAAGAATAATAGGTTTTTTTTTTATGATCATCATCTTGATTTATGAATGAAAAGAGAAGGAGAAGATAATAGATTTAGTTTTTGTATATCATCATCATCTTCATCATGATGAAATTATGATCATCATCTTCATCATGATTTATGAATGAAAAGAGAAAGAGAAGATAATAAATTTAATTTTATAATTCATAGAGGGTATTTTAGCCATTACAAAAAATAGTTGGATATGGGTTTTGTTGATTACTATTTCATAACCCGATTTTGTCATCTTGTGAGCCCTCAAAACCCAATGTTTGGAGCCCCTATAATAGGTTTCTTTTAAAATGAAGAGTAACACAAATATTCAATTTGATAAAAAGATTGGAAATTTCCAGGTCCATGGTTACTTTTTCACTAGACAAAATTACCCCTTTTTCTAGTCCAATTACTATAACTCCTTTTGTATCCTATTTTTTCAGGGGGTATAATTGGAAATGTAAACTAGAATATAACATATCTAAAAATCCGTTCCTTGGAATTTTACAAATTTTATCTCGTTGGAATTTTTTTACGCAACGAGTACAAACAACAATATCAAATTTAGATTTTTTTACGAAAAATTCGCAAGTGTTTATCCTTTTAGGCACAATTTTTGAAAATTGAATGCATAGCCATTATGCAAACCACCACAAAGGATGCATAACACATTATGCAACCATATTTTGGTTTATGCATCAACTAATTTTCCGTTTCGAGTGATAATTTCACTCCGTTTCAAGAAAATTGATACTTTCATCCCGTTTCAGAAAAAGAGATACTTTCACCCCGTTTCAGAAAAAGGATACTTTCACCCCGTTTCAGGAAAAAAGAAACATTCACTTTTCAATTTTCCCTATTTTTAGGCAAAAATGAAACTGTGAAAATATCTCTTTTTATGAAACGAAGGTAGTATATGCCTAAAAATATCATTCCAACAAAAAAAAGATGCATAACGAATTATGGAGCCACCACAAAGGGTACATAACAGTTTATACAGTCTTATTTTGGTTCATGCATCCACTAATTTGGTTATGCAACCACTAAAACGATGTATATGGCTCAAAAATAACATTCCAACAAAAAAGAAGAAGATGCATAACGCGTTATGCAATCAGCAGTGTATCATTTTTCTTCGGTCGTCCCTCCCTACCGTGGCAGTGGTGTTCTAGTTTTATATTTTTAATGCGAAAGGAGGGAATTTTATTGATCTCCCCACCTTTAATGACAACAACAATTGAAAAGTCAACAATTTAAGTGACAACAACCGTTGGATTTCCTAACTTTTAATGACATTGGTTGGATGATAGGAAAAAAATTCCATGTGACTTTTTTCGTTACTTCCCGACTATACCCCTCTACCTTTTGGTTACTTTTTCTTCTTCTCCCTAACTATCTCACAATCACAGCAGAAAACCATTAACGAATTTCTGAGCAACTAATAGGATAGCATCAACTTTTTATTCTCCCTCACCTTCTTCATTAACATGTTTCGCATTCGGCATCGATTTTATCTCTCTATCTCACACCAAAATTTTTTGACTTCTTCTTATCCCTTACATCTTCCATGAAAACCCTATAACTGAGATTAGAGATTACTTTCAAAAAATGAATCAGATGCTTTTAATCAATCTCTTTTTAATTGCAGAATGGTGGTTCAAAGATTATCTAATTAGTTTCGATTTGGTGGAATTTCATCTTCTTCATTAGGTATGTGATTCCAAACTCTTAATTATTTGATTTTACTTGAAATAGGGTTTCCCCTAAACAAAACTGAAAAAACGGGGGTCTAACAACCAGCCAAAATATTTTGCTTAGCAATCTATATGGACAAACTCCAATACACTTTCAAGTGAATCGATTAGACATCCAGACTCAAACTTGAGGAAAAGTGTATCCAAGAGTTTGTATCTCAATTTCTCAACTCAATCTGCAATCAACAAACAAAAATTTGCGAGCCCAATTGAATATAAGAAAAATAACTTGAACGGTACCAAAAACCAATGTTCAAGGATCAATCAATTTCAATCAACAACCAAAGGTTGGATTTTCCAAATGATTGATTCAACGCATAACCTGTGATATTTCAATTATATAACAAAATATAATGCGGAAAAGAAATAACACAGACACCAGAATTTTGTTAACGAGGAAAACCGCAAATGCAGAAAAACCTCGGGACCTAGTCTAGATTGAATACCACACTGTATTAAGCTGCTACAGACACTAGCCTACAACAAGATAACTTCGAACTGGAATGTAGTTTTTCCCTAACCAATATCACACTAATCAAGGTACAGTTGCGTTCGCTTACGCCTATTGAACCACGCCGGATTCTTCGCACTTGATTCCCTTAGCTGATCTCACCCACAACTTGCTTCAACCAAAAGCCGAAGACTTTATAAACAAATCTGTATCACACATAAAAATCTGAAATAAATAAATCTGTCTCCCACAGATATACCTACAGTTTTTGTTTCGCCTTTTGATAAATCAAGGTGAACAGGAACCAATTGATATACCAGACTTATATTCCCGATGAACAGCCTAATAATATCAATCACCTCACGATAATCTTAATCATATGGAAAAAAAACAAGATACCGCGGAATCACAAATGATGAGACAAAGTTGTTTGTGACTTCTTTTTATCTTGCCTATCGGAAATTAAGATCTCGAGCAAATCTTAGAGAAGATAGTACTCAAACACGATAGATAAAGCAAGATCAGAACATGCAACTACATTGAAAATAGTTAGGTCTGGATTCACAATCCCAATGAAGTCTTAGAGTCGTTAACCTACAGGGTTTCATGAAAAACCTAAGGTTAAAGGAGAATCGACTCTAGTCCCAACTAGTAGCACACAGGAGGTCTGGGGATTAGGTTTCCCAGTTGCTAGAGTTTTCCCTTATATAGTTTTCAAATCAGGGTTTGCAATCTAAGTTACCTTGGTAACAAAGCATTCGATCTTCACCGTTAGATGAAATCCTGATTAGATTCAAGCCAATATTCAAGGACCGTTAGATCAACTTGGCTTGTTATACACAAATGAAATGTACCTTCATTTAGGTTTGGGTAACCTAAACGTGTACACCATGTTGGTTCAATAATAGTTAACCAAAAAGCTACCCACATGAGCACTTTCATCTCAACCTTATTCATCTCTACCCATACTAGTTCAAATGACTCAAATGAAACTAGTTCTTTGGAGTTGATTCAATTGCTATATCTCATAGAAGTATACAAGACACAATTGAAGCATAATTGGTTTTTTATGATTCACATTATTGATACATGAAAAATATTACCCCTTAGTAGAGATAGGTATCCCCAAAAGAGGTATCAAACCCAATATGAGGTATCAAACCCAACATGAAACAAAGGGGACTTGGGGACTAAGACCCGAGTCCACTATAGAATATCCATAAGTTGGAGAGGATACGGAATGAGTTAAGTGAAAAGGAAAAGGTTGTATTAGAGAATGGGTGGCATTAGTAGTAATTAAGGAGGTTTAGGACATGTGGCATGATGTCATAAAAGGAAAGGCTTTTGGGAAAGTCTATAAAAGAAGACATATAGTACAATGGAAAGAAATCTCTCTTTCTCTCTCTTACTATTCCTAAAAGTTGTTGTTATTAGGTGTGACTAGGACGGGTAGGACAAAACCACATTCACCCCTCAACATTTGGCGACCACACCCGGAGGCTCGTGCCTAGCTCACCATGACATACCCAGGAGGAGGTAGTACAGATGCGGGGGAGAGCCAGCCGAACAACCCTCCACATAACTCAGAAGGAGAGAGAATGGGGATAGTGGCAGACCCAATCGCACAAAAGAAAAGATCAGATATTCCATCGATTAAATTGGATCTTAGTTCGGGACTGACGTGGCTCGAACCCGCAGCTTCCGCCTTGACAGGAAGGTGGGATATGCAGCAGGAAACCGAGAACACGCTACCTATGCGTCCTTCTTTGCAGGAGATGCAAAAGGAGATAGACGGCCATGTCAAGAGAGAGCAGTAATTGAAAATATTGATGAAAGAAGCCAGCGCTAGGCAAAGCGCCAAGGAGACGATAGAGAGCACAAGAGAGGAGGAAGAGCCTATAACTATGACGCAGGAGGCGATGGATAAGTATCTAGAAACAAACTATAGGGTGGTAAAGCAAGACAATTATGACTTCATGGCCATCCCATATTCCTCTGAGGTAATAGACTATCAATATCCGGAAGATTATACTTCACCAAAATTCAAGGTATATGACGGTCAAGGGAACGCGCGCGAACACCTTAGTCGATTCCTATCCGCTATGAATGATTGTGCAACCGATGGGAAACTATGTTTAAGAGAATTCCCGAAATCGCTAACCGAGGTAGCATTCAGCTAGTACGACAACTTGAAACCCGGAAGCATCTGTTCATGGTCGACCATGTCTACTCTCTTCCTTAGGAAATTCTATTTAGCAAAGAGGAAAATCACGACTATAGATTTAAGCAAATGCAATCAACGCCTGGGTGAAGAAATAGGAAAGTACATCACCAGATTCTGCTAGTTCGTACTAGATTGTCATGAGAACATCAAAGAGGAAGCATTGGTGGAGATCTGTGTGCGCAGAATGTCACCATCCTTCAAAAAGAGCTTAGTCAATTTACGATTACCGACGTTCGTTGAACTAGAGGAAGCAACAGCAAGGATCTCGTACTGCATGGAAGATTACAACTCAGATTACACCTGACGTAACTCAGTCAATGTCGTCTCAGCCGTGCCAAGGAACATTCGCGCAAACAATAACCAAGACGGTTGGGGGGGACCGGCGAATCAACGGTTGCGGGGCTGTTAGAACAATGGGTAGCAAATAAAGAAGCCCAATTGCCCCCGACAAAGGTAGATCCCAGCACTATCGACCAAAATGATGCGAGGTATTGTCACTTTCACCGAAGAATATAACACCCCACGCTCAGCTGCTATAACCTCCGAAGAATTTTCCAGAGGAAGTTTGAGATAAGCAAGATTGAGTTAAACGATTCTAAAGGAGGTAAAACGGCTCAACACCAAGTTATGATGCTTTCCCAAGACCCAAGCGGAGATATTTGGAAACCCTGGGAAGACAACAAGGAAGAGGCGTGTGAAGTTGAGGTAGAAAATCCTACATTCACAAATACAGACGGTGTGGCTAGCAAGTTCGCGCGAACGGTATTGGCTCAACAATTCTTTGATTCCCTCGGCTTCAGTGAAAACCAAATCAAAGAAGCATCCAAAGCTATTGCAACCATTGCAGCAGGGAAACCCTACGATCCTCTTCCAAAGGAGGCGATTGTATTTACAGATGAGGATATCTGTTACCCGGGAGAACACCTTAGTCCCTTATACCTCACCGTGCACATCAACAAACATCCGTTGAAGAGAGCCTTTGTAGATGGGGGCGTGTCTCTGAACTTGACCTCCTTGCATACGTTGGACATACTTGGAGTACAGCGGTATGCAATTAGAATGCGAACCACCACGGTAAATGGGTTTGGCGGGCATACACAGACATCTATTGGAATTGTTAACCTGGTTATGAGGGTCGGTCCTATCCGAGCGCTAACACCGTTCTATGTTTTGTAGGACGACACCACATTCCATGTGTTGCTAGGACGAGAATGGCTGCTTAACCACAAGGTGGTGGCGTCAATGTATCATCAGTGTGTCAAAACCAACATCGGAGGCAGGCAGTACCGAATCCCCGCCACAAGCAACCCGTTTGATCCATAGGAGGCGTACATGGAAGACGCGGTATTCTATGACACGCCGAAGGAGTCAGATGAAGTACCCGAGGTACAACTTACCCCACTTCCTAAGTTGGAAGAAGAGGAAAAATTGGAGCCGACTAAATCTGTATTCAACCCATCCAGAATGGTGTTTCCCGCTGAGAGGAAAAAAAAACAAGAAGAGCAACCAAGATTTCAATGCTTCTCAAAGCCAGACGGAGGGCATGTATACCGATTGTAGCAATTAAATGAAGAAGCACCCGCGGAGGCGAAAAACCATGGTGAAGCATATGAGAACAAAACAGAGGTTCTTTCAGAAAACGCCAGTCAAAGTTTGGATGAATTGCCTTACAGTACGATTGATGACAAAGAGCTACGCGACCAGCTCATGGAGGAGGCTCCCACGATGGTGAACGAAAGAACCCCTGGAGACCTCACCATGGATGGCATTAAGGAAATAAATATAGGAACGCCGGAAGATAAACGCCCCATCATGATCAGCCGAAGCTTAAGCAAGGAGGAGAGGGAGGCGTTGATGACGCTACTCAAAGAATACAGGGATGTCTTCGCCTTTGATTATGACGAAATGCCGGGGCTAGATAACAACCTTGTAGCTCATAATCTCGGAGTGTCACCCAAGTTCAATCCTGTAAAACAGAGGAGTCGGGAGTTCCCTAGAGCCACATCTCTAGCAATAAAAGAGGATGTAGAACGGTTGCTAAAATCCAAATTCATCAAAACCATTCAACACCCAACCTGGTTAGCCAACATTGTACCCGTGGCCAAAAAGAACGGCAAAATCAGATGTTATGTAGATTACAGAGACCTGAATCGAGCATGTCCGAAGGACGACTTCCCACTACCCAATATCGACATGACACTAGACGCGACGGGGGGCAAGAAAAGATTCTCTTTTATGGATGGCTTCAGCAGCTACAATTGATGTGTTTTGTAGTTGTAGTGGTAAAAAGATTCGTTTCTCGAACTTGTGAAGGATTTTCTAGACTCAAATTAAACTCAACAATTCAAATAAAGTTGTATCAAAAATATAAAGAAAACACCGAGACTCTGGATTCCACCATTAACCAATTAAGTGATAAACTCTAATCAATATTCATGCAATTCTTTCTTTTAAAGCGATTCTAATATTTTTCCTCTAATAGATTTTTGAAGTAATAATTGTAAACATAAAGCATCAAAATCAAAAGTTTTAAAACCTAGCATGTTCCACCAAAACAATTCACAACTACTCAATAAAAATCAATTTTCCTATATTAGTTCTATGCAAATAATCATATAAAAGATTACAAAAATAATTAAAATAGAATTATACCACTTTTCATGGAACAATGGCTTTCTCCGTCGCCTCGGCTAAGGAGTTTATCTCCTCATATTAATCATGTTCTCAAAATACATCTTTGGTGCTCAAAAGTTGATTAAAAGAGTGAAAAGTGTAAAAGCAGCGGATTCTGTAACTAATATAATTGTTACAGAACCTACTGTTACAGAGGAATAGAACTGTTGCGAACTGAAACTATTTGTTGGAAAAATTGTTACAAAGGGTATTGAATATGAAAGCTACGGCAACAGTTTCTGCGACTGTTCTATGTGCGTCGTATGTTCTTCTTCTTCTTCTCTGACAGCAGCAGAATTCGTCCTCTTCAAGTTGATTTTTCTGGCTTTTCTAAGGCTCTAAACTTCCCCCAAAGTATTCATTCCCCTTTCTAGGACTCGTATCAACCTTTTTATACATCATAGGGCAACTAAAACTCGAGAATTTCCTTCTTTTCTTCGACCAAAAGTTCCAAATTTTCTTTCTCTCTTTATCTCTTCTACACGTCTCTAGAAGTGATATTATCGGTTAGATGATAGAATCAAATCACTAGGATATTTTCTCTCCACTTCTTCACGTTTGTTTCCAAAAATAACCATGAAACTGCCGTAATTTTCCCGTGCCCTTATTCACCGAAATATGCATGGAAGATTGTTTTCTTTGCGTATCTAAATCCTTTACCACTCCTGTTTGACTAAACCAGACCCAATCCATCCTATCCAGCAAGAAAATCCGACGAAAATCTCTCCCAAATCCGGTCTTGATTAATCTTCAGTCGAGAGAAAAACACTGTCCGCCAAAATCGTGTTCAAAAGATGGTGTCCCCCTATCCATTTCCGGTTTGTGTTTAGTAGCTGCTTGGAAATGGGTTACCCCTTATCCAAAATGAGAGTCAGAGTAGCAAATGTCCTTCCAGGTATCTTTAACAACTTTTCGAGCCAATTTTGCCGCAAAAGCCTATTCCTCCAAAAACACCTACAAAGGGATAAAATACCAAAATTAGTACAAAAATGGGTACTAACAATATACACAAAAGAGATGAAAATAGACACATAAATGCGTCTATCAACAATCAAATAAGGATGGCCTCGTCAGATGCAAAGAAAACTGCTTTCAGACTCTATATTGGAACTTTTATTATGTGGTGATGCCCTTCGGTCTGAAAAACGCTTGTGCTGCGTACCAACGCGCCATGACATCCATATTTTACGATTTTCTACACCAGACGGTAGAAGTATACGTCGACGAAATTGCAGTCAAATCGCAAGCTGTCGAAAGTCATATTTCCCACTTAAAGACAGTCTTTGAGAGATACAGGAAATTCAAGCTTAGGATGAACCCTCTCAAATGCGCGTTTGGAGTGACCTCGGGGAAGTTCTTAGGCTTCGTGGTAACTAATAAAGGGATCCAGGTAGATCCAGGCAAGGTCGAGGTGATCACTACCATGGAACCTCCAGCAAATGCAAAAGAGCTACAGGCGTTCATTGGAAGGATATCATACATACGACGCTTTTTACCTGGCTTAGCGCAATTAATGTCTGCATTCTTACCACTACTAAGGAAAGGATCAACTTTTGTATGGAGGGAAGTGCAATGTGCGGCGTTCGAAAAATTAAAGAAATGTTTGGTCAGCCCACAGGTTCTCAGACCTCCGATAAAAGGAGTCCCTCTTTACTTGTATACAACATGTACTAGTCTGATAGGAGCGGTAATCGCGCAAGACATGGGGGGAAACGAATTGTCACCTATTTACTATGTTAGCCGAGTATTGCTGGAGGCAGAGTTAAGGTATCCGCGTGTGGAGCAATCATGCCTAGCTCTCATTTACGCAACACAAAAACTGTGACCTTATCTATTGATGCATGAAACCATCGTGATAGCCGCGAAGAACCCCATAGCTTATTTGGCATCTAAACCTGTTTTAACGGGAAAGACCGCCCGATGGTTGTTACAGTTGTCAGAATTCGAGCTCAAGTATCAGCGGCCAAAGGGAGTAAGGGGACAAGCAATAGCTGATCTAATAACAATATTCTCGGGAGAGGGGGATGATGAGGTATACGGATACATACCTGGAGAAGTGGAAGCCGTGAACATTGACAGACCGTGGACCATGTTCTTCGACGGGTCGTCATACGACACAGAAGGAGGAGCGGGAGTAGTTTTCGAAGCCCCACAAGGAGACTTGTTGTCATATTCCTTCAAGTTGGATTTCCCATGTAGCAACAATGTTGTCGAGTACGAAGCGCTAATCCTAGGAGTTAGACTCGCAAAATAACTCGACTTGGGAAGCATAGAAGTAAAAGGGGATTCAAAACTAGTGACCAACCAGGTGAATGGCGATTTCCATGTCAAAGAACCACATCTAGCACCTTACCGAGCGGAAACTCGGAGTTTGATGCATGGTCAAGATTAGACCATACAGGCAGAAGCGGAAATAGACACGCAGACGCTTTGGCAACCCTAGCCAGCAAAATGCAATTAAATGGCGAGGAGGATGGCACGGTTACAATAAGAAGGAAATAGCTGCCTAGCACTTAGAAAGAGGACCTAGATTTTGAGGAGGTAGATGATTGGAGGAAGCTGTACATTGAATATTTGACTCGGATGGAGGACGACCGAGTAATGCCTACCCAAGCGCTTAAGCAATTTGTGATGATCCAAGGAGCATTGTATTACCGGGCTGCCGGGGGATCCCTCGCGAGATGTGTCAACAAAAGAGAAGCAGAAAAAATACTTCAGGAGCTGCACACAGAGACATGCGGACAAACCGGCGCTATCCATATCTACAGGAAGCTATAAAGGCTAGGGGTGTATTGGCCAAGCATGTCCGCACAAGCAGCAACACTACAGGATAACTGCGCTGACTGCCAAGCTCCACCTCAACCCGCCGAAGTCTGTACAGCTGAGGGAACTGATTTGAGGAAGCCATACATCGATTTTGTTTTTTATGGAAAGTTACCCAATGAAAGGAAAGCAGCTCTAAAGATTCAAAAGAAAGGACGCGCTTCTTCATGCACGAGGGTATCCTCTATCGCAACAGTTATGGAAATAAGGCTCTACGGTGCCCATCGGACCAGGAAGCAACTTAAGTGATGACCCGGTCTCACGACGCTGAACATCAAGGAATGTGAAAGCTGTTCCTACAACTTTACGAAGGCGGGTTCTACTGGCCAACTATGGAAAGCGACACAGCTGAGCACGTAAGAAAGTGTTTGAACTGCCAGATGCACGGGAACCTAATTCGAGCGCCTCACACTCAGTTACACAGTATAGTAACACTGTGGTCGTTTCATAGATGGGGACTTGACCTCATATGGCAAATTAATCCAATGTCTTCCAAGCGTCGTAAATACATAATAATAGCTACGGAATATGTGTCGAAATGGGTTGAGGAAATACCTCTCAAGGACTACGCAGGAGCAACAGTGGCAGCGTTCATCAGAGAATACGTCATCTGTAGGTTCGGCGTGCCTATGATAATAAGATTAGACAACTCCAAGTCGTTCATAAATAAAGATGTCATAGATCTACTCCGCCAATAAAATACAAGGTTACATACATCGACCCCTTATTACCCCAAGGGGAACGGGCAGGCGGAAGCGGCTAACAAAATGCTTATCCGAATCCTGAGCAGGAGGGTGCATGATCATCACAGGGAATGACACAAAAAATTACCACTGGCATTATAGGCATACAGAATCTCGAAGGGCAGTTCAACGGGAACATCACCCTACTCGCTAGTCTACGGTGAGGACGCTATACTACCAGCGGAAATAGCAGTCCCATCCGTAAGAGTGGCCATAGCCAGTCATACTGATCCTGATGAAATAATCTGCTTCGACCACCTAGACACGATAGAAGAAAGAAGAACACGAGCAGAGCGGTTCGGGGAAGCCTACAGAAAACGCGCAGCTAATTATTACAATTAGATTGTAAAAGAAAGAACTTTCAATATGAATATCAATATTTTGCAGAGCACGTCTCACGGTTTTAGTGGCCGTATACAAGATAATTGGATATCCCTCGTTACACAGAGAAGTTCGAGGAGCAGCAGATACCTTCTCAGATCTACTTTACCCCATCTCGAGGACGGATACCTCGATGGCAGATATGGAAAAGTAGAACCTAGCTTAGGGAGAGGCAGCTGGCGAAGGGACAGAAGTAGATGACATATCCAATCAGCATTTAATGCACAAATCTCTTATCTACACACCTAATCCAAGCACGTGGAGAGAGATGAGTTGGCAGGGTCTGACTGACGAAGGTTAGCGGTGAACGAAGGTACAATCTACACTGAGGCTGGGCAGTTCCCGAAGGAACGTGGAACAGCTGAGGTGGAAGAGTTCGACACTAGAGAACAAGCGGTGAACGAAGGTACCATTTGTATGAAAGATGTATCAGCAAACGATGGACCCAAAGACAACAAAGATATATCTGGATCCGAAGGGACTATAAATACCAAGCTTCACCAACAAAATAAAGGCATTCAATTCTTAGGAGAATGAGATCTAGTCTTAAGCTGATACCTCTTTAATGTTTAGAACTTAAGTATTTACTCCAACTTGAGTTCTCTCTATTACTTTGGGAAGCATTTAAGATCTTTGTAACTACCACAACTTAATACAAATAATCACTCATTACCACCGTGGGCGTAGACAAAATTCGAACCATGTTATCTCTTGTGTCTCATGATAACTTAGTAGCATTTAAATTATATTTGTGTTCGTGTTCTTCGTTATTATTGTGATCTTGGGTATCTTTAATCACTTAGCATAATCAGTTCAACTGAGGCATCCATACTACTTAGTATCCGATTCTCAGAACTGTTTACATTACGTAGACTATGGAAAAATTAGTAGTCACAGTTTGGCGCTAGAAGGATTTTCTCAACATATTGAGTTTTTACATTCCTTTGTTTTTTAACTTACGCATCTTCATTAACGAAGAGATCTGAGAATAACAAGGGTGGATCTCACTTCCTAGTGATCCTTTCATCCGTTATTTACGTGAGCTCTTTGAGTTCATAGCTTCTAAGGACTTACAACCTTACATATCTACAAAGTTTTCTACAAAAACGTGTTCACAAAACGTCTAAACTTTTGTTTTGTACTAAAATGACTTTTTACAACAGTGTATCCTATGGATCCGAGTACCTCTGACCACTCGGGAACCTCAGAGAACATTTAAAGAGAAAAAGATTTTCCAAATCATTTAATAACCTCTTTTCTTGGAAGATCTGACACCTTTTTTTAAATTATTTCCAACATTTAAGGTGTTTTTCCAAGGGTGTCATAGGGAATTAAATACCCATCTTTTCAAACGTCACTTCTTGTACTATTTCTGAAAAGATTCTTAGCCGTCTTCTGTGTCAGAGCATTAATTGCTTCTTTTAACAAAGGAACCCCAGCAGCAAATCTTGTCGTTTCTTCCACAAGTTAACAAAAGACCGAAGGCATGCAGAAACCAAGTGATGTACCAATAAGTTCACGGCCAGCTGTTACAAGAGGAAGATCTCAAAACCCCTCTCGAACGAATCAAAGGATTGAAGCAGAGGACGGACAAAGCGAGATAGCAAGGAAAACAGCTGCTAACAAACCACCTACTCCTGCTGAAGGGATGGGACAAACATCTGGAGCGCAACCGCCCTACGTCATGCCGTTACCGGAACGTTACGAAGCCTCCTGCGTCTAACGAAGGGTTACCCAGAAGCTTATCCCTTACGGTACGAGGATTGGGAAACCTAAATCCAATCCAGCTAGATCCTGATGCTCCAGTCATAGAAGACGAAGTGGATGGCTTTGAGGATCCGGCCGACAGCACTCCTCAGGGTGGTGGAGTCCACAATGAAGAACAAATAGCAGCGAAGGTAACAGCTTTGTTACTACGTAACAAGGAACACGAAGATGCCATACACGCAATGGATTAGGAAAACCAGAACTTAAAATACATGCTGGAAGTGCAGATCGAAGGCTCTCAAACTCACCCTCCTTTGAAGAAGGGTGAAAACGGAGCTATCTCTGGAAGACGGGGTGGGGGGGTGGGGGTGTCTTAACCCACCAAAGGATAATCCACCAAGGGGATCCAAGAGAACACAGCACGATCCATATGAGATGGATCCAACTTACAAGCCCTATCAGTCTTATTATGATGAGGCATTTTCTAAAGATGCTCACAATGTGAACATGGTCATGGAGAAAATGGAGAAAATGCGAAAAGAAATACAAGGTTTGAAAACTGGTCGCGCAGGAGCAAGATTAGAAGAGGTACTCCAAGAAGCAACAACATCTCCATTGTCCTTCCGCATTTTGAGGGAACATATCCCTGCGAAGTTCCCGGTACCTACGTTCCAGGCATACAATGGTACCTCAGATCCCGCATCCCATCTACGGTACTTCACTCGTGTCCTTGCCCATTGGGAAAGAGATGAGGTAATACTTTGTAGGTATTTTCCGGCAATCTTAACAGGATCAGCATTGGTGTGGTATGACAACTTACCACCAAATTCAATTGACTCTTTTGAGAAGTTGTCTACGGTGTTCTTGGAAACATACATGTACAACAAATCCACGAAAGCATGGTTAGATAGGCTATTTTCTATAGCTATCGGACCCCGGGAGACATTGATGCAGTACATAGACAGGTGGAAAAAGACCTGCCAAGCAATTGGAAAATTCAATCACGAAATTAGCATCAATTGCTATAAGTATGGACTTGATAGAACCTCGGCTATCTTCGTGGAGCTTCACAACCGAGCTCTCGATTCTAAATGAGAGCTTCGGGTTGTCCAGGATCGCTATATCAGACTTGAATAAATACATAAGGATAACCCCAAAGCGCAAACAAAAGCAGCGGCGGCTCCGCAACGAACAAACTCTTTGAAACCAATTCCGAAGATACCTAAGCGGCAAAATGAAGCTGGGGGCAGAACTAGCTCACAGGACAGAAGATACAAATATGGAGATGGCAAAGGCATAGGAAAGGGAAGGGAGGATTTTATAGACAAAGTCTACATAAAGCTCAACACAACCTTTTCCCACATTCTAAGCAAGGAAGGAGCGAAGCCGGGATTTCCTTTCCCTAACACCAGGGGGAAGCAACCAGATAAAACAAAGAATGCTAAGGAGTATTGTGAATACCACCAGTACTACGGGCATACAACTTACACATGCTACCACCTGCGGAACACGATTTAAAGGTTCATAGACAAAGGAAAATTCATGGAGTATGTGCAACTACAGCCTGCTGAGGCGGAAGCATCCCCCAAGAAAAGGGTGGAATTACCACAGGACGACAAATACATTAACATGATCAAATTTTCAACCGACGTCCAGGAGGATCTACTCGAAGACATACTCGAGCTAGCTCGAAACAGAACAAAGCTAGAATCCCACGAAGTATTCAAGTTGAGCGGACCACCAACTAGCACTTGAGAGGAATGGATGGCTACGCCACTAACGTTCTCAACCAGAGACGTCAACCAAGAAGTCGAGATGCACAATGATCCACTTGTGATCACTCTTCCAATCCACGGATGGAATGTAACGAAGGTCCTCATTGATGGGGGCAGCTCGTTAAATGTGTTATTTTACGAACCTTTCCTACGCATGGGTCTAACAACTGAGCAAATGGACTCGTCCACTTGCACAATTTATGGTTTCAATGGAGATATCTCTAGACCAAAAGGAGAAATCGTTCTGCAAGTACGAGAAGGGCCCTTAGTGACCAACACAAGGTTCTGCGTCGTAGATGTACCCTCACCATACAATTTCATAATGGGAAGATTATGGGTCCATCGATTAAGAGGGACGGCTTCGACGTACCATCAATACCGTCGATTCCCAACATCCATGGGTGAAATGGAGATCAAAGGAAATCAACAAGATGCGAGGCTTTGCAACCTAGCGGAGATCAAACTCAATGAGGAAAGAGCCACTGCACAGTAACATGAAAGAAAACGAAGGAGGGAGAATGCTAAGGAAGTGAAGAACGGAGACTTCAAAGTACCCTCAGCCCCCTCAGCCCAAGAAGCAAGCACCTCTGCCATTCCGGTGACGGACACTCCCGCTAAATGACAATTACATAAATGCACTCCTCTACAACCTCAGAAATCAACCTTTTTGGCAGTGGAGACAACAAAGAAAATCAACATCGGCACCAAGGAGGAGCCAAAGATGATCACCATCGGAGCTTTACTAGAATAGGATGAGGAGATGCAACTACAAAAGATGCTAAGAGACTACGCAGATATCTTTGCATGGTCAATGGAGGACATGCCAAGAATCGACCCGAATTTGGTCTCCTACCACCTTCGGATCAAACCATAAGTTACAACATTCAAACAACGTATTCGCAAAGTGGCATATATCTACCAGGAAGCAGTAGGGAAGGAGTTGAAAAAGATCTAAAGGAAGGATTCATACGAGAAGCCAGATACCCCACGTGGATATCTAACATGGTAATCACACCCAAGAAGAACGGAGGCGTGCGTATCTGCATCGACGTCAACAATCTCAACAAAGCATGCCCCAAGGATAGCTACCCTCTACCCAATATTGACCAACTGGTCAATTCAACCGAAGGTCACCAGAGGCTATCCTTCATGAATGGTTACTCCGGTTACAACCAAATCGCACTTGCAGAAGAAGATCAGGAGCATACTGCGTTCTTTACCCCACGAGACTTATATTGTTATACAAAGATGCCCTTTGGACTAAAGAACGCGGGTGAAACATACCAACGACTGGTAGACAAAATATTCAAGCCATGCAAAGGCAAGATACTGGAAGTCTACGTGGATGACATGCTCGTAAAAAACAAGGAAGCAAAAAATCACCTATCATACCTAAGGAAGATATTCGAAGCCATGAGAAGCTTTCACATGAAATTCAATCCGGAGAAATGTACGTTCGGAGTAACCTTAGGAAAATTCCTGGGATACTTGGAAACTAAGCGAGGAATAGAAGTAGACCCCGAAAGGGTCAGAGAAGTAATAGAGATGCCATCTCCAAAAACACTAAAATGTGTACAAAAACTAAATGGAATCTTAGCCTCTATGGGAAGATTCATAGCAAGATCATCGGACAAATGCAAAGCATTTTTCGATACACTCAGGAAAGGAATCAGGTTCATATGGACCACAGAATGTGAACAAGCCTTCCCGAAGATCAAGGAGTACTTAGCCTCGGTGCCAATCCTACAGAAACCGGAGCCAGGAGAGGTACTCACCTCTACTTAGCAGCAACAAGCTATGTTGTGAGCGCAGTATTGGTACAAGACCAAGGGCAAGGAGAAAATCCAATCTATTACATCAGCAAGACACTCAGTTCTGCGGAGCGCAACTACACCAAAGTGGAACAACTCATATATGCCTTAGAGTGGCAACACAAAAACTAAGGATATATTTTGACGCACATACCATCCGAGTCTTCACGAAGGCTCAGATAGGCCAAATTCTCGACAGCACGGAGAAAATTGGAAGAGTGGCAAAATGGAATGCCATGATTAAACAATTCCAAATAATTTTCGAAACAAGGAAGGCTGAGAAATCACAAATCTTAGCAGACTTTCTGGTGGACTTACCTCTCAGCGATGAAGAGGAAGATAAGCAAGACCCGGAGGACCTATTGGAGCCCCAGAACTCACGAAGGTGGGAAATATTCGTAGATGGCTCCTCCAATGGAGAAGGCGTAGGCATTGGGATCGTAATAACGACCCCTACTGGATATCGACTTATCTACGCATTCAGGTTAGAATTCGAACAATATACCAACAATATCACAGAATACGAGGCTGTCATACATGGCCTAGATTGGCACAGGAGCTGGGCTTATCAGATGTTCGGTTGACTAGTGACTCCCAGTTGGTCATTATACAAATCGAACTCAAGTACCAAATATTGGATCCGGTGCTATCTTCCTACCTAAAGTTAGCTTAGGAGTATGCATCCAAAATTGACAACGTAGCATTCAAACATTATGCCGAAAGGACAACAGACACGCAGATGCCCTGGCATTCATATCCTCTATGCTGAGGGACAGAAATACCACAGCAGTGCAAATCAGGAAAATATACGAACCTTCTATAGAAGGACCCATCTCAGGTGCTAAGGAGGCTTTGGCCGTTCAAACTCGGGCCATGAGAGAAGCAGACAAGGGAGAAACAAGCAAAGATAGGGAAGAATCGGACGAAGAATCAAAGGAGTCTGACGATGACCAGCCCATGCCATATGAAGGAAGCGAAAGATAAGCATAAGACGATTGGAGAATCCTAATCCACTAATACCTCGACAAAGGTACACTACCAGCTGATGTCAAAGAAGCTCGGAAACTTGAGTCAAAAGCAGCAATGTACAGCCTTCGTGACGGAATATTGTATAGAAGGTCATTTTTCGAACCTTAAATGCAATGCCTCTCATGAACCGAAGGAAGAAGAATACTCCATGACATACACAGTGGAGAGGCCGGCAATCATAGCGGAAGAAGGTCCTTGGTGGTCAAAGCCAAAATGCAAGGATACTACTGGCTAAGTATGGATGAAGATTCAAAGAAAATGGCTAAGCGATGTGAAAAATGCGAACGCTTTGCCAGAAAAATCAAAGCACCAGTAACAGAGCTTAACTAGGTTATCAGCCCTTGGCCATTCGTCAAATGGGGGGTTGATATAGTCGGACCTCTGATAGAGGGGACTTTGAAAATAAAATATCTTATCGTAGCCACAGACTACTTCACTAAGTGGGTAGAAGCGAAACCTTTGGCAAGAATCAGGGACACTGATGTCTTCAATTTTTTGATTTTACAAATCATATGCAGGTTTGGAATACCAGCCGCCATAGTCTCAAAAAATGGCAAACAGCTTCAAGGAAAAAACATCGATATGTTATTCGATACATTCAACATCCAGAAGAACAAGTCACCTCCGATATATCCAAAGATCAACAGAAAAATGGAGGAAACTAAAAAAACCATAGCTATGAACTTTAAACGGAAGCTAGGTATGCACAAAAGGAGATGGTGTGAACAATTACACAACGTCCTATGGGCTTATCGAACTACAAAAAGATCAGCAACGGTGGAAACTCCATTCTTGCTGACCTACGGAGCCGAAGCATTCATCCCAATGGAGGTCATACTTCCAACAACAAAAACAGAGGCTTGGGAGAAAAATCTAACAACATATTTGATGTTAGGAAAGCTAGACGACCTGGAAGAAATGAGGGAAGTAGCCCTGCAAAAAATGGTAAATTACCAACGAAGGCTAGCCCGGGAGTACAACAAAAGGGTTATCCCGCGCAACTTTGTAGTGGAGGAATACATGCTACGTCAAATACCACCTTATAAAAAGAAGAAGGAGTGGGGCAAGCTAGCTCCAACATGGGACGGTCCCTACATCATACATGACATCGCCGGAAAAGGATCTTATTACCTAAGAACCATAAAAGGAGAAGTTCTACAACACCCTTGGAATGCGATGTATATAAAAAAGTACTACCCATGAAAGAATGAAGATTACTCAGGAGAAGAAAGGAAGGGACAATAGTCCGCCATGTTCTATCCTGCAAAAAGAAAGGTATTACAAGCCTTACTAATCAATGAAAGAATCTTTTATTAAAAGAATTAACTTTAAATGATATAATTGGGTTATAATAGACACCCTCCGTCAGAATTGACGATGAGGCAAAGCAAGGCATAACTACGCATATGTCAATCTCGGATCCTCGGGGAGAATGCCCCATTCATGAGGCATAATAAAAAAAAAAAAGATATCCCCTATAGAAATACTTTTTCGAAGTAAAGCAGCCATCGTGCTGAACGCGTAGGTTACAGGAAATTATTTCCCACGTAGGAACCTTCGCCACCACGGTACCTTCTGGCCAAAGGATACTCTGGTAGGACGTTGAATGTTCCACCAAAGGTTAAACATACCTTAAGCACCTTGTGATGACTATATTGTGCGATAAATTAGACACATTACGTCTAAAAAGAAAACAATATGCTCATGCAAATATAGGTGAAATAATAATTTTACCAAAATATATCTAATAAAGTAACATAGCAGATAACAAAGGTTCAGAACCATCACAAAGCATTATTTCAAAGAAAGGAGACATCTCAGCTAAAGAAGATATCTTAGCATAGGACATAAACATCATAGAAAAGATTCACTCGGGGCAAAGTTCAAAACAAGGGAATCAAGGGTAAGGAAGACGAGGAAATACAACTCCATCGTCTTAGAGCTCGGCTTCAGCAAAGGCATTATTGATGTAATCAATAGCCGAACGCTCGAATTGCACCTTCATTTGAGAAGACTGGACCTCCAAGTCAGCTGTTGATTTTCGACGAAGCTCCATCAGCTGAGCACTAAGTTGGTCATTAGCCTGCTGAAGTGCCTCAGCCTTATACTTTGCAGAAGCATCAAACTGATGAGCTATCTACAACGAAGATACTTGGCTCTCAAGGTGACTAACCTTGGAATTCATACCCATAAGCTTCTCCTAGAGGCCTGCGAATAAACAAAGAGTCAGTCACAAACAAAGGCTACTTGGGAACGAAGGAGGTTGCAGGAATAAAAAGATCCTAAGCTACCTCGGGCATGGATAAGGGAATCCTCTAAATTATGTCGGGCTTCGAAAATATCCACCTCAGCAGTATCAAGATCCTCTACTAGAGTATCACGCTCGGTCCGGATATCCTCAACATCAATACGAAGCGAGGCATTCTCGGAGGACAAGACCTGGTAAATATTTTTATAACTCTTCCAATCTCTTGGACATAGACATATGTGACATGGAGGAAGTCTTTGAAGAAACCTCACTAAGTTCGTTCTTAAGGGAACGAACCTCAAAGGCCAATACATTACGTTCGGCAGTAACCTTAGCCAAGGAAGCACATGCATCTTCAAAATCTGCATGGTATTTTTTCCCGGATAATATCTTGGGCTGAGAGACGCTTCTTAACTAAGGAGATATCATTCTTTTGCTTGGAGATAAGATCCTCCTTCCACTTAAGAGATTCATCATATTCCTTACGAATCAAAGCCATCTTCTTCACAAGGTCTGCATTATGGGCATACTCAAGGGAGATTCGGGCCTCATTATGAACAGTCACGTTCATTAACCTATCAGACTTCTTCTGATAATACCAAACATCAGAGGATAACTTGGATACTTGCTCCCGAAGATGTCTAAGCTCGTCGGAGCTACCAACTGATAGGCATAGGTTCTCTCAGGACTATACTACCTAGCAAAAATAATGAAGAAACTGAAAAAGGAGGATGGAACGAACCTATAACTTTTGAGGAATCATCTTCCAAAGCAGAATCATAAGCTTGACGTCCCTCCTATTTAACCTTCACAACATTATTGGCTCTCTCAAGGGCTAGCAAACAAGCTTTTAATGACCTCTGAGTCTTCATCAACTCAGTCTCCAACAAAGGCACCTTTGCGGTCGAAGCAGTATCACTATAAGAAGGCTGTTGTGCACAAACAAAGGCATAATCTTGGCGAGCACGCTCCAGCAAAGAACCTAAGTGAGTACACTTAGCCCTATAAAACCTGAAAAGTGTACATCCAATATCGATTTATTTGCAAAGCTGCAAACAAAGGAGCATAAGAACAAACAAAGGTTTTGAACATTATATATGCAAGGCAGCAAGGAGGAAAAAAACTTACTAAGAACAAAGAAAGGCGAGGAATGAAATATGCATATGTATCCATGAAAGCTTCTATCTCCTGGATGCTACCCCTACGGATTTCACCAAAGCTCTGACTAGAGCGAAGGAAATCCAGATCGAAGAATAGATTCTTAGCCATTTGATACCGAGTAGTCAAAGTATCCAATCTTGAAGCAATCTCCAATGAATCAGTCAGTTGGTGACGATCAACCTCAGCAGAAAAGGGTCCCTTTGAATCTCGAAGAATAGCTTCAAAGATAGCATCGTCATAACTCCCAAATCTCAGGTTCTCAGGTAACTTACCCTTCGCAATATCAGTAGAAACCTCACCAATTGCTTGGGTGCGAGCATGGGGCAAAACTACTGGATCCTTACCACGATACAAAGATGGATGCGTAGATGAGATGGGAACAGAAGAAAAAGCTTGGTTGGAAATACCACCTAAGTCCATATCACCAGCAGAAGGAAGATTACCCAGTACGGTCCAATCTGGTGATGAAGGGGGAGGTCCAATAACTTTACTAGTAGGGGCAGTAGAGACAGACTGAGCGCTCCCAAATGAAGTGGGCGTGGCATTGAAGGAGAAGCTGACAAGTGAAATCACAACCTTCTTCTTCTGCTGAGAGTCCGAACTACTGACCCTCACACCAGGAGCAACATCCCTAGCAAACGAGCCACTCGAATGAAGTGAAGTGACAGGAGAGGACGGAAGAATCTTGGAAGATACCACCATGGCACCAGTGGTAGCTAAAGCAACAGGATGCAAACTACCAGGAGTAGAAAATGCAGGTACCTTCGGCAGCGGAGCAGGGGTTACAACTTGAGTACTAACTTGGCTCACCAAAGGAGAGCCGGCATTAACATTAAGGTTATCACCTTCCATAGAGCCAGCACGAAGAGGACTAGGACTACCCTTTGTGAAATCTTCCTCAATATCATCAAGATGGGGACTAAGGGCAGTATCCTCGATATCCTCCATGTCTTCGTCATCTGGATCTCCCTCAACATACTTGGGGTCTTCATCGGATGCTTCAGCATCAATCACAACCTTCAGCTTGCCTTTCTTCATGGAGAACTATAGGAGAACACATGCGCGAGCTAAGGATCAGGGGCAAAATACTAAGGAAACCTATAAACACTAAGGTAGGGTTATAATCCTTACTTCCATAGGTGAAGACTTGGTGGGTCCAAACGAAACCTTCCTTTTCCTTGTCCGAGTGGCTACGGAGTTACCAGCAGAGCCCGGAGCAGTCCCAGCAGAAGAAGTAGGGGCAGACTACAAAGGAAGAATCAAAACATGAAAATACTTAGCAAAGGCCACAAGGCAAAGCTAAAAGATAAATGTCCGCAACAAACAAAGCTCACCTCATGAGGAACAACAGGGTTGAAGACCCAGGGTTGGTATCCATCATACTTAGCAGGCAGAGATGAAGTTGTACGAGGAACATTGGGATCCGCAGTGGTAAATCCACGAGCACAAGGACCCACAACACGAAGAGGAGTACGCGCCCAATGATCATCATGATCCAGACGAATGCGATCAGACTTCGGCAAGAAAAGCTTAGAAGAATAAGGGATGACAGTCAACCCAGTCTTATCAATCTCCTCTAACAAGCGAAGGCTATTCCCTTCCCTAATCTGCTTGGAAGTAACTGATAGACGCATTTATGTGTCTATTTTCATCTCTTTTGTGTATACTGTTAGTACCCATTTCTGTACTAATTTTGGTATTTTATCCCTTTGTAGGTGTTTATGGAGAAATAGGCTTTTGCGGCAAAATTGGCTCGAAAAGTTGTTAAAGGCTCCTGGGAGGACATTTGCTATTCGGACTCTCACTTTGGATAAGGGGTAACCCATTTTCAGACAGCTGCTAAGCACAGACCGAGACTGGATAGGGGGAGGACAAATTTCTTCACGTTTTCAAATAAACAAAAATGGCGGGAATTTCTTCCTTACACAGGCGATTTTGTGGATGAATTTTTGATCGATTTTTATGGAGATTAAAGGGCTGAATTTGATTGGGTTTGTTCCTATGGACCTAACAGGCAAGGTAAGGGTGTTGGAATGGATCCAAAGTGGCTAGAACTCGAATTGGAAGCGAAAACTTTCCAAAAATATCATGGTTTATTTTGGGAAAGTTTCTTGGTTTATTTTTGGAAACTTACGTGAAGAAGTGGAAGGAAACTCTTCTTAAAGACTTGTTTCTATCAAGGGAGGAGTTTGGACAGCTTTGATTGATCGAATGCACGTGAAACAGGAAAAAAAAGGGAAATATCGCAACTTGCTGTGGAGGAAAAAACCAAGTTTATTCTCGAATTTTCTTTGCTCTACTATGTATAAAAGGGTTGGTTAGGGTCCTAGGAAGGGAAGGAAGAAGTTAGGGGAAGTTTAGAGCCTTAGAGAAGCTAGAAAAATCATTGGAAGAAAACACGTTTCTGCTGGTGCAAACTGTGCCGGAGAAGACGAAGAACATAAACAGCAGAAAAAGAAAGTCGCAGATTCTGTGACCGTAACTTTCAAATTTTAAACCTTTTGTAACAATTTTTCCAACAGTTATCTTCAGTTCGCAACGGTTTCTCTGTAGAAATAGGTTCTGTAACAATTATATTAGTTACAGAACCCGCTGTTTAGAACTTTTCACTCTTTTAATCAACTTTTGAACACCAAAGATGTATTTTGAGCAAGAGATTAATATGAGGAGCTAAACCCCTTAGCCGAGGCGACGGAGGAAGCCATTGTTCCATGAAAAGTGGTATAGTTCTATTTTAATTATTTATTGCAATTATTTTACATGATTTTTTTGCATAGAACTTAAAAGAAAAATTGGTTTTTATTGAATAGTTGTGAAGTGTTTTGATGGGACATGCTTGGTTTTAATACTTTTGATGTTTCATGCTTCGTGCTTACAATTATTACTTCAAGAACCAAATTAGAGGCAAATATCAGAGTCAACTTAAAGAAAAATATTGCATGAATATTGATTAGAATTTATCAAATAATTGGTCAATGGTGGAATCCAAAGTCTCGGTGTTTTTTTTTAATAATTTGATACAATTTTATTTTAGTTAATTTGAGTCTAAAAGAATCCTTCACAAGTTCGAGCATCGAACCTTTTCACCACTATTTTTACTACAATTAAAACTCACATCAGTAACATGAATGCGACGAGGACCAACGCTCAAAGGAAGAATAATACTCTTCTGACTGGCATCAACGTAGGTGACATTGAAGTTGGCAGGGGTATAATCCCCCCGCTTAGACCTCCCAGGAGCAAAAGGGTCATAAGACTTCAGAGTAGTCTTACCCTTGCTACGATACTAGCACTCATGAAGGGCACGCCAGTAATTACCACTGTATTGCATAACTCCTCGAACTTCAGTTTTATTCACCGGATCATCCCTAGTGGACAAGACGTCATAGTAGAAGGGATCCCTTCTACTATACAAAGGAAAGAGCATACCTGCGGCCAACTGACCAACACTTGATCAGCAAATTGTTCTCATCATAAGGGAAGCTGCGGATCAAAGACTCGGTGATAATGTAAGGGCTTTCAATGAAGGAGATTTCAAACTTATACATACGAAAAGACTTGGAGATCTCATCCAAAAAAAAAGGGAGTAGCTGTCTTTATCACGAAGCTGTAACCTTTGAAGCTCATAGTGAAGAGGAGGAGAAGGAAGATCTTCAGCAGCAGCCTCTTCTACCACAGCCATCTCAGTTCCCTCAGGTACCTCAGTGTCCTCAAGTGGTGGAGAGGGCGTAGCATCAGGATGATCCATACGCGGAGGTGGCTCAGCGGACGATTTGGGCCTCGAATCTTTGCGCGTAGGCTTCTTCAGAAGTCTCATAATTCCTAACACCAACAGGAAGAACAGTCCTTCAACAATGGCGGACAAAAATTGCAGTCGATTCAAAAACATATTGGGGGCAAAAGCAAGCATACTTTGGGCATGGGTTTATCTAAACCAACTAAATGAAGCAATTTAATTCTTCCACAAAGCAAAATGGAGGGATACTAACCACCATAATCAAAAATCGCAGGCGATGAAAAGATAACGACATAATAATGGAGGAATCACAAAATAAACACAAACCCAAGTTATCATACAACATAAAGAGGCGAAAGAGAATCAAAAATCTCACATGCCAGGTTGACAGTAAGTTCAACTATCCTAGAAAAGCAAAACAGGGCGAAGCATGGAGGACATGAAGAATTGCAGTCACAACCGAAAGAAAAGCAAAAGATCACTAACCTGTGTAAGATGATCGAACGCTGGAAGAACAATAGCTTTTGGGAGTCGAAAGGAGACAAGCAGTTGAAAGTGAAGAAAAAGAAAATATTTGAGAAAGGGATAGAAAGAACCATTTCGTGAATAAAATTGAATGTTAATGAAGCTTCCACTTTTATTCTCCTTATATAGGCGGCTAGAGAATCCAAAACTTTGGATGGCCTGAAATTCAAGGGGAAGTTATTGCATGAAAGGACACATGGGGTCACCCAACCCGTACGTGCAAAAATGGCGGCGTTATGGAAGTTTTTTCTTCCAATCCTACCAAACGGTAGAATATGAAAGAAAATGGGCAAACTGTGAATATAATTATTTTGCAGAGCACGTGTCACGGTTTTAGTGGCCGCATACAAGATAATTGGATATCCCTCGTTACACAGAGGAGTTCGAGGAGCAGCAGATACCTTCTCAGATCTACTTTACCCCATCTCGAGGAAGGATACCTCGATGGCAGATATGGAAAAGTAGAACCTAGCCTAGGGAGAGGCAGCTGGCGAAGGTACAAAAGTAGATGACATATCCAATCAGCATTTAATGCAAAAATCTCTTATCTACATGCCTTATCCAAGCACGTGGAGAGAGATGAGTTGGCAGGGTCTGACTGGCGAAGGTTAGCAGTGAACGAAGGTACAATCTACACTAAGGATGGGAAGTTCCCGAAGGAACGTGGGTCAGCTGAGGTGGCATAGTTCGACACTAGAGAACAAGCGGTGAACGAAGGTACCATTTGTACGAAAGATGTATCAGCAAACGATGGACCCAAAGACAACAAAGATATATCTGGATCCGAAGGGACTATAAATACCAAGCTTCACCAACAAAATAAAGGCATTCAATTCTTAGGAGAAGGAGATCTAGTCTTAAGATGATACCTCTTTAATGTTTAGAACTTAAGTATTTACTCCAACTTGAGTACTCTCTATTACTTTGGGAAGCATTTAAGATCTTTGTAACCACCACAACTTAATACAAACAATCACTCATTACCACCGTGGGCGTAGAAAAAATTCGAACCATGTTATCTCTTATGTCTCATGATAACTTAGTAGAATTTAAATTATATTTGTGTTCTTCGTTATTATTGTGATCTTGGGTATCTTTAATCACTTAGCATAAGCAGTTCAACTGAGGAATCCATACTACTTAGTATCCGATTCTCAGAACTATTTACATTACATAGACTATGGGAAAATTAGTAGTCACATTCAAGGTGGATGACTTAGTCCTCAAAATCGCCTCTCATGTGCAAAGAGATGCTAGCGCGGGAAAATTCGCCGCAAATTGGGAAGGTCCGTTCAAAATAAGGAATGTGACAGAAAGCGGATACTATAAGCTCAGGCGAATGAATGGTACCAAGGTCGACTCGCCAATCAATGGGAAATGGCTGAAGAGTTTTCATGCATAAACCACCTGATGTACAAGCGCTGTGATCTAAAGTAATACAAGTTAAATTATCAATAATGGTGTGAAAATTTACAAAAGGCTAGGGGAACGCCAATGGCGCCCGAACAGCAGACAAATTAACAAAAGGCTACGGGAACGCCAATGGCGCCCGAACGGCTGACAAATTCACAAAAGGCTACGGGAACGCCAACGGCGCCCGAACAGCTGAAAAATTCACAAAAGGCTACGGGAACGCCAATGGCGCCAGAAAGACTGACAAATTCACAAAAGGCTACGGGAACGCAAATGGCGCCCGAACGGCTGACAAATTCACAAAAGGCTACGGGAATGCCAATGGCGCCCGAACGGATGACAAATTCACAAAAGGCTACAGGAATGCCAACGACGCCCGAATAGCTGAAAAATTCACAAAAGGATACGGGAATGCCAACGGCACCCGAACGGCTGACAAATTCACAAAAGGCTACGGGAACGCCAATGGCGCCCGACGGCTGACAAATTCACAAAAGGCCACCGGAACGCCAATGGCATACAAATTTACAAAAGGCCGTGGGAATTCCAAAAGGTGCTCAAACGGCTGACAGGTATACAAAAAATATATATACAGAAACAACTATAAAAAAAAGGGGAAGTAGGCGCGTTTAAACAACGCTCTGCCCATCCCATCCACTTCACCAGTCAAAAGAGAAGGGGAGAGTAGGCGCGTTTAAACAACGCCCTGCCCATCCCACCCATTTCATCAATCAAAAAGAGAAGGGAGTAGGCGCGTTTAAACTACGCCCTTCCCTGCTCACCCACTTCACCATTCAAAAAAATGGGGGGGGGGGGGGAGGGAGTATGCGCGTTTAAACAACGCCCAACCAGACCATCCACTTAACCAGTCAAAAGAGAATGGGGGAGTAGGCGCGTTTAAACAACGCCCTGCCCAGCCCACCCATTTCATCAATCAAAAA
>JAJJMB010004763.1:1810994-1837922 GCA_023531105.1 Papaver atlanticum | reverse complement strand
GTTTAAACAACGCCCTGCCCAGCCCACCCATTTCATCAATCAAAAAGGGGGAGTAGGCGCGTTTAAACTACGCCCTACCCAGCCCATCCATTTCACCATTCAAAAATAGGAGGGAGTAGGCGCGTTTAAACTACGCCCTTTCCCAGCCCACCCACTTCACCAGTAAAAAAAAAGGCAGTGAAAAGAGAATGGGGAGTAGGCACGTTTAAACAACGCCCTGCCCAGCCCACCCATTTCATCAATCAAAAAGAGGAGGGAGTAGGCGCGTTTAAACTACGCCCTTCCTAGCCCATCCACTTCACCAGTCAAAAGAGAAGGGGGAGTAGGCGCGTTTAAACTACGCACTTCCCAGCCCACCCATTTCACTATTCAAAAAAGAAGGGGGGGGGGGGGGAGTAGGCGTGTTTAAACAACACCCAACCCAGCCAATCCACTTCACCAGTCAAAAGAGAAGGGGGAGTAGGCACGTTTAAACAACGCCCTGCCCAGCCCACCCATTTCATCAATCAAAAAGGAGGAATAGGCGCGTTTAAACTACGCCCTGCCCAGCCCATCCATTTCACCATTCAAAAATATGAGGGAGTAGGCGCGTTAAAACTACGCCCTTTCCCATCCCACCCACTTCACCAGTCAAAAAAAGAGGAGGGGGATAGGTGGGAGTGGGCGCGTTTAACCAACACCCTACACGCCTTAACCGTTTGATTCAAAAAAAAATAGAAAAGGGGGATAAGTTCCAAACGAATACCAGGGTTGGAAGCACCAAAGCACATCTTGAAGCAACGAGTAAAAAAAAGAGAGGGAGGGATGGGGAAGAGCTATCCATTTAGAAACAAGGTAACAAGAAAACAACAACAAAACAAAAAACAACGGTGCAATAGAAACAGGAAAACCCCAGAAACCAACCCCCCTAACCAGCAATCAACGCACGACAGTGGGCAATATCTGCATCTACGGCTTCTACCATCAAGCGCGCCTCTTCACATTGGACATTGTCCTGAGTCAATTCCCAATCGGCATCATGCACCAGATTGTGGATATCTTGTATAATTTTATCTTTAGCCTTCGCCCTATGCGCAAGTGAAAGGGTATCCTCGTGTTCATCATAGTCCTTGCGTGACTTATCTTGATAAATTAGTCTGAGGGTCCATAACAAACCCACCTCTTCTCTCAGCACCAGCAGACGCGCTAACTTATCCTGAGGTTGGGATAGAGGTACGATAGAGGAAACAACAGCTAGAGTTAGGGTAAAACCGTCAAGCCGCGGGGTCCCCTGATCAGTAACATGAAGACGACATTCGGAAATTTTGCGATCTATGGTATCCAACATTACCATGGATTCCCGGACCACTGTATTAGCCGCATAACGAATAGTAACCGCGTCATATAGTGCACGCTAAAAATTCAGCGTGAAACTCCCGGGCTCCTTGGCAGCCTGGTGTGTTGCGTATTGTTCATTAAACCTGGCACGCGCAGAACTCCTATTCGTCACCCTCTGGTCCCGCAGCGCCTCTACTTCAATTTTCACTCGCAGCAAGCGAGCTAGCTCGAGGTCCTTGAACATCGAAACTAGCACGGGGTCAGGCGCTAGGGTCAATACGTAACCGCGGAGAGGTTGAGCCATCTATACGAGATATTGATAACAAGACTAATGCTTGAGGTAAAAGTAGAAAGTGAAAGTGATGTTTGTATCAAGGATCATGATCTATATATATAGTAGAAAGAATGGCATCATTAATAGCTCAGTAACCACCCGCACCCTCCAATCCATAGTGCTGCATGTGGCGGTTCATAACTGGGGACTCAGGGAGGTACCATAAAGGAGCAACCAGACCGTAGTCAAAGGAAAATGGGATTGACTACTGGGTCATTTGACAATTGACCCAATAGTCAGAGGACTAATGTTGATACATGAAAAATATTTCCCCTTAGTAGAGATAGGTAGCCCCAAAAGAGGTATCAAACCCAACATGAAACAAAGGGGACTTGGGGACTAAGGCCCAGGTCCACTATAGAATATCCATAAGTAGGAGAGGATAAAGAAGGAATTAAGGGAAAAGGAAAAGGTTGTATTAGAGAAAGGGTGGTATTAGTAGTAATTAAGGAGGTTTAGGACATGTGGCATGATGTCATAAAAGGAAGGGCTTTTGGGAAAGTCTATAAAAGAGGACATATAGTACAATGGAAAGCAATCTCTCTCTCTTACCATTCCTAGAAGGTGTTGTCATTAGGTGTGACTAGGATGGGTAGGACAAAACCACATTCACCCCTTAACACACATAAATCAATCATGAACATTATAGTCACGGCTTGCAAAAGATTGCATTCCTTATAATTTATTGTATAGTTCATGTAAAACCGATCTTAGAACACAATTCACCTAGGTACGCAAACAAGTACGCATACCTTAGTGACGGGACTTGAGTTTGGGTTTCGCCAGTACGCGAACTGGTACGCATACCAATAACTCTTCCAAACTCCAGCAGAAATTTCCGGACCTATACTTTACGCAAGTACGCGTACCGGTATGTGTACTTAGGTACTCAGATTTTCTCAACCAATAGGTACGCATACGGGTATGCATACTATGGTTCCCGGATATGGATTACATATATGCAAGTACTCATACTATGTGAAAATCCAATTGTTTTATACTCCATTTCAATCATTGAAACATTCTTCTAGGACCACGATAGTTGTTTTTCACAAACTAAAGTATCAAAGCAATTTTCAAGTAATTGAAATTTATAATCGATATGAAACATTCCGAGTCACAAATCACATAAGATGTAACTTGGCCATTTCCATATGATCATCTTTTGACTTTCGTCAAGTATACAAGATGAACTTTGTTTAAGCTAAAAGATTACCAACACATATTTCGAGAAATATGTAAGCGAGTCAAAAACTCAGCTCGAAATATCAAATGTGCATAAAGAAATCTATATAGCTAAACGACTATGTCTCAAGAAGGAGATAGAGTAAATAGACTTTCTAGTGATAGATGAGTTCAAGTCTTCGCATACCTTTTGTTGAAGAAGTTCCACAAGTTCCTATGGATAGTTCTCTGTCTTCAATCTATGAACGCCGTGAAGTCTAGGCTAAACCGCACTTTCTATCCTAATCCGAGACTTAGCTATATGTAGACTAGAAATCAACACTTATAGTTTTGGCAACTAAACTTGACAAACAAGATTGAGATAGCAACGCTTGCGAGTTCGACCGAGCAGTGCTCTAACAATTCCCCCTTTGTCAATTTTAGTGACAAAACTATCAATACATATGGATTACAAAAAAGATAAATTTGTAGCTTCTCATCCAAATGCTTGATCTCCTTGGTTCTTCAACATAACTCGAAATCTTAGTCACTTCCAAGTACTCCATGATTCTAAAGGTGTTCATTTCAGCATCATAGCTGTTGAAGTTCCGTAGCCATAACAATATATAAAAACAAGAAGTTTTCGTATTGTTATACAGTGTTAGTATTATTACACAACATAAAAGTTCAATTGCATCACAACTTTGACAACAATACTATGGTGATATGTATCACTCCTCCTTAATCAATACTTCATCTCATATGGAAACCATTCCTCCTTACATAATGATCCGTAAACCATATGTATTTGTAGTATGACTACAAGATAATTCTACCCTTTTTTGGAAATAAAAATAGGCAAAGGTACGAAAATTGGCGGGATCCTAATAAAATTCTCATAGAGATTCTTCATGATCAAAAGAGAACATATCAACTTATTTAGATGCTATCAAATAGTCAAAACTAAATGCATTCATCAAGGAGTTTATAAAGATGCAAGACAACCCATATAATATTCCACATCCGAACTCCCTACAAAGATTTGGCAATTAAGCACAAGTTCAAAAAGAACTCTCCTCCATAAAATGTCATTCCCGAAAGAACAACAAGAGCGACCTTACTTTTACACGAAAAGAAGGATTTCTTTTTGGACAACAACAAATCATAAGAATATGAATTTTTATCCAAAAATCTTCAATTAAACTAACCACAAGAGAACTCATGATTAATTCAATCGGAAATGCTCACATAAAAGAGATTATGGAGCCGCACAGTATATACACAAGATGTGGATCAGGGAAAGACCAATACTGCGGAATATTCAAAGATTCATTCTATTTTTCATCACTCTTTGCACAATGACATATAATAGACATAATCTTTGTAAACAAAAGTTTATCCTATCTTTCATCAATATTTGCATATGACATAATAGGATTAACTTTTGTATGTCAAAATTTCAATCAATCTTTTATCAATAAATTGACATATGAAAGACACAACTTTTGACAAGGTATGGGACAATTATAGTTCACGGACGCAAACACACATATCCCATAATAGTTTGCAATATATAAAATAAAAAAGATTAATACTGCAAAAATCATCTTCCAAATAAAGTATAGAATTTAAATAAATAGATCTAAAAACATTGCAAGATGAAAAATCATTCGCAATAGCTATGTGTATTCACAATATTTTCTATTCCAAACCCTAGTTATACTTCTTAATCATAAAACATAAAATTCTCATAAGAAGTTTCCTAGACAAAATAAGATGACAAGGGATAGAAAGATTACTCATCATCTTCATCATTGGAATCCATCCAAGAAGCTTGAACTTTTTCCATTTCTTCCTTGATATCGGGAAACCTTGTAGCAATCACATGAATTTGTTTTTGCATAAATTTTACCTTTGAATCGATTTTAACCACATGATGTGATTTTGAAGTTGTAGTAAAAATGATTCGAACTCTAAGACTTGTGAAGATTCGAGTTTTTAAATTTAATAAAAATTATATACAAAAATATTAACAAAGTGGGCAAGAGGTACTAGGGCTTAGCATTCCATCAAATTCATTTCTTAAGGTTCAAATAATAATTCTTTTAACAATTATAGCTCAATAAAAATATAAAATAAAGTGACTCTTATTTTTGCCAAGATAGATTCTCAAAATATTAGATGTAAATGTTAAGCATGGGACATAAAATCACCTAAGCTAAGCATGACCCATCTAATCAAATGACAACTAATTAATTCAAATCATAATTTCAATTAAAATTAGTGCAAAAGTCATGAAAAGAATTAAATATAATTACCCAAGTATGAAATAAGGCTTCCTCCATCGCCCCAATGTTGGGGTTTAGCTCATCATAGTAAACGTGCTCTCAAAATATTTATTTAGGCTCAAAATGGTTTACAAAGATGAAATAAAGAGAAAATGGTGTAAAACATGAATTTTGCGACACACAAAAATCGTCACAAAATGAACGATAAAAGATAAGTGCTGTAAACACTGTTCAACAGTCGCTGGAAAGGAGTTGGGAACTGTCGTAATTAAGCGACAGTTTGCAACGAATTTCCTTTACAGGCTTTTGTTCTTCGTGTTCTTGAGTTGCAGCAGCAGAATACTTTTCCTGCAACTCGTGATTTCTTCGCTCCGTAGCCTCCAAAACTTACCCAAACTCTCGACTCCCTTCCTTGTACCTCTAGAAATCTATTTATACTCCTAAGCCTCATTTAATCACGCCATATCTCCCAAATAATCTTCATTTATCACTATTATTCTCTACGGCCAAAATTCCCTTTTTTATCAATTCCTCGTGCATGCAGCTGCATTTCTTTCCTTCTATACCTTCTTCACGCTCCAGAATATCGATTAAGTCTTCCAAGCACGTGCAGTACACGTTTAAATTCCCCACAACTCGTGCAAGCTCATGTTTTTCCTCCAACTCCCTGTTTGGATTAAACCAAGTTATCCAGCCAAATTTGATCGATAAAATCACTCATACTAGCTTCCTTAATCCATAACAAGTCCAGCCCATGAATTTCAGCGACTGAATCGCTCTAAAACTCCTCAAAGATTCGATCCAAATTCTGCCAGTGAAGAAATATTTTTCCCGCCAAAACCATAATTCAAATTTTGTGAAGAAGGTCACCCCTTTTCCAGTGGTCGGCCCTTATCCGTTGCTGGAGTCCGAATAACACATGTCCCTTGGGGTGCCTTTAGTAATTTTTCTGGGGTGTTTTCAACACTTTTTTCGGGGTTCCTTCGGTGCATTTATGGGGTGCCTTTAGTACTTTATCCTGGGGTGTAAAACACCACTTTTCGAGCCAATTTTTCCGCAAGAGCTTATTCCCTAGAAAAGACTTAAAACAACTTTATTAGAAATAAATTGAGTCCTAGATAATGTAGTTATTGGTGAAAATGCGTCACACTTACGTGCTTATCAGCACACCCTTGTGAATTCGATGAAGAAGATTCAAGGAGGTAAGATCACAAGAACCGTCAAGGGAATCACATCTTTGTCTTTTGTGAGCATTCTCCTTCATACGTTTGAAAGTACAAGTAAGAACGATCTGTGGTGTTCCAAGGGAGTTGCCAACAGGAGCAAGAGAATGTGCTCGGCAAATTTGCTCAATCAAACAAGGATATCCTAACTTCTTGTTGGAAGACGTCATCGAAAGCATTTGAAGAATAATAAATCCACAAATATCGAGACTTGGAGTGCTCAACTCAAGGAAATAGATCAACTCCGCAAACTCACGACTCCACCGAGAATTCTCAATTGTGGAGGGACAAAGATTAGAAATACCAAGTTTTCCGAAAGACATCAAAGCAAGACTAAGATAATTAGTAGGAATTTTCCCATCAACCCAATCAACACTCTTTCCACAAAGACCATTAGAAATGGTTTCACAAGATGGTCTTTCTTCCCTTGGTCTTGGAATTTGAAAATTACCCAAAGGAATTTTGGTAATTTTTGAAATTAACTCTCTATTAACAAGAATCCTTTATCTATCGATCATGGTCTCGAATTCCATGTTACCTCGATTAACTTTACATGGATGTTAGTATAGAAGACTCTTGTAAGCACATCAAACCCTTTCCCAAGACCATTGAAGATGTTCCCTAGATCATATTTTTCAAAGCCAATCAAATCCTCCTTATGACCACTTGTCTCTTCGAATTTCTTTTCTAGTATAAACCCACTAGAGGAAATCTTTTCAAAAACCATACTACAAGAATGATTAACAAATCTAATTTTAATAGTATTTTGGTCAAGAGGTATGCTCATGTTAGAGGAAAAAGATAAATCCAAGTTTTTTGAAACCTTCTTTGAATTCTTGGAGTTCCTCATTAGATCTAGAAATTGAGGAAGCAAAAAGGAGTAAAACACTTACTTGGTATGATCATTGAAAATCTTAAGCTAGCCTCTTTTGAATCTTCAAAGGTATTAATGGAGATAATACATGAACCCTAAAAACAGTTCACGTACGCGGAAATAGAAGAGGAAGAAGATGGTACGCGTACTTCTTATAAACCCAATAATGGGCTTGGACCCGTTCTTGAACAGTGACCCACATGAAAGTAGGATTTTTAGCAGTCGGTTGAGTGCTAAGGTTCGCACACTAACAGTGCAGTAAAGGGATGGAAGAAATTTTCATCACCTTTAGAAGACAGACAGAGAGCAGATCTGTCGAGGATTTTTTTTTTTTTTTTTTTTTTTATATATAAAATTTTTTGAACCTAGACACAACATAAATCAAACCGTAACTTGCCCCACCTCAAGTTATATACAGATAGGGTATAGCCAAACTTTTTACCAACAGGCTAGAAATGCAGAGTGTGTCTCATGCATCGTCTCCGGTTGATATTAATGAAAAGTGCCAGTCGCATAATCATAGTAATGATGATACTCAGGGTTAATAGAGCTTTCTAACTCCTTTTTCTTATGACCAAGAAAAAAGTTTTTCCGACATTTTAACCTTTTATCAAACTCACCAGAAATATTTTTATCGATCTCACATGAGTTGGTAGCATGTTTAGTTTGTACATCATGGATAAATGATTTGACAGGTACGACATTTTTATCGAAACAAAAATTTTTCTCAATCAAATTGAGTTTTTCTAAGAATTTAAAAACACCTTCAAAAGCTTTAAATAGATCTTTGTCAATAGATCCATCATGGTAGTATTCCTCAAACAGATCAAGAAGTAATCTAATGAGATTCCATACCTTTGAGCTTTTTCTTCGTTTTCTCGAACGATTTTTCTTAAAAGAACTTTTCATTTTTCCTTTAGACTGTTTTTCTTCATCTAAGATTTCCAAAGTCTTAGATGGAGAGAGATTATCTTGGGGGACACGAGGTCCAGTAAATAATAAATTTTGAACAGTCTTTAAGGACTTCTAGCGTGCGTTATAGATGCTCAGAAAAAGTTTCCCAAAGTAATTTCCCATAAGAAAATACTTTTAAGGATCAGCCAAACACAAACTTGTTAGGTTTAAAGTGTTTGCCTGCTCTGATACCAATTGAAAAATCGGGGGTCTAACAACCATCCCAAATATTTCGCTTAGGAATCTATATGGACAAACTCCAATACACTTTCAAGTGATTCTACTAGACAGCCAGACTCAAACTTGAGGAAAAGTGTATCCAAGAGTTTGTATCTTAATTTCTCAATTCAATCTGCAATCAGAAAATAGAAATTTGCGAGCCCTGTTGAATATAAGAAAAAAAACTTGAACGGTACCAAAAACCAATGTTCAAGGATCAATCAATTTCAATCAACAACCAAAGGTTGGATTTTCCAAATGATTGATTCAACGCACAACCTGTGATATTTCAATTATATAACAAAATATAATACGGAAAAGAAATAACACAGACACCAGAATTTTGTTACCGATAAAAACCGCAAATGCATAAAAACCCCGGGACCTAGTCTAGATTGAACACCACACTGTATTAAGCCGCTACAGACATTAGCCTACTACAAGATAACTTCAGACTGGAATGTAGTTGAGCCCTAACTAATATCACACTGATCAAGGTACAGTTGCGTTCCCTTATGCCTCTTGAACCACGCTGGATTCTGCGCACTTAATTCCTTTAGCTGATCTCACCCACAACCAAGAGTTTCTTTAACCCAAAGCCGAAGACTTTATAAACAAATTTGTATCACACAGAAAAGTCCTAAATAGAAAAATCTGTCTCCCATAGATATACCTACAGTATTTATTCCGTATTTTGATAAATCAAGGTGAACAGGAACCAATTGATATACCGGACGTATATTCCCGAAGAACAACCTAATAATATCAATCACCTCACGATAATCTTAATCGTATGGAAATGAAACAAGATACCGCGGAATCACAAACGATGAGACGAAGTTGTTTGTGACCTCTTTTTATCTTGCCTATTGGAGATTAAAATCTCGAGCAAATCTTAGAGAAGATAGTACTCAAACACGATAGATAAAGCAAGATCAGAACACACAACTACAAAGAAAATAGTTGGGTCTGGCTTCACAATCCCAATGAAGTCTTTCAGTCGTTAACCTACAGGGTTTCGTGAAAAAACTAAAGTTAAAGGAGAATCGACTCTAGTCGCAACTAGTAGCACACAGGAGGTGTGGGGATTAGATTTCCCAGTTGCTAGAGTTCTCCCTTATATAGTTTTCAAATCAGGGTTTGCAATCTAAGTTACCTTGGTAACAAAGCATTCAATCTTCACCGTTAGATGAAATCCTGATTAGATTCAAGCCAATATTCAAGGACCGTTAGATCAACTTGGCTTGTTATACACAAATGAAATGTACCTTCATTTAGATTTGGGTAACCGTACCTAAACGTGTACACCATCTTGGTTCAATAATAGTTAACCAAAAAGCTAACCACATTAGCACTTTCATCTCAACCTTATTCATCTCTACCCATACTAGTTCAAATGACTCAAGTGAAACTAGTTCTTTGGAGTTGATTCAATTGATATATCTCATAGATGTATACAAGACACAATTGAAGCATAATCGGTTTTTTATGATTCACATAAATCAATCATGAACATTATAGCCATGGTTTGCAAAAGATTGCATTCCTTATAATTTATTGTATAGTTCATGTAAAACCGATCTTAGAACACAATTCACTTAGGTACGCAAACGGGTACGCATACCTTAGTGACGGGACTTGAGTTTGGGTTTCGCCAGTACGCGAACTGGTACGCATACCAATAACTCTTCCAAACTCCAAAAGAAATTTCCAGACCTATACCTTACGCAAGTGCGCGTACCGGTATGTGAACTTAGGTACTCGGATTCTCTCAACTAACAGGTACGCATACGGGTATGCATACTACGGTTCCCGGACATGGATTACAAATATGCAAGTACGCATACTATGTGCAAATCCAATTGTTCTATACTCCATTTCAATCATTGAAACATTCTTCTAGGACCACGATAGTTGTTTTTCACAAACTAAAGTATCAAAGCAATTTTTAAGTAATTGAAATTTATAATCGATATGAAACATTCCGAGTCACAAATCACATAAAATGTAACTTGGCCATTTCCATATTATCATCTTTTGACTTTCGTCAAGTATGCAAGATGAACTTGGTTGAAGCTAAAAGCTTACCAACACATATTTCGAGAAATATGTAAGCGAGTCAAAAACTCAGCTCCAAATATCAAATGTGCATAAAGAAATCTATATAGCTAAACGACTATGTCTCAAGAAGGAGATAGAGTAAATAGAATTTCTAGTGATAGATGAGTTCAAGTCTTCACATGCCTTTTGTTGAAGAAGTTCCACAAGTTCCTATTGATAGTTCTTCGTCTTCAATCGATGAACGCCGTGAAGTCTAGGCTCAACCACACTTTCTATCCTAATCCGAGACTTAGCTATATGTAGACTAGAAATCAAGACTTATAGTTTTGGCAACTAAACTTGACAAACAAGCTTAAGATAGCAACGCTTGCGAGTTCGACCTAGCAGTGCTCTAACACAAACCAGGAAAACAAAAAATAACATCCTTACTATCTTTGTTAATTCGATTATTTGAAATTAGGGTTTTTTTCAATTAGAGAAAAAGTGATAGGTAAATTTGTGTTTGGACACTAAGTGAATGGTTTCCAATTTGGGTTGACATGTGTAGTTTGGTATGCCATTAGATATTAGGTGTTCGTGATTTCATTGATATATAATCTGATTGCTATTTTATGTGATAAATTTAACTTTCACCGTCTACTTTTATTAAATCCAAGTGTGATACCCTGCATATTTTGTAGCTACCTTTGTCTCTGATGATGGGGTTTTACAGTAGAGTAAGGTTACAACTTAGAGGCATACAGTACCGTGTGCATTTCGCACCTTATTTGATAGCAAAATGACTTATATGTGGTAGCTAGGCACAATATGCATCATATGACCCAACTCACTAGGGTGATGTCTGTATGGCACAACTCTGTTTTACATGATTATGCTGATATAGATATATAAGTTAGAAAACATTCGATTATATGTATCGACCAACATGATTTATGTATACTTCTATATCTGTGATCAAGTCAATTTTCCATTTTTAATAATGCTACTTTTCCGTCTTCACAACAATGCTCGATTATAGCTAGGCTCCTTACCAGATACTATTAGGAATTAGAACAAATAATGTTTCTGTTGGCAGGGAGGATTTCAGTATCTTTGTCTGAGAGGATGAGTGCCACTACCAAACTCTATGTCTGCAAATGCCCTTATCTCTGTTATCCTCAAGTTTTCCTAGCCATTAACGAAAGATGTGGTAGATTTTATATAATCTAGGGGTAGTTACCAGGTTCCATGTCTCAAAATTTCTCATAACGCATCGACTCGACTCTTCCTCTCTGGTCACCACTCTTCAGTTTTTCACCACCCCCACCACTACCATCACCACCAGCAACACCGATGATTCTACTTTGGTCAGTCGTTCATCACCACTACTACGCCATCAGCACCATCGAACCAACTCCACCACCAAATTCCTTCAAAATCTTTATCAATTTTATCAATTTAGGTCAGGTACGATTGTTAGGAATCAACCACATATGAATGCTTAGCTTAGTTTTTTTGAATGGTGAATTTGATTTACCATCACCATATCAGTATATCACCATCATTTTGAGTCTCATATGTGTTAGGAATCAACCACATCTGAATGCTTAGGTTAGTTTTTTTTCTTCATATGTTCTCAGAATCGAAATATGAAGTACCTATTTGGATCTGATTCTCTTCCAATTTCAATTAAGAGAAGATTTAATCAACATAAAATTTAAGTTAATTTTGTTTAAACATCTCTTATACAGAAATTCCATCGACATGTAAGTTTCATTTTGATCCTATTCTATTTGGTACTTTTCCAGAATATTTTCTCTGATTTTGACTTTGTTGTTGCAGATTTTTGTCAGTTTTATTTTGGTACTTTCTAATAAAAAAAATTGTGACATTGTTTTGCAGATTTTTGGTGGTACAGGCAAACCAGCATTCAGGTAAATGTCAATTGAATCCACTTGATTTGAATCGTTTTGTGATGTATATGGTCCCATGAGCGCAACTCAACAATTGAAATTGGACATGAAAGACTTTTGGATTGATGAACTCACAGATAAAGATGTTTCATCAGATTCAACTGCAAAGGAGGACCAAATTCATACATGTACAAGCGGGTTTTTTTGCAATAAGATTCGAGATAATCTGGTAAACTTAGCTTTGCTTTATTATTGCCAGGCATGGAAATGCCATGTTTCTTATCTATTTTTGTTTTATGCTAATTAGCATATATAGTTTTGAATTTGATTTGATAAATGGTTAGTTACTGTGTATGTTTTTTTGGATTTGTATATTCCTGTAGGATTAATCGACAAAAGTGTCAGTTCGAATGGGTTCTTCGGAGGTTCATGAGACGCTAGGGGCCTGGGAATTTATCAAAGAAAAAGTTTCATGCTGAAGGCTGCCACTCATCATCTAGGATTCAACTATACCATACGGTCATAGGTAGAACGAGTACCATAAATGTTGTTTTAAATGTTTTAACTTATATGACAATATTGTTGAATTATTAACTTTTGAATGTAAAAGAAAAAATTATTTGCTTTGTTGATGCATTTTGTTGTAGTGTCATAGTTGTGTGAAAAAGAAAGTTAAGTATGAAAAAAATTAGTGCCTTCCGACATGCATCACACGTGCACTCTACTTGTATTATTAAGCACTCGATGCTAAAAGAGTTTCATCAGCTGCTATGGCTGTATTTAATTAGAAAACAAACTGAAAAGACGAGGATACCCAAATATACCTCAATCTAAAACTTTTCCACCCAAATATCCGAAAGTGATTGTCTATGGACAAAGTTGAGACAATGCAACTAATCGGTTTTCACACTTTGTGTGATTGTCTTTGGATTCGAGATCGAGACAATACAACAAGCAAAGTGTGATCACTTGATAAAAGGTACGGTTAATAACCGAAACCAATAGGTTCAATATCAAGTGTAATCGGAATTAACGTTTGTGTATTTTACTTTAGATTATAATAAACAAAATTATAATTGCGGAAATAGTAAAGTAAAAGACACAACAAGATTTTGTTAACGAGGAAACCGCAAATGCAGAAAAACCCCGGGACCTAGTCCAGAATTGAATACTCTCAGAATTAAGCCGCTATACTAAATCTAAACCAACTTCGTATAGTTGAGACCAAGTAACTAAACCTATAGTTCACCTAGTTTCTTCAGTATCCCTGCGCTTCCGACTTCAATGAGTACACACACTGGAACAATTCCTTTGGTTCGTATTCCAAACAGTAAAGGAACAACAAATCTGTTTGGTAACAACTCTCTTCAACCTAAGTGATATGAGTTAGACAAAGGCTCTTCCGTTTATCCCAATAAACTCCTTTGTCGGGTTCTAGATCAGTCTATTCAACTCACTACCGAAATGGTAGAGTTTGGACTATGCAATCAAATATAGAGTCTACCAAGAATCTATAAGTGACGCCGATCTACGCAACTAATCAATCGGGTAAAACCGATTATAGTTGGATCCCAGCCGATCAAGTTTTGTGTACACCAAAGATTATGAACTCAAATCAGAAATCTTATTTGTTTTCAAATCTTCTTTAATCTTCAATAAACACCTGCACACAACAACTTGAATCTCTTGTGATCAATCACGCACAGAACGGAGTCTGTTAACAATGGATTATCACAAGATGTCCCCTTGAAAATTTGATCTAGTTTGAGTGAATCTTGTATCCTAAGAGAAGATCCTAAAGCATAAACAAACTAGGTGCAATCAAAGTTCAACCACCGTTAGTCAATCAAATAAAAACGAAAACTAATAAAACTGCAATTATCTAGTTTCCCACCAACGATAATCGTAGAGCTTCTTGATCCCACAGAAGTCTTTAAATGAGCGGTCGTAAGAGATTTCGCCTAATTAGGTTACTTTCCTCTCCGAATAGACGACTCCACCAGTAACAACGCAAAGAAGTAGTTTTGCTGGCTCTTAGGATAGTTTGCTAGAAATGCAAACTTGGGTATTTATAGACCAAGGAAGTTTGGACACCAAGGAATTTCCAAAACCGAATATTCTCAAGATATGCAATAAATGCTCCAAATAGGTTTTCATAATTCCTGGAAATGCTTTGTCCAATATTACCGAAATCTCACTAGAAAATATCCATTTAGTAAATGCACATTACTAGTCTTTATTTTCCAGAGATATACATTTAATTGTTGGTAATTAAAGCATATATTTAAATTAACAATCTATAAAAAGATTCCTAATTTATTTCGGTCCGGGATCTCCGTGAGTTATTAAGGAATATCTTTGAACAACTAAAGATAAGAGTTACTGAACATGTTCAAAGTATGACGACATATTTTCTTTGTAAATCCTCTTTCATATTTACAATCTTGGAACCGATTATACCACACTTCCAAACAAGTTAGAATTGGTTTATCTGTATTCCAAGAACTATGTGATTGATTTATCAATTCACTAATTATGGGTTTACGATTTTACCAAACACAAGGATCGGTTCTATCTTCATATGGTTACTGGGAACGGTTACATCAGTTACCAGGATCGGTTACATCAATTACCGGGACCGGTTACCATATTCTCATGGTATTACTTGTGATCGGTTACACAATTCACTAGGATCGGTTACACCAATTACTAGGACCGGTTACACCAATTACAAGGATCGATTACACAACTCTTTTGTGATCGGTCACACTAATTACTAGGATCGGTTACACCAATTACAAGTCCCGTCACACCAATTACAAATATCGATCATACCATCTAAGGTGATTACTTAGGATCGGTTACACTAATAAAAGTCATACCAATACATAAGTCAGGCACTATGACTAGTTTTACCAAGATACATAACAAGTTATGATTGGTTCTACTAAGTCACCCATATTGTTAATCCAAAGATATGCAATGAATAACAATACCAAAAAGCCTAGCGATTTCCCTTTCGATTCACAAAACAAGTTTACGAATGTACTTCCTTTAAACAAATGTAAACATTGTTTCTTATGATGAAATCTTCACCTTTACCCATACTCATAATCACAATAGCATTCAAACGATTATGTCGATGTCTTATATACGAAGTTCAAAAGATAAATATTATACTTCGTATTCTAATTCCTTAATACTATGTCTACCAGAGTATGATCATTCATAGCTTCGCAGTTATGTTTTCAATATAGCACGACTTGAAAGATACGTTAGGATTGAAACAGTTCAAGTCAAAATATTATTAACCTTAAGAGGAAGGATGATGTTGTCGTTGTAGCTTGATACTTCTTCACATTCTTCAAGTCTTCGAGTAATACTTGTATGTCTCATAATCCTAATCTTTCTAGTTTAACCTATACGAAGTTGACTCTAGTACATAATCAAGCGACTCTTAAAATGAGTTTTGATTCACTAAAATATGACAACCAATCTTGACATACCAATGCTTTGTGGGTTCAACCGAGCTATTATCTAACACAAATTATTTAATCTGAATTCTAAATCCGATTCCAAATTTGATGGTGTTGGTGGAGAATCCGGTTCCAAATCAATGCATACCTCTACTTCTGGTGATGAAAAGGTGGATGAAACTACCGGGGAAGTGGTTGATGGCGTTCATGGATCAGAATCATCAGATGCTTGTAGATGAAATCTATACACCATATAACCCACCAACGCAAACAACAAAAAGAAACTACCGATCCACAGTAGCCCAACATGATGTAGCGACGCCGATGACCGTGAATGTGCCGGGTGGTCCGGGTCAGATTCTTCACAGTCGCTTCATGCCGGTGAGGGTGCGGGAGAATCAGATCCGCCCTACAACAATATAAACAGGAGAGTTAAAGTTTGGTTTTTGGTAAATGATTATCCAAATTTCGGTTTTTAAAGGTTTGAAAAGTAACCTGTTATAGGGGATGGAGGAATCATTAGAGGGTTGATATAATAGGATAAAAAAGGTCATTACATGGAAATTTCAAGTGCCCCTTACCAAAATTTTTTTGATAATGACTAATTAACCCTTACATAGTTTAATGTTGATAATCAGGTTTCACTTTTAATTACTCTAAAAAAAACAAAATCAGATTTTTGAGTTCAAAAAAAAAGTGTAGAGGAGAAGAAAAAAAAACTTTTGTGATATTTATGAAACCCTAGGTTTTAAGATGGGTAAGTCTTTATATGATAGAGAAAACAAATTTTATGTACCTATTGATGGAAATCCGGAGATGGAGTATTTGTTAGATGGTAGAGAGGTTTTAACCCAAAGTGATGTTCAATCTCAATCAATTGAAGAAATTAACCAAGAAAGTGAAGAACCTGTGGATGAAAATGACCAGGTATACCTCTAACTTAGTTCCAAATAGCTTTTTGTTGCTCAAAATTATCTAAAGTACGTAAAAAAATCAAAAAAATTACATTTTCAGAGATACTTACGGTTGGAATTGTTCATGTAACCAATCGTAATTGGTAGTTACGGTTCGTAACTGATGAACTACCAACCATAACTGGTTAAATTTTGGGAAAACCTAATCGTAAAACCAGTTACAGTTGGTAAATAAATACTCGATACGAACCGTACCTAAGTTACGGCTGTTAATGTCGTTTAGTTTTTTCCAGCCGTAACATATCATGTGCATGGTTAGAGTTATTGCACTAGATACGGTTAGTAGGGTGAAAACTGGTACCAACCGTAACTTCCTTTATGGTTCATTTTGGATTTTAGTTTTGAATCGTAATTTACTCTGTATGTTTTCAAATGATTGGTACAGTTGGAAATGTGAAATTACGGTCGGTTTGATATGTTTACGGTTCGTATCGAAGCTTTAATTACCAATCGTAACACATTTTTTGCATGGTTGTATTTATTGCACTAGTTACGGTTGGTATTTTGAAATCGAGACCAACCGTAGGCTAAATTACGGTTCGTGTCGAAGCTTTCATTACCAACCGTAACTAAATATATGTTGTCATTTTTTGTCTCGTTTACACTAATGTGGGTATATTTTTATCCAGGTCGTGGATGTACCTCCCCTCATGGATGAAAAACCTTTAGCAAATGAAGTTCTCACCGAAGATTCTACCTTTCACTATTTAACCGACTTGGTAGGTTAATAATGAATACATACGTCCTTTATCTTCGGAAAACATTCTAGAAATTTCATATTGCTAAATTGGTTTTCTAACTTTTTGTTTTTGAACCTATTTTGTAGACATGGAAGGAAAAAGATGATGAAAAGAAGTGGGCTAGAGAACGAGGCAAGTTGATTATGGGTATCATAGTTTGTAATGGTTTCACTAATGACAGCAACTTTCAAATGGTTTGCGAGTGTAGTGGACAGCATAAAAGTCACGCAAAAAAGGGTACTGTGATGAAGCAAAGACAAAGAGGAAGAATACTACTTTCACTAAGAAGACCCTATTACCTTTCAAGCTTCAACTTAGAAGGAACGCGGAAAAAATGTGGTTTTTGGAGAAAGTTGTATGCTGTAGTCATAACCACCTTATACAAGAGAGTTTGCTAACACACCCTTATGTTGGACGCCTTACTGAAGAAGAAGAAGAGATGATCGTAGATTCAATGTCCCAAAATCATATGAAACCCATTGATATCCTTGCTCACTTAAAGCAAAGAAACCCACAAAATGCTTCTACTTTGTCTAACATTTACAACACAAGAAAAAAATTGAAGAATAAGAAATGGGAACAAAGGAACGAAATGCAACAATTGAGGCATTTGGGGGAGAAACATAATTACTCGATTTTCCACGATGAAGATGGGAAAAAATAAATAAAACATCTTTTAGTGGCTCATCCCGAGTTTGTAAAGTTGGCACGGTTCTCTCATCAAGTGCTTCTAATGGATAGCACATACAAAACTAACAAGTTTGAGATGTCGTTGTTGAACATTGTTGGGCAAACTTCCACCAATTCTCCTTTTAGTGTTGGTTTTTGCTTCTTGAAAGATGAGCTCGAAGAGAGCTATGTGTGGGCACTGAAACAAGTGAAGTTATTCTATGTAGAGGGATATACTCCAAAGGTGATTATTACCGACAAGGAACAAGCTTTGTTGAATGCAATAAGGAGGGTTTTCCCGGACGCTCATAACCTTCTTTGCACGTTCCACTTGTGGAATAGTATTGAAAGTAAGTGTATGCGCATTGTCCATCCAACCAAAAAAAAAAAGAAATGGAGAGAATAAAGAAACTACTGGTAGATCAACAAAAGGAAGCCAAAGAAAATTTAAGAAGGATGACAAGTTTGCGGAACTAAAATGGGATAGTTTAAAATCGGAGTGGGGAGCCTTGACACATTCTATCACCGTGGATGAATATGAGGATAGAGCTCGTATGTTAGTGTCTTATTGGAAAAGAAGTTATTCAAGTGTTGTGAAGTATTTTTTGGATAATTTGGTAGGATCCGCACAAAGAGAAGTTTGTAGCGGCGTTCACTAACCAATATAAGCACTTTGACAACCAATCTACAAGTACGGCGGAGTCATCTCACAACCGGTTGAAGAAGAAACTTTGTAGTTCTAATGGTGGGTTAGTTAAGGTATTCGAAGCCATGGATGCGTATTTCCGCCGTGATCACGATAGAGTTACAGAGTCTTTTGAAAAAAGCCGAAGTAAAAAACATATCAAATGGTTAGACAATTCGTGGCTAAGGGGAATTACATTTAAAGTTTCGTACTGCGCAATTGATAAGATAATGTATGAAGTACAACATTTTGAATTGGGGAATTATGAAGAAGAGTGTGTTTGTCCAAACATGACAAGTTTGGGACTCCCATATTGGCATGTTATAGCCACATACCAGGACAAAGTGATCCTGATTCAAGATGTTGATCCCTTTTGGCAAAAAATATCATTCAATAAAACAATAGTTGATCAAGATTTTGGAGAAATATGCTACACTAAGACGGGGATAAATGCAAATATGGTTGAGTAACTTGAGTAATTTCGTATACCCACAAAATTGGTATGATATCAAGGAACCACCAAAGGGGAGGAGAAAGGGGAGGCTTCCTACGAAAAAAAGAGGTGCGCAGGAAATAAAAAAAGCTAGGAAATTGGCGGAAGAATAAATAGAAAAGAGATCATTCGGGTTATGAATGGTTGAGAAAGGAGTATGAAGCGGAGGATGAGATGGAAGAGGATTTTCAAGGTAGAAACAAACTAAAAAGAGGTCAAGCGGATAAAGGAGAACCAATCCGTTGAAATGTACAAGAAAAACATATCGAGCTTCCTTCTCAAGAAAGTGCAACAAGCAAAATTGATGTTAAAGGAAAAGTTCCGGTATTTCGCTCCAAACAACCACAAAGAAGCAAAGCTGTTGTTAAAGGAAATGGTTGCAAAGAAAGTGGAAAAAAAGATGATGGAGTTAAAGGAAAAGGTTCCTATGAAACTGGACCAAGCCATAGAGAAGTCAAAGTTGTCGGTTCCGAGGTTACCTCACAAGAAAGTTCAATAAAAAGACTTGTTGGTATAGTTGGTGTTAAACAATTAGCATGGAACAATGAAAAGAGTCCGATGGTTGAAAAAATTTCGTCAAGTGGTGAGAAGGATAAGGAGATACTTCGTATAATAGGAGTGCCTAAACCACCACCTAGAGATGAGAATGGTCGATATATCCGGAACTATTACATTATCCATGAAAGTTACCTTCTTTATTTCCCCGACTTTATTAGTGATTATACCAAGGCAACGAATGATGTTCATGGTTCCCACGTCTTCGTGGATCAACTTGGACCCTTTGAAGACGCGAAAGAGTGGGGTTGTGACCAAATTACTTATGTAAGGCAAAACTGCTTAATAGAACTATGTGGTCACCACGACTTCTATAAGCCAATGATGTGAGTTGAAAGAGGCGAAACTGATGCGGTGTTAAACAAGAGATTTGCAGAATGAGAAAGGCGGTTAAACGATAATACATGTTTGACAAGCGAATATTGGATGTGCATGCCAATATATGGTCAACTACTCGCCAACGCATTCAATTGCGTCGTTCATTTAATCTCAAGAGATATGAGCCATACATTTGAACCAAAGAGAATACCGTTTGACGAATATTTGTCAAAAAAATAAAATAAAATAAAATTGTCATTGGGCACGTGCAAGGAAACCATTACATCGGCCTACGATTGAAAGAAGGAAGCCCATTACCTCCATTTAGGATTGGATTTGATTGTGAAGGTGAACTCCCCAAGACTTGGTGCAATCGATTTTAGGAAAGAATTGAATTATGGAAGGCCATACTATTGTCGAGGCCAACTTTTAGAGCACTGCTCGGTCGAACTCGCAAGCGTTGCTATCTCAAGCTTGTTTGTCAAGTTTAGTTGTCAAAACTATAAATCTTTATTTCTAGTCTACATATAGAAAAGTCTTGGATAGGATAGAAAGTATGGTTGAACCTAGACTTCACGGAGTTCATCGATTGAAGACGAAGAACTATCAAGCGGAACTTGTGGAACTTCTTTGACAAAAGGTATGTGAAGACTTGAACTCATCTTTCACTTGAAAAGTCCATTCTCTCTATCTCCTTCTTGAGACACAGTCGTTTTAGCTATATAGATTTCTTTATGCACAATTGATATTTCGAGATGAGTTTTAACTTGCTTACATATTTCTCGAAATATGTGTTGATAAGCTTTTAGCTTCAACCAAGTTCATCTCGTACTCGAGGAAAGTCAAAATATGATCATATGAAAATTTCCAAGTTATGTGACTCGGAATGTTTCATGGAATGATCATAATTTCAATTATCTGAAAATTGCTTTGATACTTTAGTTCGTGGTAAACAACTATCGTGGTCCTATGAGAATGTTTCAGTAATTGAAAAGGAGAATAGAACATCTATTGGTTTACATAGTGTGCGTGCTTGCATATGTGTAATCCATATCTAGGAGTCATAGTATGCATACCCGTATGCATACCCATTGGCTTATGAAAAATCGAGTACCCAGTACATGTACCTGTACGCGTACTTGCGAAAGGTATGGGTCCGACTTTTTCTGCTGGAGTTTGATATAACATCAGGTATGCGTACCTGTACGCATACTGGCGTAAGCCAACTATAGTTCGGGTCATTAAGGTTTGCGCACCCGTTTGCATACCTTAATGAGATATGTTCTAAATTCGGTTTTATATAACATGAACTGTTCAATAAATTATAAGGGATGCAATTACTTTCAAACCGTGGCTATAATTGTTCATGGTTGATTTATGTGAATCAAAAAAACCGATTTTGATCCAATTGTGTCTTGTATACTTCTATGCGATATATCAATTGAATCAACTCCAAAGAACTAGTTTCATTTGAGTCATTTTAACTAGTATGGGTAGAGATGAAAATGGCTGAGAAGAAAGTGCTCATGTGGTTAACTTTGGTTGACTATGAATGAACCAACAAGGTGTACACGTTTAGGTACGGTTACCCAAACCTAAATGAGGGTACATTTCAATTATGTGTAACAAGCCAAGTTGATCTAACGGTCTAAGTATATTGGCTTGAGTTTTAATCAGGTTTCATCTAACGATGAATATTGAATGCTTTGTTACCAAGGTAACTTAGATTTCAAACCCTGATTTGGAAACTATATAAGGGAGAACTCTAGAACCAAGGAAACCTAATCCCCACACCTCATATGTGATACAAGTTGCGACTAGAGTCGATTCTCCTTTAACCTTAGGTTTTTCTCAAAACCCCGTAGGTTAACGACTTAAAGACTTCATTGGGATTGTGAAGCAAGACCCAACTATTTTCTCTGTAGTTGCGTGTTCTGATCTTGTTGTATCTATCGTGTAGAGTACTATCTTCTCTAAGATTTGCTCGAGGTTTTATATCTCCGATATGCAAGATAAAAAGAAGTCACAAAAAACTTCGTCTCATCATTTGTGATTCCGCAATATCTTGTTTTGTTTCCATACGATTAAGATTATCGTGAGGTAATTGATATTACTAGGCTGTTCTTCGGGAATATAAGTCCGGTGTATCAATTGGTTCCTGTTCACCTTGATTTATCAAAATATGGAACAAAAATCATAGGTATATCTGTGGGAGACAGATTTATCTATTTCGGACTTTTCTGTGTGATACAGATTAAGTTCTTAAAGTCTTCTTATTTGGGTTGAAGCAACTCTTGGTTGTGGGTGAGATCAACTAAGGGAATCAAGTGCGCAGACTCCGGCGTGGTTCAAGAGGCGTAAGGGAACGCGACTGTACCTTGATAAGTGTGATATTGGTTAGGGCTCAACTACATTCCAGTCCGAAGTTATCTTGTAGTAGGCTAGTGTCTATAGCGGCTTAATACAGTGTGGTTTTCAATCTGGACTAGGTCCCAGGTTTTTTATGCATTTGCGGTTTCCTCGTTAACTAAATTCTTGTGTCTGTGTTATTTTTATTCCGCATTATATTTTTTTATATAATATAAATATCACAGGTTGTGCGTTAAGACTAATCAATTAAGAAATCCAACCTTTGGTTGTTGATTGGTTTGATTAGCACTTGAACATTGGTTTTTGGTACCGTTCAAGTTATTTCTATTCCATTCTATCCGGCTCCCAGGTTTCTATTTTCTAATTGCGGATTGGATTTAGAAATTGAGATATAAACTCTTAGATACATTTTCTTCAAGTTTGAAGTCTGACTGTCTATTCGATTCACTTGCAAAGTGTATTGGAGTTTGTCCATACAGATTGCTAAATGAAAAGTTTGGGTTGGTTGTTAGACCCCCGCTTTTTCAATCGGTATCATAGAAGGCAAACACGTTTACGACCTCATAAGTCTGTGTTTGTAGCGATCTGAAAATGGACAGAAATTCTATCTCCATAAACGTACCACCAGTCTTCGATGGTTCAAACTACTCATGGTGGAAAATTTCTATGCGCGCTTTTCTTCAAGCTCGTGATTTTCAAACATGGGTACGTGTTGTGAATAGCTATGATCCTTCGATTAATACAGAAGGCGGTGTATCTATACCTAAGGATATTGGTAGATATAGTCCAGAAGAAATTCTTGCAGCAAAGCAAAATTATGATGGATTGAATGTTATCATACATACCATTACCCCAGATCTTCAGCACCATGTGACCATGTGCACAAAGTCTAAAGAGGCCTGGGATATCTTAGAAACTGTATTTGAAGGGAATACCTTTGAAAAGGAAGCTAGGCTTCAAAACCTATGTTCCGATTGGGAAAACCTTCGTATGGAAGACGAGGATTCGTTTGATGATTTTAATCACAAAGTGTCTGAAATTGTTAATGCATCGTTTGCATTGGGTAAGACTATTCCTGAAAGGGACATTGCGATGAAAATTCTCAGATCGTTGCCTGCCAGATACGACTCTAAGAAGTATGCCATCGTTGAAGGAAACAACCTCTCAACTCTCTCCAGAAATACTCTTGTTAGGAAGTTAAAGATCTTTGATCATGAGCAAACATCCAAATCTGGAAAGGATATTGCTTTTAAAGCACAAAAGAACACTAAAATACTTGATAAAAGTAAAAGTGTTGGCATCTCGGAAAGTGACTGCTCTGAGGAGGATTCTTCAGATGAAGATCTTGAAAAGTCAGTCTCTCTGATTACCAGGAAGTTCCGTGATATTCTTTTAAAAAGAAGTAAACGGTTCATCAGAGATAAACCCAAGTCATCGGTAAAACCTCAAGACTGCACTCCTCCTAAAAATAGGGATTTTGTCGAGGATGATGACGATGAGGACATTCCACAGTGCTTCAGGTGTAAAGGTTTTGGTCATTACGCTAATGAGTGTCCAAATCGAAGAAAATACACTGGAAACAAAGGTCTTGCTGCAACACTTGATCAAACATCTGATCATTATTATTCTAACGATGATGAAAAATCAAGTATAGCACTTCTTTGTGAAACTCTCGAGTTTGATAATTGTAGCAATACTCACGTAAATCTTGAAAGTTTTCAAGAAGAGACTTCCATAACCAAATTTGAGGAAGAAATAGATTTTTCCTTTTCTACTGAAAGTTCTATTTCACATGTTTCAGGTACAGCTTTATGTCTAGCAGCGTGCTCAGATTTGGGATCTGAATCCTCCTCCATATTGACATGTTCTTATTGTATGACTAAAGGTCACGAACTCTTAAATTGTTTCAATTACAAACATAATATAAGACATGTCAACAAACTTCAAAGGAGAGCAAATCGATTAGCAAACAAGCTCAAACTTGTGCAGAAATCAACAGAGGTATGTAAACCTAACTCTTCTCCAAAAAAGTTAATTTCTAGAGAAAAAATTAGACCATTTAAGAGTATTGGGTCTAAAAATCTTGTGAAAAAAGGAATGAGAATTCCACACAAGAAGGTTCTGGTGAACAAATTGTTCACCCCAACACAACTTAATTGTGTTGGCTATGCATCTTGTCTCATGTGCCTGATTGAAAAGACACAAGAATTTTGCATACCACAGGCTTCAAAAGTTTTTTTTTTGTTTTGTGAGGAATTATTATTTTTCATATCTGATTGATATTGAAAAAGGTTTTATTCCTATTTGCTTAAATAAAGAAGGTTAAAATCGACAATTCAGCCTTTCTTAGGGTTATGAATTGTGCGTTCGTGAATTCCTTTTCTATAAAAGGTTCACTACCCTACATTCCTTTTTCCTTCACCAAGAACTCTTTTTTTCATAAGATTGCTTGTTGAGTTTATTTTGTGACTTCCTCCCACAATCTCTTTTATGGAGACTCCAAGCATTATGTCTTCTGATGGAAAAGATGTTAATGTGATTGTTAAGCCATCAATCTCGAAGGAAAAATATAAATCTTCTTTATCTTCATCTCTGAAAAGAAAAAGAAGGAATGTGAGGAAACCAAGAGTTGTTCCTTCAAACTCTCATAAATTTTCTGATGTTCTTGAGGAGTTGAAGGAGACTAGAAAGGAGATGCAGCAAATAAAGGCTATTGTTTTGAGAACTCTTGAAATTCAGAAGGCCTTGGTTCAACTTCATCAACCCAGAAGGTTTGTTGGAATCGACTCCTTTCTTAATGAGCCTTATGTTCCAATGGCTATTGACGATAAGGAGTTTGGGGACGATAAAGAATTTTTCAGAGGTCTCAAATCCTAGGAAACTTCTTATGATAATTTTATGTTTTATGATTAAGAAGTATTACTAGGGTTTGGAATAGCTGATTTTGTGATTACACATTGTTATTTCAAACAATTTTCATCTTGCAATGTTTTTAGATTTATTTATTTAAATTCTAAACTTTCTTTGGAAGATGATTTTTAATGTATTAATCTTTTTGATTTTAGATATTGCAAACTGTTATGGGATATGTATGTTTGCGTTGGTGAACTGTTTCGTCCCATACCCTGTCGAAAGTTATGTCTTTCATATGTCAATTTATTTTGATAAAAGATTGATTGAACTTTTGACAAAGACGAAAGTTAAGCCTATTATGTCATATGCAAATATTGATGGAAGATTGGATGAACTTTTTTTTCAAAGATTATGTCTATTATATGTCATTGTGCAAATGGTGATGAAAAATAGAATGAATCTTTGAATATTCCGCGGTATTGGTCTTTCCCTGATCCACATCTTGTGAATATACTATGCGGCTCCGTAATATATTTTATGGTAGCATTTCCAATTAAAATAATCATAGGTTCGCTTGTGGTTTGTTTAAAGATGACTTTTGGTTACAAATTCATATTCTTGTGATTTGATTTTGTCCAAAAGAAATCCTTCTTTTCTTGCAAAAGTAAGGTCGCTCTTGTTGTTCTTTCGGGAATGACATTTAATGGGGGAGAGTTCCTTTTGAACTTGCGCTTAATAGAAAATCTTTGTGGGGAGTGCGGCTGTGGAATATTACAGGGGTTATCTTGCATCATTATAAACTCCTTGATGAATGCATTTAAGTTTCGACTATTTGATAGCATCTAAATAGGTTGGTATGTTCTCTTTTGATCATGTAGTATCTCTATGGAAATTTCATTAGGATCCCGCCAATTTTCGTACCTTTGCCAATTTTTATTGACAAAGAGGGGGAGACTTATTTTGTAGTCACACTCAAATACATATGGTTTACGGATCATTATGTAAGGGGGAGTGGTTTTCATATGAGATGAAGTATTGATTAAGGGGGAGTGATACATATAACTGATGTCGTTTTGTAGTTGTAGTGGTAAAAAGGTTCGTTGCTCGAACTTGTGAAGGATTTTCGAAAATTAAATAGAGTTGTTTTGACAATAATAAGAAAATACCGAGACTTTGGATTCCACCATTGACCAATTAATTGATAAACTCTAATCAATATTCATGCAATATTCTTCTTTAAAGTGATTCTAATATTTGTCTCTAATAGATTTTTGAAGTAATAATTGTAAGCACGAAGCATGAAACATCAAAAGTATTAAAACTAAGCATGTCCCATCAAAACACTTCACAACTACTCAATAAAAACTAATTTTTCTTTTAAGTTCTATGCAAATAATCATGTAAAATAATTGCAATAAATATTTAAAATATAATTATACCACTTTTCATGGAACAATGGCTTCCTCCGT
>JAJJMB010004763.1:1795734-1810984 GCA_023531105.1 Papaver atlanticum | reverse complement strand
CCAAAATTCGATCAACCAATCTGCCAGTAAAGAAAAATATTTCCCGCTAAAAATTTATTTTCAAATGATGAAGATGGGTGCTAGAGATGAATTTGGGCTACACATAGCCATGGGTGCCCCTTATCCGCTGCTGTAGTCCGTATAACACTTGTCCCTTGGGGTGCATTTAGACAACTTTTCGAGCCGATTTTCCCAAAAATGTTTATTCCCCAAAAATACCTACAAAGGGATAAAATACCAACATTAGTACAAAAATGGGTACTAACAATATACACAATAGAGATGAAAATAGACACATAAATGCGTCTATCAATAACCATAGTATTGTTGTCGAAGTTGTTGGTGCAATTGAACTTTGATGTTGTGTAATAATACTATGACACTGTATAACAATACGAAAACTTCTTGTTGTTATATATTGTTATGGCTACGGAACTTCAACAACTGTGATGCTGAAATGAACACCTTTAGAATCATGGAGTACTTGGAAGTGACGAAGATTTCGAGTTTTGTTGAAGAACCAAGGAGATCAAGCATGTGGATGAGAAGCTACAAATTTATCTTTTTTGTAATCCATATGTATTGATAGTTTTGTCACTAAAATTGACAATGGGGGAGATTGTTAGAGCACTGCTCGGTCGAAATCGCAAGCATTGCTATATCAAGCTTGTTTGTCAAGTTTAGTTGTCAAAACTATAAGTCTTGATTTCTAGTCTACATATAGCTAAGTCTCGGATATGATAGAAAGGGTCGTTGAGCCTAGACTTCACGGAGTTCATCCATTGAAGACGAATAACTATCAAGCAGAACTTGTGGAACTTCTTCGACAAAAGGTTTGTGGAGACTTGAACTCATCTTTCACTTGAAAAGTCCATACTCTCTATCTCCTTCTTGAGACACAGTCGTTTTAGCTATATAGATTTTTTTGTGCACAATTGATATTTCGAGCTGAGTTTTAACTCGCTTATATATTTCTCGAAATATGTGTTGGTAAGCTTTTAGCTTCAACCAAGTTCATCTCGTACTCGAAGAAAGTCAAAATATGATCATATGAAAATTTCCAAGTTATGTGACTCGGAATGTTTCATGGAATGATCATAATTTCAATTATCTGAAAATTGCTTTGATACTTTAGTTCGTGGTAAACAACTATCGTGGTCCTATGAGAATGTTTCAGTAATTGAAAAGGAGAATAGAACATCTATTGGTTTACATAGTATGCGTGCTTGCATGTGCGTAATCCATGTCTTGGAGTCATATTATGCATACCCGTATGCGTACCCATTGGCTTATGGAAAATCGAGTACCCAGTACACGTACCTGTACGCGTACTTGCGTAAGGTATGGGTCCGACTTTTTCTGCTGGAGTTTGATATAACATCAGGTATGCGTACCTGTACGCATACTGGCGTAAGCCAACTATAGTCCGGGTCATTAAGGTTTGCGTACCCGTTTGCATACCTTAATGATATATGTTATAAATTCGGTTTTATATAACATGAACTGTTCAATAAATTATAAGGGATGCAATTACTTGCAAACCGTGGCTATAATTGTTCATGGTTGATTTATGTGAATCAACAAAAACCGATTTTTCTCCAATTGTGACTTGTATACTTCTATGAGATATAGCAATTGAATCAACTCCAAAGAACTAGTTTCATTTGAGTCATTTGAACTAGTATGGGTAGAGATGAAAATGGTTGAGAAGAAAGTGCTCATGTGGTTAACTTTTGTTGATTATGAATCAACCAACAAGGTGTACACGTTTAGGTACGGTTACCCAAACCTAAATGAGGGTACATTTCAATTGTGTGTAACAAGCCAAGTTGATATAACGGTCTAAGTATATTGGCTTGAGTTTTTATCAGGTTTCATCTAACGGTGAATATTGAATGCTTTGTTACCAAGGTAACTTAGATTGCAAACCATGATTTTAAAACTATATAAGGGAGAACTCTAGCAATTGGGAAACCTAATCCCCACACCTCCTGTGTGATACTAGTTGCGACTAGAGTCGATTCTCCTTTAACCTTAGGTTTTTCTCAAAACCCCGTAGGTTAACGACTTAAAGACTTCATTGGGATTGTGAAGCCAGACACAACTATTTTCTCTGTAGTTGCGTGTTCTGATCTTGGTGTATCTATCGTGTAAAGTACTATCTTCTCTAAGATTTTCTCGAGATTTTACATCTCCGATAGGCAAAATAAAAAGAAGTCACAAACGATGATACGAAGTTGTTTGTGATTCCACGATATATTGTTTCGTTTCCATACGATTAAGATTATCGTGAGGTGATTGATATTACTAGGTTGTTCTTCGGGAATATATGTAATACCCCGATATTCGGTAGTGGTTGGCTGAATGGAATATAAGTAATGATTTGTCCTTTCTTAACACCGAGGCATTTTCAGAACAATTGGCTCCAGAGTTGGCAGAAAACTCTGCAGTTAAGCGTGCTCGGGCGGGAGTAATCCAGGGATGGGTGAACATCCAGGAAGTTTCTGCCTGATTACCGCAGCGATGCCCGTTGAAAACCCCACACTGCCGGATAACCGCAGTGGCTAAGTGGGGACAGTATCGGTGGAGGGACGGGTCATTAAAAATGGTATCAGAGCCGACGACGGGTCACCTGCCGAGGGTGGTAAGGTACGCTGGACGGGGTTGGTCCAGGTGCTTCTCATGAGGGGCAGGGAACGTTGGAGATTTGGGCTTGCGAATATATTCTGGAGCCGAGGACGGCTCCAATTTAAGGTGGTGGTATTGTAATACCCCGATATTCGGCAGAGGTTGGCTGAATGGAATATAAGTAATGATTTTTCCTTTCCTAACACCGAGGCCTTTTCAGCACAATTGGCTCCAGAGTTGGCAGAAAACTCTGAAGTTAAGCGTGCTCGGGCGAGAATAATCCAGGGATGGGTGACCATCCGGGAAGTTTCTGCTGGATTACCGCAGCGATGCCCGTTGAAAACCCCACACTGCCGGATAACCACAGTGGCTAAGTGGGGACAGTATCGGTGGAGGGACGGGTCATTACAATATAATTCCGGTGTATCAATTGGTTCCCGTTCACCTTGATTTATCAAAAGACAGAACAAAAATCATAGGTATATCTGTGGGAGACAAATTTATCTATTTCGGACTTTTCTGTGTGATACAGATTAAGTTCTTAAAGTCTTCTTCTTTGGGTTGAAGCAACTCTTGGTTGTGGGTGAGATAAACTAAGGGAATTAAGTGCGCAGAATACGGCGTGGTTCAAGAGGCGTAAGGGAACGCGACTGTACCTTGATCAGTATGATATTGGTTAGGGATCAACTACATTCCAGTCCGAAGTTATCTTTTAGTAGGCTAGTGTCTGTAGCGTCTTAATACGGTGTGGTGTTCAATCTGGACTAGGTCCCGGGGTTTTTCTGCATTTGCGGTTTCCTCGTTAACAAAATTCTGGTGTCTGTGTTATTTATATTCTGCATTATATTTTGTTATATAATTGAAATATCACAGGTTGTGCGTTAAGACTAATCAATTAACAAATCCAACCTTTGGTTGTTGATTGGTTTGATTAGCACTTGAACATTGGTCTTTGGTACCGTTCAAGTTATTTCTCTTCCATTCTCTCGGGCTCGCATATTTCTATTTGCTGATTGCGGATTGAATTGAGAAATTGAGATATAAACTCTTAGATACACTTTTTTCAAGTTTGAAATCTGACTGTCTAGTCGATTTACTTGCAAAGTGTATTGGAGTTTGTCCATACAGATTGCTAAACGAAAATTTTGGGTTGGTTGTTAGACCCCCGCTTTTTCACCAACCCAATTCATAGTTATGACTGATGATGAGGATGCTTAAATGTTTTGAAGGGTGGTGAAATACATTTGGCATTTTTTATTTTGGTATTTTGACTAAATGTGATGTGATTAAAAATGACAATATCATATCTAATTGATTCACGTTATGAATGAAGTATTTTATTCAATTTATATTTTTATATTGTTCTTAACAAAAAATCCAAGTAGCTTGAGCTAATTTGATAACTAATTTCAGCTTCCAAGATTATTTACGGTTGGTAATTTTCATAAAATTACGAACCGTAACTAAAATTAAAAACTAATTTCAACTTCGAGAGTTATTTACAGTTTGTAATGATTATCTGGTTACAAACCATAACTAGAGCTAAAAATTAATATAACCTTCCATGGGTATTTACGGTTGGTAGAGAATACTTTATTACCAACCGTAATAAGATCAAGCAGAAAAGTTTACGATTATTAAACCATCTTCAATACTAAACCAATATTACAACCATTAAACCATTATAAATATAAATGACATTACAACTCATTCATTCATGCGACTTAGAAGGATACTAATATTCAGGTTTACAAGTGCAATAGAAGTCTTTAAGGAAGTTGAAATGAGGTAAGTATTGAAAATTCGATCTTTTCCATCGTCTCCATTCTTGAATAGAGCTCTCTAAAACTTAAGCGTCAGTTTTACCCCTTAATCGTATTTGACCCATAATACGAACTAATGCATAAATTCTTTAACTTTATCCCGAATAGCTCCATATCGAACATACAACATAATTCCATCCGCGGTTATAAGGGTTACTTGTTTTGGAACAAAAAATTTCATAAATGGTTCTCAAATAACTCGTACTCACAAAACCACCTCGACGTCGTTCTTCTCCTCTTTTTGGATAGCATAGAACATAGTTGCGGAAAATACATAAATCTTCTTCCAAAGTAAAATCAGGAACTTGAGCCATAATCTTGTTGAAGGTAGTTTTGTAGAAGATGATTCATGTGGAGGCGTAACCTCTAAGTAAGGTGGATAATCATATATATATATATAACAATTCTTTTCTTTTTTGTACTATGTAACTGATTTATTTTTTGAAAATAAAGTCGTTGAAGGTTTCAACGGCTATATTTTCAAATCAAACAAGGACATCTCAGTGCATAACTTTATGTTCTTGTTGAAAATAAATGGTTACGGTTGGTAACTAGAATATCTATACCAACCGTAACTCTGGAATTGAATTTTCGGCGGGGTTACGGTTTGTACAAAGTTACAAGATGCGAACCGTAACTCTGAAGAAAATTCAATTCCAGGGTTACGGTTCACTTATTTGGATAAGGTTACAAACCGTAATTCTTCATAATAATTTGGCTACAAAGTTACGGTTGATTAACAAATTTCCATACCAACCGTAATTGATGACCTTTCTAAATCTATGGTTTCCAGGGTTATTTACGGTTGGTAATCGAAAACCGATACCAACCGTAACAGATGAACTACCTGAATATATTGGTTCCTCTAGGAGTTACGGTTGGTAATTAAAAATAGATACCAACCGTAACAGGTGAGCTATATGAATTTATTCATTCAACCAGTGACTAACCACACAATTCATAAGATGTTCATTCAATCTATGTAATCCATAAGGTAAAATCCATTACTAACCACACAACTATTAGTTCGTAGATAATATCCATAAGCTAAAATTCATAACTAACCACACAACCATTAGTTCCTCATAATATCCATAAGTTCAAATTCATAACTAAAAAATAAATAAAATAAATGGGTGTTCTCCTATCGAATGACACACAACCATAACTAACCACGATAACCACCACGACCTCTTTTGTTGGTGCTACCACCACCACGAGTGCGAGGACCATCACGAAGAACACCGCGACCACGACCACCTCTTTGGCTAGTACCCACACCGTGCACATCCTCTTCGAAATTTATCTTTCCGCTTCTAGGTGACGGTTGACTATGGCTAGTACTCGCACCTCCAAAAGAGTTTCTGCTCCTCTTGGTTCCTCTTTCTTCTGTGACCAACCCCTTATAAAATTCTGTTGGATCATGCATGTTCCTTATTTGCTCTTGTAAGGTCCTTTGTCGAGGATCTCTAATCACACCATCTCCACGGATGCATGAAGTTATATTATTTGCCAAAGCTTTACTAGTGGAAAATGGCCGTTTTAATATAGTTGGAAAGTGTCGTATTAGCGATATGTACGACATTATCCAAGTGTCGCTGAAAGTGCCGTAGATTTAGTATATTTTTCTGGAACGACACAATCAAGTTGACTCAGATTTACATACTTTCAACTTGTTGCTAGGTGCGACACCTATATAATGTCGTAGATTTAATTTTATAATATAAAAAATAAATCTGAAATTCAGCTAATTCAGCTAAATCCCAAATCAGATTTGGCTGACTGTAGTACTGGGATGAAATAAATCTGAATTAAGCTCAAATCACCCTGAAATAAAACTTGGATTTATAAATCAAATGATTAAATAAAAATCATTGTATTTGTTACTGAATTCAGTTTACACTTAGATTCATCACAAAAGAAAACAAATAATAAGTCCTGAATTCTTATATATCAAGTTCTAAGGTTTATAAAAGACGACTATGAACCAGCAAAATGAGATCCTGCCGGATGATGAACTAAGCCGACAATTCAAGAACAGCAAACCTACAACAAACAAAAGGTGCCGACAACACTGAAGTATAAACAAGTGGAAAAAATCACTGAAAAGTGAATATACTATGATGAAATATGAATAATAGCACAACAAGTAAATTCATGACAACAAACAGCTCTATCAACTTATCATTCTAAGAATCCAAGCTATCCTAGGCCTTTTACCAACATAAGACAAAGTATTAAAATCCTTAAGCGAATCATCGTGAATACACAAACTGCACTGAAAGTATAACATAAAGCCTAAACCTTAGCAGATTTCACAAACACCCCGGTGTGCAAAAACTACTAGCCTTACACACCCACTTAGAGTCTACTACAGTTTACTATGTTATTTTATTTGCATCCATATGACAGAAATAAACTACAAAAGGATACCCAATACTTACAACTATTGACAAGTTCTCAATGCTGGAGAACAGCACTGCAAATCCAGGGAGAGAAGATCTAGTGCAGATTCATCGATACCATCCATCTACATAGGAAACACAATAAGAAGTTAGAGGCTGACTGAATTCAATACCACTTATTATAAGGCAACACATAGTGGAAGTAAACAGTGGCATGAAATTTACCTTCCAAGTTCCAACTAGTCCTGACAAGAGGGACACTTATTATCCTACGTTGAAGTATTACCAAAGAAGGAAGGACATGATCAGTCTCTATAAAGCATCCCTTCTTGTATTTGAGCAAGGTTAAAATTTCATTAACCTTTGAAAATTGGAACTCACATCTTGTTCTGTGTAATATAGAGAGCATATACCTTGAGAAGAAAACAATATGAACAAGTAAGCGAAACTAAATGAAGCCGTAGGGTCTGGATCCTTGTTCAGCGTTCTACAACCCTGGCGAGCTTTTACTGAGGCCCCTGTAACAGAATCCTACGCAACATATGTAGTAATTAGTATCAGTGAATCTATCCAGTACCAAATGCAGATAACTATAAATATGAACCAGATATACAAAATGTTGAAAAATAGGATACTTATACTAAAATATGTATGCAATGCCTTATTGAAGGAGAAAGACTTTTTATCTGTATTAGTCAATGTTAATACAGTTGGTTTGCAAGCATCCCTATTTGTACCTTTGGTCGCTGTTCGTCATATTAGTAATACACATACCTTGTTGAATTGCTCTTGATTTCGATCTCCTTAATCTGAGCACAACAAACCACAAAAAATAAGTCTTATCAATTCTATGATATCTGTTAACTAGGGTGATCGATATGAAGCTTTAGGATGGTCAGATACAAGCTTCAAAACAGATAGAAACAAAAAGAAGTAACAAGCTTTACTAACTCACTAGTTCTGAAATCTTACTTTGAAAGAAACTCAAGAAACTGAATGAATATACATGACTCCATTGTTATGCCTTTATAAAGCAACAACTAAAAGAAACAGATCATACCAAATGTTTCGCTCAAATGAAAGACAACATACAAGACACTGAATATACATCACTCCATTGTTATCCCTTTGAAAATCAACGACTAAAAGAAACAGAATATACAAAATGTTTTGTTCAAATGAAACATAAAAAATCAAAAGAAAGTACGGAGAGAATGATCAGGTAGGGCTAATATATTAAAGCCGACAATAAAATGTTGCATAATAGATAACTCTTTAAGTTTTAGAATCGGGAATCATATAAACATTAAGTTCAAGATCTGAAATGTAGTCCTGGATTGGAAAGACTGTAGATGAGAAACCTGAGTAAAAAGCACATCGTAAAGAGACATAATTCTACTCGGTTCAACGGCTGCACACTCCTTACCATCGAGTTCTGCTTGTGGTCTTTGGAGATCAGCAAAGCTGCAAAACAGCGCGACGTATGAGCTCCACTTCTTTCCTACATACTGGTAACTTTATATTTAAGAAAAAGACCAAAACTGTGGTTATAAACAGTATAAAAACCACAAAAAGAAAGCTACTAACAGAAGTACTAACCTGTTGTTTATTAGTTTCCAGTGTATTAGGCTCTTAGCCTTTGGCCGGCAACATCAACAGCACCTGAAGTTACTAAATTATCTCAAGTCCTCGAGTATTCAAGTCCTTAATTAAGCTGCAATCATTACACACCCACAAATATAAACTTCAAATAGGATTCAATGATACATCGATGAACAAGAATACCTTCCAAGTCATTCTACAAGAAAAAGCTTAAGAAATATACCCAATCATACCTGCTCACAAAGTGCTCCAAGTCTACCTTGTGCTAATATTCCATCAATTCGTGTAAGAACAGCCGTTCTAACCTTCACATTCAAGCAATAAACAAAATCAGCAACAACATTTCCTCATTCAGAAACAAAAATCAAAAATGCATAAGCTGTAGGTGCAATTAAAGATGCTCGATTTACAACCTACTGGCACTCAGTATTGGAGCCAGCATAGGCTGCAGGGAGCAATTTCCCCTATTTGACCAATTAAGAAACTCAAACTTCCTGTAAGCCACCATCCACCACTCAATTTTATAAATACTAACTCACTGGAATGGTATGAAAGATTGAAACGTTTTACATTTAAGACACGGGGTTTACCTAGAAATCATGAATTAATGATCCATACGATCGTGAAACTTTGATTATCATTGCCTCAGCTTTGACATTAGAAGATACATTTCCTAATCACAAACAAAATCAATCAAATCAGTACTTGAAGGAGTTGCCTTAGAATGAAATCCAGTGGGAACTAGCTATATACTTGTTTGTTATACCTTCAAAGTGAAGAAAGCTGGAAGAGACAATTTATCGAACAATTAATCTAGTAATCTACCATTAACAAAGTAAAAAGAAACAACATTTATAATTCTTAAAGAACATTCGAAAAATTCTAATCCGGTAGAATATTTTTGGGGACGACAATACCTTCAGAATGCGATCGTAGTAGAAACCGAGATTGTTATGGAAGAATAACGTCCTCAAATTTGATGGAATTTGAAGCAAAGTGGATTGTTTGGAACTGTTACAGGGAAGGTTTCTGGATAAATTGATGAAGAAATCAATCTAATTCGAACGGTGTAATGGAAATTTTGAAGAAGTTTGACCTGATATAGTTTGTACCCTAACTTCAAAATCGAAAAAATACACAACACATGGTACATAGTCAGATCAAAAATCAAATCCTAACTTCAACACCCAACTTTAATAGATATAAGAAGAAGAAAACGAAATTTCAATTATAAAGATAAACAATATAATATGGAAATAGAAATAACATAGACACCAGGATTTTGTTAACAAGGAAAACGCAAATGCAGAAAAACCCCGGGACCTAGTCCAGATTGAACACCACACTGTATTAAGCCATTACAGACACTAGCCTACAACAAGATAACTTGGGACTAGAATGTAGTTGAGCCCTAACCAATCTCACACTGATCAAGGTACAGTTGCGTTCCCTTACGCCTCTTGAACCACGCCGGATTCTGCGCACTTGATTCCCTTAGCTGATCTCACCCACAACTAATAGTTGCTACGACATAAAGCTGAAGACTTTAATAGACAAATCTGTATCACACATAAAAGTCTATGAATAGATAATCCGTCTCCCACAGATAGACCTACGAGTTTTTGTTCCATCTTTTGATAAATCAAGGTGAACACAAACCAATGGATACACCGGACTTATATTCCCGAAGAACAACCTAGTAATATCAATCACCTCACGATAATCTTAATCGTATGGAAACGAAACAAGATATCGCGGAATCACAAACAATGAGACGAAGGTGTTTGTGACTTCTTTTTATCTTGCCTATCGGAGATTAAATCTCGAGCAAATCTTAGAGAAGATAGTACTCAAATACGATAGATAAAGCAAGATCAGAACATGCAACTACAGAGAAAATAGTTGGGTCTGGCTTCACAATCCCAATGAAGTCTTTTAGTCGTTAACCTACAGGGTTTCGTGAAAAACCTAAGGTTAAAGGAGAATCGACTCTAGTCGCAACTAGTAGCACACAAGAGGTATGGGGATTAAGTTTCCCAGTTTCTAGAGTTCTCCAAATTCAAATCATGGTTTGCAATCTAAGTTACCTTGGTAACCAAGCATTCAATCTTCACCGTTAGATGAAAACCTAATTAGATTCAAGCCAATATACATAGACCGTTAGATCAATTGGCTTGTTACACACAAATGAAATGCATCTTCATTTAGGTTTGGGTAACCATACCTAAACGTGTACACTTGGTTGGTTCAACAATAGTTAACCAAAGCTAACCACATGAGCACTTTCATTTCAAACTTATTCATCTTAACCATAACTAGTTCAAATGACTCAAATAAAACTAGTTCTTGGAGTTGTTCAATTGCTATAACTCATAGAAGTATACAAGACACAATTTAAGCTAAATAGATTTTGATTCACATAAATCAATAATGAACATTATAGCCACGGTTTTCAAAAGATTGCATTCCTTATTATTTAAATGTATAGTTCATGAGTAAACCGATTTTTAGAACATAACCTACTCAAGTATGCAAACGGGTTCGCATACCTAAGTAGCCAGGCTAAGTTTGGATTTCGCCAGTACGCGAACGGGTACGCATACCTTCCAAACTCAGCATAAAATATCGGACCCTGAACCTTATGCAAGTACGCGTACCGGTATGCAAACAAGGTTCCCGGATTTTCACTTTACCGTTAGTACGCATACGGGCATGCATACTATGGTTCCCAGACTTGGACAATATATATGCAAGTACGCATACTATGTTAATTCCAAACATGGTTAAGTGTTCCAAACTCCATTTCAATCATTGAAACTTTCTTAGAGGATGCCAATAGTTTTTTTCACAAACTAAAGTATCAAAGCGATTTTCAAGTTATTGAAATAATAATCAATATGAAACGTTACGAGTCTACATCAAATGATTGTATCACACAAATCATGTAAGATGTTACTGGGCAATTTTCACATGATAATCTTTTGACTTTCGTCAAGAACACAAGATGAACTTGGATGAAGCAAAAAACTTACCATCACATATTTCGAGAAATATGTAAGTGAGTCAAAAACTTAGCTCAAAATATCAAATGTGCTTAAAGAAATCTATATAGCCAAACGATTATGTCTCAAGAAGGAGATAGAGTAAATAGACTTTCTAGTGATAGATGAGTTCAAGTCTTCATATACCTTTTTTCAAAGAAGTTCCACAAGTTCATCTTGATAGTTCTTCGTCTTCAATCGATGAACGCCGTGAAGTCTAGGCTCAACCACACTTTCTATCCTAATCCGAGACTTAGCTATATGTAAACTAGAAATCAAGACTTATAGTTTTGGCAACTAAACTTGACAAACAATCTTGAGATAGCAACGCTTGCGAGTTCGACCGAGCAGCGCTATAACAATCTCCCCCTTTATCAATTTTAGTGACAAAATTATCAATACATATGGATTACAAAATAAATAAACTTTGCAGCTTCTCATCCAAATGCTTGATCTCCTTAGTTCTTCAACATTACTCGAAATCTTCGTCACTTCCAAGTACTCCATGATTCTAAAGGTATTCAATTCAGGATCATAGTTGTTGAAGATCCGTAGCTATACCAATATATAAAAAATAGATCTTTTCTTATTGATATACAGTGTCATAGTATTATTACACAGTATCAAAGTTCAATTGCATCACAACTTTAACAACAATATTATGGTGATATGTATCACCCCCCCCCCCCCCTTAATCAATACTTCATCTCATATGAAAACCACTCCCCCTTATATAATGATCCGTAAACCATATGTATTTGTAGTGTGACTACAAAATAATTCTCCCCCTTTTTGTCAATATAAATTGGCAAAGGAATGAAAATTGGCGGGATCCTAATGAAATTCTCATAGAGACACTTCATGATTAAAAGAGAACATATCAACTTTGTTTAGATGCAATCAAATAGTCGAAACTAAATTCGTTCATCAAAGAGTTTATAAAGATACAAGATAACCCCTATAATATTCCACAGCCGCACTTCCCACAAAGATTTGGCAATTAAGCACAAGTTCAATTAAGAACTCTCCCCCATAAAATGTCATTCCCGAAAGAACAACAAGAGCGACCTTACTTTTACAAGAAAATAAGGATTTCTTTTGGATATTAACAAGTCATAAGAAATATGAATTTGTATCCAATGAACTCAATTAAATTAACCACAAGACAACTTATGATTAATTTAATCGAAAACGCTCAGATAAGAGAACTTACGGAGCCGCACAGTATTTACACAAAGATGTGGATCGGGGAAAGACCAATACTGCGGAATATTCAAAGATTCATTCTATTTTTCATCACTATTTGCACAGAGACATATAATAGACTTAATCTTTGTAAACAAAAGTTCATCCTATCTTCCATCAATATTTGCATATGACATAATAAGCTTAACTTTTGTTGTCAAAAGTTCATTCAATCTTTTATCAATAAATTGACATATGAAAGACTTAACTTTTGACATATATGGGACAATCATAGTTCACGGATGCAAACACACATATTCCATAACAGTTTGCAATATATAAAACCAATAAAGATTAATACTGCAAAATCATCTTCCAAATAAACTTTAGAATTTAAATAAATAAATCTAAAAACATTGCAAGATGAAAAAATCATTGACAATAGCTATGTGTACTCACAATAATTGCTATTCCAAACTCTAGTTATCCTTCTTAATCATAAAAAAATAAATTCTCATAAGAAGTTTCCTAGACATAATCAACAACTAGAGATCGAACCACAGCAAGGACCTCAGTTGCTTTCTTCAATTCATTCTTTAGAAACTCAAGATTCTTTGTAGCAATTTCAAGTTGTTCACGAACAACCCCAAAATATTGAAGAAGATTTACAACCAATTGAGAGGATATCTGAACTGGGAGATTGTTTTCATGATTAATTGATTGAAAGCAAGTAATGAAGACAGGGTCTTTGTGAAACTCAATGACTTTGCATTCTTAAATCTTGTTTTCCTCTTTTAGTCCATCCATCGTGCACACCATAGAAATTCAAGAGATATCTCGAGGTTATGGAACAGTTATATATCTGAGACCAAGATATATAAGAACGAGATTTAAAGGAAAACCCTAGGTTTCTCATTTACGTTCCGTATGACACGGGTGCACGTTCGCTCGTGGTTATGAGCTTGGTTCGAAACCAGCGAACCAATGGACACTGTTTTTAGACTCATGTTTAGATAAAACAACATCTAAAGAGTTGACAGATCAAATCTCATAAAAAGCTCAAGTAAAAACTGTCGAAAGACAACAACCTAACTGTCATGAGGAAAAGCAAGAGAGGAAGATCAAGAGATATTGATCATTGAAGAATCTTAACATGAGAAGGGCTCAACAGTAAGAAGATTAATAAAATTTTAGACTGAAGAATAAATACAACAGAGACTACTTAATAAAGAAGATGACTTCTTGAAGAATATGAACATCCTTACATGGTCTCCAAAAGGGATGCTCATTTGTAAGCAGTCAAGTTGTAGCTTGACGAGCATATAGCTTGATGAGATGGTCAAAAAGATTAATGTATGTGAGACTTCTTCATCAACATCGTATCCATATTCTGAATCACATTCATCGGAAAGATCATCCAACTGTTCATCTAGTCGTGCTTCCCAATTACAAACAGCTTTAGACGATGTGATAGACTTCTAAGGTGACACAGAGCTTTGAACCAAGTCAAAATGTTTCTGAACTGGTGATGCGGCGTTTGAGATAGTACAACTGTCCATAGAAATCAGATTGCTACAAACACAGACTTATGAGGTCGTAAACGTGTTTGCTTGCTCTGATACCAATTGAAAATGCAGGGGTCTAACAACCACACCCAATATTTCGCTTAGCAATCTATATTGACAAACTCCAATATACTTTCAAGAGAATCGACTAGACAGTCAGACTCAATCTTTAAGAAAAAGTATATCCAAGAGTGTATATCTCTATTTTACAAAGTAATCAGCAAATCAAACAGAAAAAGTCCGAGAGCCTGATTAATGTGTAAAACAACTTGAACGGTACCAAAGACCAGTGTTCAAGTGTTAATACATTTAATCGACAACAAAAAGGTTGGATTCTCCAATTGATTAATCTTTACGCACAACCTGTGATATTTAAATTATAAAGATAAACAATATAATGCGGAAATAGACATAACACAGACACCAGAATTTTGTTAATGAGGAAACAACAAATGCAGAAAAACCCCGGGACCTAGTCCAGATTGAACACCATACTGTATTAATCCGCTACAAAAACTAGCCTACTACAAGATAACTTCGGATTGGAATGTAGTTTATCCCTAAGAAATCTCACACTGATCAAGGTACAGTTACGTTCCCTTACGCCTCTTGAACCACGCCGGATTCTGCGCACCTGATTCCCTTAGCTGATCTCACCCACAACTAATAGTTGCTACGACATAAAGCTAAAGACTTTAATAGACAAATCTGTATCACACATAAAAGTCTATGAATAGATAATCTGTCTCCCAAAGATATACCTACGAGTTTTTGTTCCATCTTTTGATAAATCAAGGTGAACACAAACCAATGGATACACCGGACTTATATTCCCGAAGAACATCCTAGTAATATCAATCACCTCACGATAATCTTAATCGTATGGAAACGAAACAAGATATCGCAGAATCACAAACAATGAGACGAAGGTGTTTGTGACTTCTTTTTATCTTTCCTATCGGAGATTAAATCTCGAGCAAATCTTAGAGAAGATAGTACTC
>JAJJMB010004763.1:1711968-1795724 GCA_023531105.1 Papaver atlanticum | reverse complement strand
CTACAGGGTTTCGTGAAAAACCTAAGGTTAAAGGAGAATCGACTCTAATCGTAACTAGTAGCACACAGGAGGTGTGGGGATTAAGTTTCCCAGTTGCTAGAGTTCTCCCTTATATAGTTTTCAAATCATGGTTTTCAATCTAAGTTACCTTGGTAACCAAGCATTCGATCTTCACAGTTAGATGAAAACCTGATTAGATTCAAGCCAATATACATAGATCATTAGATCAACTTGGCTTGTTACACACAAATGAAATACACCTTCATTTAGGTTTGGGTAACCGTACCTAAACGTGTACACTTGGTTGGTTCAACAATAGTTAACCAAAGCTAACCACATGAGCGCTTTTATTTCAACCTTATTCATCTTAACCATAACTAGTTCAAATGACTCAAATGAAACTATTTATTGGAGTTGTTCAATTTTTATATCTCATAGAAGTATACAAGACATAATTAAAGCTAAATCGATTTTGATTCACATAAATCAATCATGAACATTATAGCCACGGTTTGCAAAAGATTGCATTCCTTATTATTTAAATGTATAGTTCATGAGTAAACCAATTTTTAGAACATAGCCTACTCAAGTATGCAAACGGGTACGCATACCTAAGTAGCCGGACTAAGTTTGGGTTTCTCCAGTACGCGAACGATTATGCATACCTTCCAAACTCAGCAGAAAATCTCGGACCCTGAACCTTACGCAAGTACGCGTACTGGTATGCAAACCAGGTTCGCCGACTTTCACTTTACCGTCAGTACGCATACGGGTATGCATACTATGGCTCCAAGACATGGAAAAAATATATGCAAGTACGCAAACAACATTAATTCCAAACATGGTTAAGTGTTCCAGACTCCATTTCAATCATTTAAACTTTCTTAGAGGATGCCAATAGTTGTGTTCACAAACTAAAGTATCAAAACGATTTTCAAGTTATTTAAATAATAATCAATATGAAACATTCCGAGTCTACATCAAATGATTGTATTACACAAATCATGTAAGATTTTACTTCGCAATTTTCACATGATCATCTTTTTATTTTCGTCAAGAATGTAAGATGAACTTGGTTGAAGTAAAAGCTTACCAACACATATTTCAAGAATTATGTAAGCGAGTTAAAATTCAACTCGAAATATCAAATGTGTATAAATGAAATCTATATATCTAAATGACTTTGTCTCATAAAGGAGATAAAGTAAATAGACTTTCGAGTGATAGATGAGTTCAAGTCTCCACATACCTTTTGTCGATGAAGTTCCATAATCTCCCCTTGATAGTTCTTCGTCTTCAATCGATGAACTCCGTGAAGTATAAGCTCAACCACACTTTCTATCCTAATCCGAGACTTAGCTATAAGTAGACTAGGAATCAAGACTTATAGTTTTGGCAACTAAACTTGACAAACAAGCTTGAGATAACAACACTTGCGAGTTCGACCGAGGAGTGCTCTAACATTTTACCATGAAAATTTGGAGCCGAAGACTTCCAAGACTGAGGAATGAGTTGGGAATAAGAAGGATCTGATAACCAGCACTTATAAAATTTCCATACATTCCTCGTTGCATATTTCACCGTTTTTGTTGCTAGGAGAATTGGACAGTGATCTGATCCAATAAACGGTAAGTGGTATAATTTTGAGTCTGGAAATTTAATTTTCCACTTATCATTATGAAGTATCATATCAATTCTAGCCCTTTTACATCCCTTACCATTTGATTGATTAGTCCAGGTGTGGTTTTTACCTATGAACCCCAAGTCTATCAATCCTGCTTCCTCTATTGTATTACAAACCCAATTGTTCATAGAGGAATACATAGAAGGTTGACCTCTATGATGCAGATGAACATTTAGATCTCCTATGAGCACCCATGGATGAAAAAGATTGTCACTGGGATCTTTTAAGAAGTCCCATTGCAAATTTTTAACTTCATCATATGTAGAACCATACATACAAGATAAGAGCCATTATTCTTTAGCTGGATTTGAAGTCACTAAAAATTCATTATATTATTTTTGACACACACTACATCCCAAGGGAAACCATCTTTCCAAAGAAGGATTAAGCCCCCAGCTCTACCAATTGAACCTATTATAAGAGAATTTGGATAACAATAAGGCTGGATAAGAGCCTTAGCTTTTTCATCTCCAATTTTTGTTTCACACAGAAAAATGATATATGGATTGTGATCCCTGATTATATCCTTTAAATACTCTCTAGAATCCTTAGAAGCAAATCCTTGTACATTCCAAGTTAAAATTTTCATTATGCTAATTTTTCCAATCCTAATTTGAGTGATAACGTAAATCATAAATTATGCTGGATTCTAAAAAACTGACTAATTTGAGTAAAAGTTAAATTAGATAGATATAGGATTGAAGATTGTACCTGGTCACCAGTGGAGGATGTTTTGTTTCCGAAAGCCCTTGAGTAGTTTTGCTCTGAAACAGTCCCATGATAAGATTGATAAGAAGATGGAGAGCAACTCTGATTATCAAAAATTAGCTGAGTATTTTTTAAAGATTTAGCAATAGCAGAAGAGGAATAGTGATTCAAATGATTTTTCTCATAAATTTGAAGAAGTGAAAGAATTGGACCCTTGGAACCTCTAGTTTGGTGGACTATTGCTGGATCTATATTTTCAGAGTTATAATTATCCATTGATATATCAAATTCCACCATCTGAAGGTATGCTCTTAGAAGATTCGGATCAACATCACCTCCTAAACCAGTAGAAGGATCAATTGAAGAAATCTCTTTCTCCAGATTCAGATTATTGATGAAATTTAAAAAATTACTTGATTCTTTCTCTTCCCCTATATGATTTGAATGAACAATAGAGTTACTACTTTCCCCCCTTTCAATTCTTAGTCACTTTCCTCGTCTAGAACCTATCGACTCAATCTGTCTGCCACTAGTAACATTAACTTGAAGCATACCTTGTAAGTTACACCTAATTGAAGTAATCGGTACCATCTGACTCCCCGAGTCAATTCGCTGATTAGATTCTCCCTCCAGCTGGTTTTGGTGTGTAGTACAGATCATCATGGTTGTAGAAATTTGGGCAGAATCTTCATTAAAAGCTACATTAGCTATCATTTGTTAATTTTCAGTTATTGCATGCATCTGATTTTTGGCATTAGTATCTGCATGTTGATTCTCCAAGACTATTTGCATCTATAAGTTGGTCAGAGAAGAATTTTTTGAGCCTCTATTATCTGGATTGCTCCAAGAAGCTAGATTGCATGAATCAGCTATTTCCACACACTCATTTTCCTTATGATCGATAGTGTAGCAGTACCCACACAAGTTGAATGGTTTTTTTTATTATAAAAGAGACGAATCCAAACCTCTTCTCCAACTGCATTTTTCATCCAGAATCCTCTGCGAAGTGGGTCTCAGACATCAACTAAAACTTGAACTTTCTGCACTTTTCCTTTGGGTACAACACAATCAGGTGGATCTAAATCTCTAACTTCCCCCATGGAAGAACCAATATTCCTAACTATTATTGGATTAGCAAACTCCGGTTGCATGTTGTACAATCTTAACCAAAGTAATTGCTTTGTAAGATCAATTTGACTCTTAGGAATCCCGGGGTTCCATGGTTCCATTATTAATAAATCTCCTTCAACAAACCATGGCCTCAGTTTCAGAACCAAGTCATATTCTTCCTAAGTATAGAACTTAATCACGTGAAAATCCGGTTCCTCCTTTTTAATAAAAATTTCTTTGCTTTTCATCCAGAGTTTTTTAAGTTCCGTGTCAAGTTCTTCAACCGAATAATTCTTATCTGCATAGAGTTTTGCCAAGAAGCAAAATTTCCATTGATTTGCTCCCTCAATAAGTGCTTCTGAAGATAGGACTGGCTGTTTGAGAGCTTTAAGTTTATTAGAAAGAGAAGTGGAACCCATCTTTTGTTGAACCTCTGCAGCCCGGTTCTCCATTGAAAGAAACTGAGTTGGAAAAACAAAAGCACTTTGGATTAATACAACTATAAGAAGCAAGAACATCAGTTGTAAATAAAAGACACCGTTAACTTGATGAATGAATGTAAAACACTTGAAAGGATACTTGTAAACCTGGCGATTGAGGAAGTGGAGAGTATGCATAGCTATAGGCTTAAAACTGCTCCTTTATTTCAATTAGGAAAGAGAAATAGAATCTCTACAGAATAAAAGATTTGTTTGAAAAGAGTGGATTTGGATCTTCTCGTGCGGAAAAGGTCTCAAAAGGTGGAATTTGGATCAGAGGGTAATCAAGAGAAAAGGAGGGACAGATGCAACACTGCTCACTTGTCTCGGTTAAAACATCCAGCAAGGCGAACCACGCCTAAAAAAAAAAAGCACAAAACAAGACATATCTGTAATCAAACTAAATTAAAAATTGTATGAGGTGTAGAAAAGATCAATTATAACATGCAAGATTAAAGTGTAGGGATTATGAAGTAAGATTGAAGAGGAATTTAATAAATTGTTGGCTGAGTTCAACTGAGTTACTCCGATTTAGAAGAGGCGGTTTTTCATCAGCTAACTTTACTTTAAGAGTTTCTTCTTCTTCTATTCTATGTACAAGGTTTACCTACCATGACGACTCCCTCCATCCTATACCATTTGATTAGTAAATTTCTCCTTCCACTAGTAGTTTTTATCTTGGGTTTTCACCATTTCCTTGAAAAAGCACATGCATCACCGACCCTCTGTTTCAGTCACTATTCACTACTCACTAACTCTTAATATGCATTACCAAATTAATTATGCATTTGATGTATTTATCTACTAAAGTTAAAATGCGTCCATTGTGTTTGGAGGACTTCTATGTGAGGTTGCCCTGTGTGATTAAATTACATTACCCAAGAACTTATGCCATTCAAAATGACACCAAAAGATTCAATATCCCACCACCAAAGCATATCAAGTATAAATAAATTTTGAACCATTCATAAAATTTCCCATCACACATTGAACTGAATTTCTAATCTATCTAAGCAAATGACTCCCTCCCTACCCTTCCTATACCATCGATTAGTCAATTTCTCCTTCCACTAAAAATAGTACTATAGTTTTTTCCTTGGAAGTTGTTGTACTGGGGGGCAACGGCCCATCCTTCTGGGTGTTTCTACCATTTCCTTGAGAATGAAAGCTTTCTTTCTTCTGCCATTTGGTTGTTCATCTTTTGGTAGAATTTTCTCTTGTGCCATTGAATTTGAATCAGGGAGAGGAGACGGTAGTACTATAGTTTTTTCCTTGGAAGTTGTTGTGCCATTGAATTTCTCCTTCCACTAAAAATAGTACTATAGTTTTTTCCTTGGAAGTTGTTGTACTGGCGGGGGGCAACGGCCCATCCTTGGGTGTTTCTACCATTTCCTTGAGAATGAAAGCTTTCTTTCTTCTGCCATTTGGTTGTTCATCTTTTGGTAGAATTTTCTCTTGTGCCATTGAATTTGAATGGGAGAGGAGATGCTTGTTGTTCCCAAAGTTTGTGAAGAATGGATGTTTTTTTTTGGTTTGCTGGATTTTCTCATGCTCCTCCCAGCAAATGAAGTACCAACTCGATTGTGAAGTACAAATTACCATCCTAATACTTAAAATTATTATCAAACTTTGCAGGCCAAGGCCCATTACACATGAAGTTGGATTTATCTGGCTCTATGTTTTTAAATTAATGGTTGAGTTTGATGACTCCAGTTTTTTATTCTCATCTATCAGGTAAGTAAAATGGTTGAAAGTTCAACTCAAATGACACAAATTTTTGCATTGGTAGATCCATAATTATCAATCCCTTCTTGTTATTTTCACATGTATATTAATTTTACAGTAGTAAAATTTGGTTGCGGCGGATTAATGCAGTTGCAGAAGTTCACTGAATTTGCTTAAGAAATAAATGGTCATTATCCCCCACCATGCACCAACCTAACAATTCATTTGATGTCTTTATCTTCTTAACTGGGTGGGAGGCAATGGCCCATTTTTTGGTGTATTTTTACCATATTTCCTTAAAAAAATGAATACTTTCTTTCTGCTGCCATTTGTTTGTTCAATGACTTGTATCCATTCTACTTACAGACTTGTTTCCTCTTTTGGTTGCCTTTTTTTTTCTTCTCTCATTATTCACGACCGAGTCCGACTCTTCTTTCCTCATTCCTAATTGTAGGAAATCAAATCTAACCAAGACTATGATTAGAAGCTGTACACTGATACTTGGCAGTCAAGTTTTGAGTTTCTAGAAATCATCCGTAGGAAAGCCTTGTGTTTTAAGTTAAGTTTGTTCTAGAAGTTTACTTTATTTAAGAGTTTGAGTTTTGTTTAGGTATGTTTTAGTTTTTCCTGTTTTAGAACTCTTGGTGATATTTAGTTATATAAATAGGATATGAAACCATGAAGTAAGATACACCAAAATTATTAATTAAACGAATTATTAAGAATTCTCTCTTGTTATGTTTCTTTCATAAGTCTTTGTATATCATATTTCTACACTAATTCTTCTTTAGAAATAAAATTATTTATGCATTCAACAACTCATACCAAATCCTACTTGACTCCACAACCTCCTTTATTATCATCATCTTCTAGATGGCTCTAACAATAATTAATTAATTATCTATTAAACGGATAGCTCAATTTCGGATTGTACTTAAAAATTGTTATTTGTTTTCAAAACCAACCAGGACAATATAATTTTAACTCAAGGGAAGCTACATAAACCTCAGCCACAAATTCTTTCACATATATACAACTAGCAAAATTTAATTTGGTTGAGAAGATCCATGAAGTACAAAAAATTAATTAATCCCAAATTCTTTCACATATATCCATCAAGACCCCAACGGCTAAAATACCGAGGTTACTTTGTGTAGGCAAAAAATTGAGCTGGAGGGTAGAGTTTTAAGTTACACAACACTGCCTCTTGATTAACCCCAAATTTCATGTCGTTTAAACTCATTTTGCATTTGTATATGCATAATAATGATAGAATCCGTCATCAACTTTTTCTTCTTATTGTCTTATTTTCACGTTCTATTCTATTCTACGTAGGTTCACCTACCGAAATGACACTCTCACTCCCTCCTACGCCATTGAAACATGGATGTTTCGTGTTCTACTCTTTTCTACTAGTAAAAATGTGAAAAATGAGTTTAAAAATTGTTAGTAGTGAGGCAGTTTATTTAAGCCCCATGAAAAAATTAACATAGTGTGTGTTTTGTATTGGGGGAGTTGTGTTTTCTTTCACATTATATATTTTCAGTCAGATAACCAAAAAAAAAATTCAAGGATGTGATGAAGGGCGTGTTGTGCACTTATTTGATTTCTCTCTATTTTTAGATAGCACTGAAAGCAAGTTTTTATTACAGGGTGTGTTATGCATGTGCTTCCACCGACCACCGAAACAAGGACATTTCACCACCTACTGAAGTATTACAGTACTAAAGTTTCTGCTAAACTCAAAACAAAACAGCCAAACTGATTCTTCTTCAGTAAGACTTTATCACCACAACCAACCTAAATATTTATTTATTAAGACAGTGGTAACTCTACATGGTGTCTTTTCACCAATAAGTCACTCACGATGGCCAATGGTGACTTTTCATAACACATATTCATGACTAGGTGTCTTATGGTGAAAAGTCATGCCTCCATATAATGATGTTTATACTTTAACCTTTACATCAATAAAACAATAAGACAGATTTAATACCATAAGTGGTTCACATTTGGGTAAACCATGATGTCAGAATCTCATAAACTACCAAGTAATAAACATCTTAAACTCAAAAACAAGACTCTGTATCGCCGCAAAACACCTTTGGGAAGAATTGAGACATACATGAGTTCAACCCTACAAGTTTAAGATCAACATTTCATGAGAAGACAACAATTCTATTAAACCTTTGGGTTCAATAGAAAACAATATTCAGTAAGTAGAAAACATGATTCTTTCCAAATATCATAAATATGAATTACCTTTGGGCAAAACTCATACTGGTAACATCCTGAAAAATCATAAATAAACGTTTTTTAATTGAAAAATGACGAATTCTTTGCTTCTCTGATTTTGTGGTCCGAACCACAAGCCTCTTCCTCACTTTATCTACACCCCGGTCCTTGCCACATGCAACCGGTCACTTGTAGTGCAACACTTTCGGCATTGCTTGTCTGCAATAACCCTTAAAAAATAACTAGACCACAAAACTTCATTCTAATTAGAAAACCTCTGCATACTCTCAAAGTATCATTTTGGCAACACTTAGACGAGCAATAAAATGTAAAAAATATCTTTAATCTCAACTTTCAGAAAAACGAAATCAAATGATTATACCTTAAGTTTAAATTTGTACCTGAAAATGACATATCTTAAACTTTACTACCAAACATTTGGGTTTAATAGACAAGTTAAATAACAAAGTACCTCAATGACCAACTAACTTTTCCTCAAGAATGTTCAGCCTCCAAAATTCTTGCAGACAGCTAAATCTGCATTTGCTATTGTGACAAATACTCGCTCCGTAGTGTTCAACCATCAGCAATAATTTCCTGCTTCCATGGAAGCTTAAACTTTATTCTCCATGTCAGCTGAAAAAACTGTCTGTATGAGGAAACTTCAACCTGTAAAAACAGAATGGTGTTATCTTCTTCATAGGTACAAGTACAAATGTACACTAACAAACAATTCAAGTAGTTCATTGTGGGTAGGTAACCATAACCACCACAGTTTTCCGACATTTTCCCGTCAAACATAATCACCACCGTAAGAAGTACATTATAACCATACTTTGATGATTTTCGAAAATCCCTTGCAAGAACTGAGCATATATAGAAATTCTGCTCCCACCGGATCTCTAATCTCAAACCAAGCAGGAGCTCCTCGAGCTAAACCATTTTTCTCATGCTTCCATAGACAAGAATCCTGAAATACCAATTCCTTGACAACTAAAGCAAAGTCTATAGCGCCTATAGGTACAGAGGAGGAGTTGATCCCAAAAGGAGAAGATTTTACTCGTTCATTAATCTGTAGGGATTTGGAATTTTTCGAGTATCATCTCCAACATATTTTGGCATACCAGAATACTACCTTGTGAAAGAAATGTAGACACTCCAGTTGTGGAAGAAAAAATGGTTTTTTGCAAAAAAATTAGAACTTGAGGCCTTCCATGTATATGATATAAAGCATTTATAAAGTTTTTCCTAGTACCAGCTGATGCAATTTCATCTACAATTTGAAGCTTGGGAGTTTCTTTAAACTAGTGCAGATATTCAACTTTACATATTCTTACCAACTATGGAAGAAGCTTCACATCTTCAACATATAATGGTGCTTTCAATTTTGACTTTCTCTTGTATACATATCCTGTTATTTGTTATGATTTTTCCATTTTTCAGGTCCCAAAAGAGTTAAAATCTTGGTGATAAGTGTACTTTAAGGCAGTCTTTTCCCAAACAACTTATACAGTAGAACAATAATCACAACAACAAAGATGCACAACACAACAAACTGGTCTACAGGTAAGTCCATGAGCTTATAAAACACCTTTCAGAGTTGTATCTTTATTGTGATTTTTCAAATACCAAGTCACCAAGTCCTTCGGTCTTGATTGCAATTCTCTGTGTGCCAACAACTTTCTAACAAAACTTTTGAGTTTCAACAACCTTGAACTCAGGAAACCGGTTCAAACCCACTAAATTAGATTTGATGTCTGAGAAACAATAAGCGATGATGACAAAATATACTTCATCAAAAGATATGTTTCTAACTTGTTTCAAAAGAGTTGCTTGTATAACTCTTCGGCCCATAGTTCCAGACTTCCACCATCAATTCATTCATGTTGCTGAATTCAGTGCACAACCATTCCCATTAGAACTCATCCTCTTCAACTGCTCTTTTTTCCACAAATATCCAGATTTGTTGACCCAACAGAACTTAAGCTTGAATAGGAAGACCATGGTGGACAGAAGAATAATCCACACATAAGAAAACTCCATGTGTAACTGAACCGAAAAAATAAACTGTGTATGCCATTTCATATTATATATATAAGTAGAATGTTGAAATTTCAGCTCCTTGAACTCTATGTTTAGCACTAAATATCATATTAGATAAGAACATGATGAAATTAGAACTTGAACCTAATATAAACATGCTCTTACAACACACAAAACAACACCTTACATAGCTACAAACACTACATATAGCATATACCCAAAACAAATTAACAACAAGGAAATAGAAAACAATATCCTTTTGGTTTCATGACTATTATCTATTTCTATTTCCTCACCTTAATTGATGGATGAAAACTGATTTTCCTTTTAAAACAAGTGAGGTTAGAAGAGAGTCCTAGTCATGCTTGCCACATGTCTCTCCAACCTTTCCATCATGAGTTGGAGTGACGACTCATGGCTACATTATATAGCTCATAGGATAGCACAAGATAAATTAGTTTACACTAAACAAGATTATATAAATGATTAAAAAAATAATCACACCATAATATGGATTATACTAAACTGGGTTATCTTAAACTAATTGGGGATTACCTTAAACTAAACATGATTTGTTGCTAAACCAACATTAAATCTAACAGAATCAACCTAACATTTTCCCAACACTTTATCTACACCAGTTGGTGGATTATTAGTTTTTATTACTATTTTGTTTTTACTAAAAAAAAGGGCAATATGTCAGAAAAAACAGGCCAAAAACCAAGAAGGTGTTAGAACAGAAACAGAAGCTAAAAAATGGTTAACCTGAGAAGTACAAAATAAAGGAAACAAAACCGAAGTACAACTGTTACAAGAAAATAAACCCTGAAAAAAGAATAGAAAAAAGATCTAATGCATTAACGCATCCTAATTATGCAATGCAATATCCAAAGTAATTCCCTAGAAAACTTTTGTTCCACACACCAATTGAAGATTAGGCTTTTTACACTATCGATTATCATGTGCAGATCGTTGTATTTACCCTAAAACATTCTTCTATTTCTTTCAATCTCAAACCCAACCTAATAGCAAAAGGTATTATGTCCCAAATGTTCCTTGGAAGGCTAGAATTAGACACTTTCTTCCTCCTCCATTCCCAAATTGTTTTCCGTACCGAATCTTGAAAAACCCACTGTAAATTATAAAATTCTAAAAAGTGGGAATGTTATAAATACCCTCCATTTTTGTTGACCTTGCACAAATACCCCCGAGGGGTAAAAAATATTTTTTTTCGAGTCAACTTAAGAAAGTTGCTTCCACTTTTTGGAAGCAACTTATGCTAGTTGCATCCACTTCTAAAAACAACTTGTGCTAGTTGCGTCCACTTGTGAAAGCAACTTGTGCTAGTTGTTTCCACTTTTCAGAATGTAGGGGTATTTTTAAAAGTTGAATAAAGGTATATTTTAATGGGCGAATTTTGATGGGTATTTAAATAATGTTCCCTTCTAAAAATTAATGCCACATTGATCTTTAGTTTCATTTTTATTATTTTACCAAGCACAATTATCTTTATGATCTCATAGTTATTCCAGCAGAAAGACGTGGCAATAAATGATGCCTCACCCGACAAATGTTTTGGGACATAATCATATATATAGTAAGTAAAATTCAACTTATCATCAAAAACACAAAATACGGATTCATGGACTAAACTGATCCTCATTCTTCTTAACTCTACTCCAAGAAGCCCATCTCCATGATGAGGTATACTCCTTCGCAATATAGTTTTGTAGCGGATCAGCTTCTAATAAGGTATGGGTACTGGCACATTATCTCCAAAATAAGTACCCGAGTGAAGTGGAACTAAGCTCTTCTCATAAGTTTGGAATAGTGATTTTGAGCATAAACACCCCGGATTCTTTTTTGAGCATGAACACTCCGGATGCTTTTTTAACTTTAAAGCTTTAGCCTTACCATTCTTTGGATTGTATAAAACCAAAGCCTCTATATAATCGAATTGAACTTCTAATATAATCTCGCGCGTTTTTAAACACTCTATCTTTGTCAAGTACTGAAGCGGTCGTCTTTTACGTAAATTTAGTTTTGAAATGACGTAAACCTTAGTCCATGATTCTCTATTGCCGTAATCTTTCATTACCCATACTTCGAAACCAGTTGTTGAGTTACTAAAAAGCATGCATAGGCACCCGTCCAACACACTGATACGTCTATATTCATAGTTATTAATGACGTTATCGTCTGGTTTTGGGATTTCTCTGATAGTCTCGTCTGTCATATCTAATGCAATCAAGACTATGGATGGAGAAGTTGACTGATCAAATCCAGACTCCATAAACCAATGAAGAGCCCCATTACAAAACACCCCGTACCCTTGGCCTTGTGAATTGCAACTAAACTTATAAGGAATAAGTTGAATTCCTTTCCACGCATTCGATCTAAGCGAATAAATGATACCTTTAGATAGGCTGACACGGTTGCCGTGTAAATCGCCTGTAGTAAGTACATTGCCTGTAAAACGTACAAGCTTGTAATCATCACTCTGAGTCATAACCAAACCCATGTACTCTCGCTGCGAAGATAAGAAGTATAAATTTGATTGAAATTCAGATGGTGGTTTTGGTAGCAGTTTGTATTCATTCGTAAAAGGGTTCCATAAACTAACAGAATTATATGAAGAATCAATGCAAATCAACCCATTACATGTACCCACAAATGAACTTCTAGAATTCAGCAGCGCTGTGCTAGTGAGTGATGGTTCTATCTTATTACCGCGTACTGCAATAGCATCAAGTAATGGTGATGTTAAGGAATCATTATCTGAAGTATATACTTCATTACCACCTGTGAGCACGAGCTGTTTAGGTTTATTAAACCGGATGCTCCAAGATTTGCACACGCACCTGAATTTTAACCGATATCCCAGTGGTAACCTCGAAGTAATCTCAAAGATGATTTCTTCTGGGAGATGCGGCAGCATTATTGGTTCCAACAATTTCTTGTTCCTTCTCCTTATCTTTTTCTTGTACGTAGACGAACAAGACCATAATTTCTTTTCCTTGTTCCCCTTCATCATCATCTTCACCGGCTTCTTCTTCTTCATTATCCTCTTCCTCTACGTGTTTTAGGGTTTTAGAATCCACTCAAGGTTTATAGTATAAAAGAAGGGTTCGTAAGGTATCAGACTCCCCACGGGCCTTGTTCCAAGCCAACTCATATTTTGACATTTTTAACATGACGCAAAATTCTCTACGGCTCCAACATGTAGCAAAATATGAGTTGGCTTGGACCATACTGGTACCAAGGCCATAATTCTGAGTCCTGACACCCACTAGAGTCTTGGCCAACTGACCTTGAAGTACGAGAGACGCACCCCCAAGACTTGTAGTATAAACACCTATATCTCTGTATATATGTCGGTCTAGCTTAGCTAAGCAGTGTTTTAGTTTAATCGAGATGCTTGATTATTCAACCAACAGGAATTAGAACTACTTATATGGCTAACAAGAGGACCCATGTTCAGAAATATAATATAGGGGGGTCGTTTACTTGACAGGAAGTCTTCTAAAATATGAATATAAGAAAAAGATGAGAGAATTAACAACATTTACTAGCTTCTCTGGACTCCAAAGAAATAGATAAATTATGTATCACCAGAGAAATTATTGATCATCCTTGTCAGGGTGAGATCCGCATCATCCGGTATAACTAAATACAATTATATATATTAAAAAATGAAAAGACGAAAAATGTCAATGTTCAAATGAATTAGAAAAATAAAGCCAGTAAAATATCAACGATGCTACGTTGACCGCAAGAAATCCCGGGAAAAAATTCCGGAAGAGAGAGCCCGGGAGCCCCACCAGGGAGTTTTATGGGGGCCATTTTAAGTTCTCTCCTGGGATTTTGTTCCGGGATTTCTTGCGGTCAACAAAGCATTGTTGGTAAAATATTGTATTTTATGTTCTTAATTTATTACTCTCTGTACTAGTACTCTTTAATATATACATGCTCAATGTAATTGTTCTAACAAGTTTCAGACTTATCCCCTCCGAGAAACTGATTTTAATTTGGAGTCTATTTTTTTTTGTTTTTTCCTTGGTCATAAATCATAATACTTGGGCGATGCCAGCGTTACATTTCATTAGTTACGGCGGGTAGAGGTGTAAAACGTGTCGTCCCGGTAGAGTCCATCACACGAAATCACGTGTTTAGCGTGCTATGTGCCGTCTTGTGCCGTGCTAGAAGGCGTGTTGTGCCAGAAAAATAAACGTGTCGTGCCGTGCTGTGCCGGGCACATTTATTTTATATTTTTTGATATAAATATTTTACAAATATTTAGGTATTATATGTGTTATTATGAAAATAAGTCAATACAACGATAATAAAATGTCAATAATTGGCTAGAATAAAGACTCTTTTGTGAAATATAAACAAAATATGATGTATTGTGCCATATTGTGTAGTATTTTATACATATTATGACTGCTTTCTTAACGTGTTGTGCTGTGCCACGTGCTTATCCGCGCAGCATGCTGTGCTGAGCTCTGTGCCGATTAGTCAAACCCAGCCCGTCCCATGAAACTAACGTGTTGTGCTGTGCTGGGCTAAATCACGTGCTGGGCTGGACTGTGCTCAAATTTTAGCGTGCTGTGTTGGGCTGTGCTCGTGCTGGCACAACCAAATTTACACCTCTACCGGCGGGCACCATTTTAAAAGAGCAGCCAGTGCTGTTCGTTCTGCAATACATGTTGTTTCTGTTCCACAAACAGGTCGTGATTTTAACGTAACAGGAGCTGATTTTAATGGAGCCAGTGCCTCAAATGGCCCTAGCGAGATTGGTTCTAGTCATAACGGCACAAGTGCTGCTTGTTGCTGGATTTCAACTTGCCGTCTCGTAGTTCTCGTTCTCGTGATCATTTTCGTCGCTTCCCCTTTTGGTCATCCAACAACAGAACCAGATTATGCAATCGATAGTATTTCCATCAAAGCCATCAATCTCACATCGCCAGAGAGCCTGACGCTCTCACCCAATGTCAATGCCAGTGTCAGGAGAAAACTTGGGAAACCAAAAGTTCGTGAAAACAAGGATACTACGGCATCCAAAGAGTATGATGGTCATGCAATGAGACTCTAGCTTAATGAATTGCATGATTTTCATGAAACCTTCTGCAAAAGAGCTGCCAATGATAGGGAATTGATTGGAGAAAAAACCCAAAAAGTTCTTGATCCTAGGCATAGTTTGTTATTCAGAAGGATTCCCTTGGGCATCTTTATTTGGGTTTCTGATATAAATGAAGAGGCATGCCAATGTCTTTTCCACTATGCTGCTTCAGGTTCAATCCTTCAGCAAGATAACAAGAAGTCTGCTATGTCCTCTCGAAAGAGTGATGAGAAAGAGGAGGCCATAGAAGATGTCCGACTTGTTTTTGATCTGTTTGATGTTATTGAAGAAATGGCAGAATCGATATTTGATACGGAAGGTGAAGGAGATGAATTTGTTTTCCGGTTGAAAGTAAAAGTTGTGAAGTTTTTGGTTATGTATATGGAAAAGCTTCTGAGTCTTCAAACTGATGAAGCTGACGGGGCAATGTCGATGTTTACAGATCTTCAAAGGAGATTATCAATGTGGAAGCATCAACCCGGAAAGAATTTTCAGGGTTACAAAGATTTAGATGAAATTTGTAATGCATTGAATTTAAAACTAGTTCGAACATTAAGATGCAGAAAGATAAGGAAGTTTTGGCAGAATTTTGTTTGCTTCCTAATTCCTTCTTCTTTCCTAATACAACCGGGGCGTGGGTGAGGCGGCCACCTTTAAAAGAGCATGCAGTTTTAAACCTCAGAATATTGCAGTTTTTTGCTTATTGTTTCATATTCCGTTTTCCGAAGTTTTAAACCCTAACCTTATGAGGTCAGAGTGTTCTTTTGGGGAGTTTACTTTACTCTGAAGATGATGATGAAGAAGCAGATGAAGAGTGTTCTTTTGGTGAGGGCTTCTTCTTCTTCTTCCTCCTCTAGTTCATTGCCATTAACTGAACAAGGTTGCAAAACGACGCATATAGGAGAGGATATCTGGTTAGAAATCTTTGTTTATCTCCCTCTAACTTTGATTTTCAGGTTCAAGTGTGTTTCAAAGATATGGCTATCACTTTTATCTAATCCATATTTCATTAACAAGTGGATTAAACACAACAACTCAAATAAATCTGTCCCATGGGCACTAATTTATGTTATTCGTTCATTCAAATTTAATGACCCGGATGATCCCCGGAAATTCTGGACTTCAATTGCGTCTCTTGGGGTTGGGGTGAATTCAAAACTCATATCATCTCGTGACGGATTGCTTTTAAGTTTTTACCATCGCAGTTATATGAAAGGAAAGAAAAGTTGCATGTCGTGGGTTCAAGTAATGGGTTGGTTCTGTTAACATCAACCTCACAGAATCAGACTACATATTTTGTATGTAATCCCCTCACCCAAAAATGGGTTTCACTTCCACCACCACCCCAACCTTTTGTGTCTTGTGCGATTAAGACTGGTTTCATATGTGAGTGCTTACCATCCACATGTTACAAAGTTGTGCGCATCCCTACCTATGGACAAAACAAGGTAAAGCTCCGCATTGATATATTTTCTTCTGATAAGAACGAATGGACGACATGTGAAGTTTCACGCCCTGAAGATGTCACTTGGAGCTGTAACGGTTTGGTTTGCCATAATGGGGATTTGCTTTGGATTGAAAGTCAAAATAGAATTCTGGCGTACAATTATAACAAAAACGAATGTAGGTTGATTGACTTGCCTGCCGAAGAGATGGGTTATTTACTTAAAAGACAATGGCTTTACATGTCTGAAGGTTTGATTTGCTGCTTTAGAGTTCGGAAGAAAAGACGGAGTTTCAGTTTGAATGTTTGGGTGCTTACTGAGAACTGGCAATTGTTCCTTAAGGATATACAATTGTTGCATAAAGATATACAGTCAATTGATTTTTTTGCAAGGGTGAATACTGACCGGTTTTCCTTAGCTTTTGATCCAGTAGACAAGAATGTTATTATTGTCTGCTTCGAAAACTGCATTTGGGAATACAACATTCGAACAAGAGTATTGGAAAAGCTTTACGAGATTCGATGTAGAAGAAGAGTTGAAATCACTGAAATGGATTTAATTGCTCACCCAATAGTGCTAAAGCTTTTGCCAACAATACTTCCAGCACCATCCCTCTTGGAAAACCATATCATTTGATCTTGGTAAGCAGTAAATAAGTATATACTACAAACTGTAGACTTTTAACGTGAACAGCTTCGTGTGCCCTTTTCCCTTGCTTCGTTTTTTTTTTTTTCTTTTTTTCCCCTTCATGTTTTTGCCATAATGGTGGAATCTTGCTGGTTACTTTATCCTTGTGACCACGTTCCTGGATCTTTTGATTTGAATTTTCCTCCTATTATATGTTGTTCTTCAAACCCTCTTTGCGGTGAGCATTAATGCTATCACCTAGCTCAATAATGGCACATAAGTCTGTTTCCTTCTTTCCTATATCCGCCAATATAATGCACACAGTTTGGTTTGCTAACTATACCCCGTTATAAAAAAAATTGATTTTACTGGGATGGTAATTACCCTAAGCCCAATCGTTAAGCAGTCTAGCTTTCATTAAGTTGCCAGTTCAACACAGATCTTCACTTCAGTTGTCTGATCAAAATAAAAAATGACATACATTAAGGGCACATGGAGTCGAACCATAAAAAGAATACTATAAGTGGTGGACAACAAAGACCGAACTGGAAGACATGTTTTCCTTTGGAGAGGGTATATCCCGTAGGACACAGTTACCGAGCAAGGATAAATTTTCTGACATTCAAAATTGCACCCAAAGACATTAATATTACCGACAACCCAAGCCTGTTTCTGTTGTAATTTGAAATCTAGCGGGGCACAAACACCTTGGAAATCGAGATGTGGCGTGTACTTCCAGAATTCACTGTCGCTGTCAGATTGGAATATATTTTAATTTTCTTTTCCAGAATATGATGAAATTATTGAGCGCATCAGACTTACAAGCCATAGGAAAAATCCATACAAAACGACTAAAAACATCCATGATCAAACACATAGTAGCAAGATGAGCACATGGTCTTCATAAATCAGAGCAACAAGAGTGTAAAAGATACTTACATTAAAACAGTATGAAGTTTGTTCTTAAAAACACTCGTGTGTAACTATTTCAGCAAGGCATTCGAGCTTGATTAGATCACAGTTTCTTCTAGCTCCACAAGAAGATCTGGAATTGCAAGTAGATCTCATTCTACCAACAAATTCACTATCTTTTATCAAACTTTTCGTTAGACATCTGCTTCTCCATTTGTGAAATCTTAATCTTGGACCTCAGCAGACTGGCCTTGACATTATGCAATTCAGTGATGATCTCAAATGCTACTTTCACATAACGATTTAGGACAATCAATATCTCTCCTTCTCACATTTTTAATACTTTTGCTCTTTTGATAGATATATCTTCTCCATTGTAGAAATCTCAATCTGCATTGTAGAAATTAAACACGTTTCATGTTTGTGGCAACTCCGGCTCATCCCATGTCACCTATTCAACACAAGTTAATCCCATTGTATGTATGGTTTATGTTCCGATCGAGATCAGGCTTTCTCCGAGCAGTATCTGTTTCTTGCCAAAAGTTTTGCGCAGAAAATTTTGAGTTACTGTGCTACGTACTTGCTAAATATAGCTCCGCATACATATAGCAATTTACAGTAGTAAATTTGGGACATAGGTTGTTGACCGGGGTGTGGTGAGGCGGCCACCTTTAAAAAAGCGTGAACAAAAGCGCAATATTTGTATTTTAAGTAAACTCTGATTTTACTTATTTTTTTATATTAAGCTTCCTCAGTTTTAAACCCTTTAGAGTTTTCTTTTTTGGATCTTGCTTTAATAAAGATGAATGTGGGCGATTCTTCTTGTTCTTCCTCTAGTTCATTGCTTTGGAGATTGGGTGAATCGGCATCAACTAATCAAGGTTGCGAAACTACACATATAACAGATGATATCTGGTTAGAAATCTTTGTTTTACCCCCTTTAACTTCGATTTTCAAGTTCAAGTGTGTTTCAAAGATATGGCTATCACTTTTATCTAAGCCATATTTCATTAAAAAGTGGATTAAACACAACAACTTAAAAAAATATTTCCCATTGGCTCTAGCTTACGTTGTCCATTCCATCAAAGTTAATGACTCAGATGATATTAAGAAAACATTGTACGTATCATCTTCAATTGCGTTAAATTCATATCAGCTCATGATGGATTGTCTTTCAAGTTTTTATCACCCCAGTTACCTGAAAGGAGTGAAAATTTGTATGTTGTGGGTTCAAGTAATGGTTTGGTTCTGTTAGCAGTAGCGCCAACCTTGGAGAAACAAACTAGATACTTTGTAGGTAATCCCCTCTCCCAAAAATGGGTTTCACTTCCACCACCACCACCCCAATATACCGTGTCTTCTGAGACTGCGACTGGTTTGAGTGCATACCATCCACAGGTTACAAAGTTGTGCGCATCCCTAAATATGGAAAAAAATAAGAGAGATTTCAACATTGATATATTTTCTTCTGATAAGAATGGATGGAAGACATGTGAAGTTGCATGCCCTAAAGATGTCAGTTGGAGGTGTTACGGTTGTTTGGTTAGCCATAATGGGGATTTGCTCTGGATTGAAGAGCAAAATAGAATTCTGGCGTACAATCATTACAAAAATGAATGCAGGTTGATTGACTTGCCTACTGAAGAGGTGGCGGGTGGTTCTTCACTTCGCCATCAATGTCTTAACGTGTCTGAAGGTTTGATCTGTTGCGCTAGAGTTTGGAACAAAGAATCGAGTTTCAGTTTAAGTGTTTGGGTGCTCATGGAGAACTGGAAGTTGTTGCAGAAAGATATACAGTTAGATGACGTCTTTGAAATTTTAAAGATGAGATGGTGGCCTATTTTTGTAGCTTTTGATCCATTAAACAAGAATGTTGTCATGATCGGTATCAGAAACTACATATGGGCATACAACATTCAAACCAGAATATTAGAAAAGCTTTGTGAGATCCGACGCAAAAGAATACGTGAATTTGATACAATTGCCCAAACAACCGTGCTAAAGCTTTGGCCAACCATACTACCAGACTACATCATTTGATCTTGGTACTTAAGTTTATATTCCCTACAAAGTTGAAGACATTTACTGCGAAGAGCTTCGTGTGCCCCTTGTCTATATATGCTCGTGTTCTTGTCCTTCTATAGAAATCTGGTTTCTTCATTCCTGCCTCTTCTTCCTGTCTCTATAGCAATTCTCCAAGATGTTCTGGATGATGCAAGATGGTTTTAACTTAATCCAATTGTCCAATTGATGATGATCTATTACCGTTATTGTTCTTCATATCGCTATAAGTATCTGCAACCGAAGTAGACCGCTATAAGTAAAGACAGTTTCTATACTTATAACGTGGCTAACAATGTCAATGGGGAAGAAGATGGTTTTAATGGGTTTCATAGAGATTACATATTCTTTTATTCAATTGTACCAGGTGGAAGTGGAGTGATAAGAAAGTACAAGGGATTGGATTTGCAAACTCCAGTATTTGTATATATGGCACTTTGTGGAAATTAGTCGTACAGATGATGGGTTATTTTTGCTGCCTTCTTGGATTACATTCGCAACTGTATATATCTTAAACTGTTGTTTTGCTTCATTGTTGTTCATGTTTTTATTGTTAAGTTGTTTTTAATATTTTGTGCAGCTTTCATAGAAATCCATACTGGATTTCTTAGCAGGGTCTATATTTTTAGCACAGAAGGGTGAGATTGATGATGTTTTACAAGAATGTGATGATGATGTTTTACAAGAATGCACCGCTCATATGCAGTGTTTTACTTCAGGAATTTGCAGGTCAAGATTTCATATGTCCCTTTCTTTTTCAATAGTGAATTTCAAGATTAAAACATTATCCATATAATGTAATGGAAATCTATTGAGTTGCTTTCAGTTCATATCTCCTGAGTGTTAGGACACTACCCTCAGCTCCATGATATTGATGCATTAGATAAGATGGTTGACTCGTCACTCAAAGAACACTACCCTCCTAAATCCCTCTCACGATTCACCGACGTGGTTGCTCTCTGTGTCCAGGTAACAAGCCACTATTTATAGAGGAGCCTAATTTGCAGGTCTACTATTAGCACGTCAAATCTTAGCTACATGAATGGATCTCTAATGCTAGTTCAATTTAATTGTGCAGTCTAAGCCAGAGTTCCGACCACCAATGTCAGAGGTTGTACATGCACTAGTACGACTAGTGCAACGAGCTAACATGAGCAAAAAAAATCTCGGAGAAGATAGGCGATCAGAAGACCCAGATGTGCAGGATGACATGTATCAGAGAATTGCCTTTTGCAATCTTCTTTTTTATAGGCTTTGAATTTTTTTGTTGATACTCATTTTCCATTTTTTTAATTTATTGTGTTGTATCATCTGTTTTCTGTTTTCCTTTCTTCGACAAAAGCGAAAAACCTTTGGATGTTTATTACAATGAAGGTCCTTCTCTTTTCTAACTCTGGTACTTATTTATAACATCCAAGAAAAAAAAGTTACACATCCCTGATCTGTTCCAGATGAATAAGAGATATTAGATAATAGCAACAAAAGGAAGGATCGGGCTTGTTCAATCAAAAATTGCAAGTTGTAAGGCTGCAACATCAATGTTATTTCCCCTAGACATCTCCATAATCTGATTGTTTTGGTTCTTTTTCCGAAATCATAAGCCGGATGCAATTAGATCAATCCAAACAAGATACTAACTAAATGTAAGGATATAAAGATATAGATGACATGATGCAAATCAAATGAAAATTTATCTAAAACAAGTACACAACAAGTCTATAAAGTGGCTTCATTCCTGGGTGTTCTGACAAGCTCAGTGCATAAAAGGAAACCTAAAGCTTCAGCTCTCGTATATCTTGAGACAAGTAAATTCAGTAGAAGTGAAGTAAAAAAAGAGAGGAGGGCATAACATAATGCGTCTTCGAAGCACCACTAGTTGCTCCGAAAGTTTAGTTACATAGATACTGAAAACTCAAAAAAAGCACCACATAAGAAACTAAGGTACGGTTTGGAGAATCTAGAGGGGGTTCTGACTGTAGCAAAGAAATGCATCTGATAAACTGCCACACATATAACCACGTTATCATCATTGTCAATAGCCATCTGAGTTCCTCAACTGTAAACCACGTATCATCATTGTCAAAAGCCATCTGAATTCCTCAGTTGTACACCATGTACTTCGCGGTCGCACTGAATTTTTGGTCGCACTGAAATGCAATATGAATTTCATTCTGAGATTTTTAGTTGACCTTCATCATCCCGCCAATACGTGCCAGATGTGATCAACTGTTAGTCAGTTGTCAACCGGTGGTTCAGATAACATTCCTGAATTTAAATTAAATCAGTGAGACAATTTTAATCAGACTAACCTGTGCAGGGTTCAGCCTATTTGTTTTCAGGAAAGAATCAAAAGATATCAGTATGACTAATTTATCCTGACTGAGCAGATAACAGTAGGACTAATTTAGTCAGACCAACCTCAGATCAGCAAGACTATTTTAGCCTGACTGAACAGATCACAGTACAACTAATTTAGTCAGACCAACCGAAGATTGGTGTGACTATTTTAGTTTTATTCTCACATCATATATAAATGATCGGTACTAGTTAGTAAAGATAAAGGTAAAAACTGTAAAATACATATTGTATCATTATGTTCCAGTATGAATTGGGATAAATGGTTGCCAAAAGGTAAAGCCTTGAGAGTTATGACTGCGGCTTCTCCATAACCCTTAATTCAAAATCGAGCGTCACCCTCCAAAAGAAGACAATGCAACCAATACTTCCATCATAAAGCGTTGTCCAACATGTTATATTCAACCTGAGTTACTTTTGGGTTTTAATGCTCTAAATTTTGTATAATCTAGTTACGATAGATGAATAATAAATAGTTCGGGTCATCTGTTAGTTTCGACCTCAGGGACGCTAATAAGAAAATCAAGACTGGAGATTTCAGCATCTTTTACTAGTCATAAATCAGCATGAACAGAACTAAAAACAAGTGTCTGGATTCATGGGACATGACAAAATAAACAAGTAGATATAAGCAATTGTCCCCTGCAAAGGAAAAGCTACACATATGCAGATAAGATATTAATATGGTGAACAAGATATCCAACCTGAAGAACATCCGTAGTATCATATTAAGATCATTTCCAATGACAAAAGACACGACACCCATCCACTTGTTAAATGACTGACTGTTACACCGTCAAAAAATGTATTATATCATATATATCATATAAAACGGAATGTTAAATACACACTTGACATGAAGACGGAAAGTTTGAGTAAAGTTTAGCTGAATATAGCATTTCCGTCATACGCTTAACTTGAAAGATGATGTTTCTTACTTGGCAAGTCGATAATCAAAATGATAGATTGTTTACACTAAATTTTTCCACAGATTGCTGACACATTAAATAACTTAGACATCGCGTGTTGCAAAACCACATGTAGTTGCATTATCGAAACAAGATAGAATGAGATTGTACAAGATGAGATTGTACATATAGAATGAGATTGTACAGGACTCACCATGATCATAGTTGCATTATCGAAACATCAACTCCTCAAACCAGTGCATTTCAACAAACATACTACACTCTCAGTCTTCCTTCGCTTCACATCATCCATGCAAATGACTTATTTTTCAAATTTTTAGGCATGGCAAATTCATACTGAACCAGGTCAAAGAGGAAAAAATTGCTATTACAATCACTTTTCTATCTGATGGAAATGAAAAATTAAATAGAATTACATACCTATACCATCTCGATTTGATGAATTCATATCCATGGATCTCTGACTCTACAAACTTGCATATGAAGATGAAGATGGTGAAACAAAAAACGAATATGTAATCTCTATGAAACCCATTAAAACCATCTTCTTCCCCATTGACATTCTAGCCACGTTATAAGTATAGAAACCGTCTTTACTTATAGCGATATGAAGAACAATAACGGTTAGGTTAGGTTGCTATAGAGACAGGAAGAAGAGGCAGGAATGAAGAAACCAGATTTCTATAGAAGAGTATTTCCTTCATAACCCGATTCACCACTAACCTAACCTAACCTAACCAGGGAAGTTAACCAAACTCAACCAGGGAGGGTAGGTTAGTCTAAAACGGGTATGGTTAAATCACCGAGTCAGAGCGAGTCCGACTCGCACAAATCTGCCCTTTTTCACGTTCCAAACCCCACCTGCCCCTTTCCAAGAAATGGTGAATTTCTGTGACCTTGACTCTATATATATCTGGTGAAAGAACCAATTATCTTTTCCACGTCATAATGGATGTCATTGGCTAAGTTCAGTCTAGCTTAGCTAAGCAGTGTTTTAGTTTAATCGAGATTCTTGATTGTTCAACCAACAGTAATTTAGAACTACTTACAAGGCTAACAAGAGGACCCATGTTCAGATTATAATAAACGGGCATCGTTTACTTGACAGAAAGACTTCTAAAATATGAATCGGAAAATGGGTCATATGACCACAATCAATAAAATACGGGAATAATAGACAAGCAAATTATGGGTCTGGATGAAAATGACACAAAAAAATTTAGTCTTATATAACCTTTCTTTTAAACTTTATTCTCTTTTGTATCTTTTTTTCTTTCTTATTTATTTTCTCATTCTAATTTAAAATTAATCGCGAGAAAGGTCTTAACTTCCGAAATATAAGTCCGATTTTAATAAAATTTATATTTTTGAAAATGACTCGAAAATCTCTAGAAAACAAGATCCATTGTTGATATGAAATTCGAAAAAAAAAAAAAAAAATTTAAACAAGGCCCAAGATATATTATGCACCCAGGTGCATCTGGCCAAAATTTATTTTCTATAAAAATATGTATTATGCACCCAGGTGCAACTTGTCAAAAATTTATTTCATATAAAAACTTGGCCAAAATTTATTTTTAATAAGAATATGCATTATGCACCCAGGTACAACCTGGCCAAAACTTTTTTCCTATCAAAAAAAAAAAAAAAAATACATTATGCTCTCGGATGCATCTTGTGTACTTCATGAACAAATTTAGGTTTATTCTAGTAATCACCTACAATATGTTATACACAACCAAAATCACTCGTTCATGAGCTCGAACATTGAATTCACCACCATTAACATCACATTCACCATCAAAACATCAACCAAAAAACAAGTATTAAAGAAGAAAAATAAGAGGAACAACATTTTTTTTTTAAATATACATTATGCACTCGGGTGCAACATGGCTAAAATACACTTTTCTGTCAGAATATGCATGATGCACTCAGGTGCATCTTGTGTATTTTCGTGGATAAATCACGATCACCTCCAATAACGTATGACAGTAACGTTAGTAATCCAGATTTATCTCCTCTACTTTCAAAAGGTGTGGTAACACTATCCATATATGACCAATGAATTAGTTAAACACCATGTAACACAAGAATCAAATGACTATCAACCAAATATAAAGCATATCATTCTTATTCTTATGTACCCCATGAAATCATTCTTTCTTCTTTTAGGCATTTGATCAGACAAGTTATGGGAGTTTGCTGTTGGCGACCAAATTAACTGGCCGTCATATATATAGCCCCTATTATGACTCTCCTTCCCCACAACCTCAAATTGGGTAGGAACAAAACAATTCCCGTAATAAAAAAAAATCAAAACACTCACAAAGAATAACCATTTGACATACAAAATCGATTGCCTTAACACCATCTTCTTAGCTGTTTCGTGGCATTTTGTTTCCTCATATGTTTGGTGAAAGTAATTGCAAGCGTTAGTGAGAATCAAAAACAAAATTGCATGGAGATTCAAGCTCTTTAAAATCAGAATTGGACTTTGATTCCTTCTGAGAAGTAGTAAGCCTCCTACCCATTTCTTTATGTAAACTCTAGTACTAAACGATTTCTGATTTTGATGTATATAAAACGGATCAGTGATGGAGCTGGTGGTTGCTGGGGCTTTGAGAAAGAAGAAGGATGGTAAAAATGGGCGATGGTGGTGTACAGGTCGCGGCAGTGTAAACTCATAGTTTAAGAGAAACCTAACTTTAATTTGTACATAGAAAAGGGGTTATTTTGGTCAGCTAATATAAAAGTATAAGATGAAATTTGGGTCTAATATCCAATTTGGATGTTAAAACAGTATATTTAGATTCTTGGTTATTACATAAGTTCCTATATTTTACTCGTTTATTAAACTCAGGAATTCAAATTCAAGGGCTAATTAACCAAAAAATTGAAATATGAATATAATATAAGAGAAAGATGAGAGAGGAGCGAATTATTTACATTTACTAGCTACTCTGAACTCCAAAGATATGATTCGAATGAAAATGTCAACAAGTGGTTTCAATATGGTTCCAATCCATCCATTCCATTGTATTATCACGAGTCTTTCCTCGCCCATCGGGAGAAACACAATATGTACCATCATCAGTCTTTCTACACCCATTAAAAGATTCTCCCCGATTTTTTTCTTCAAACATGTTATAAGTCGACTGTGAAAGCCAAGTACAATCATATCCTTTCCTTGCACTACAAAAAATCCGAGCATTGGCAACCATACTAATTTAGTTGTGGGGCTTTAGTTGCCGTTTGGGGTGTTTCCAAATGCAAAGGCAACTACAAAAGAATTCTAGTTGCTATGCGCACTTTTGGCAATTTAATTTGTAGTAGCCAAATACATTATTTGTTAAATGCAATAGCTTAGACCCACTAGTTTTGTCAGTTGTTAGTTAGTTGCCAAATATTCTAACAACTAAATTTTTGTTGTTGTCATGTACTTGCCAAACAATATGACAACTATATTTACATCTTGTTGTGAATTTATTTAGCAATTTATTTGGTAGTAGCCAAATATTGTGATTTCGTAATTGTGATAGGGTAAAGCAACCAAGTTGTAGTTGCCAAATAGTTACCGGACCATTCAACAACTAACATCGGTGGTTGGCAGGTACTTCTTGAATTATTCCACGACTAAGATTAAGATCAGCAACAAATAAATATTAGGAATCGCAACAAAATATTGGGAATTGGAATTGCTTCCCTGCAAAAGTTTAGAACAATAAATGTCCAATTGGTCGAACGTTGGAACCAATGTGCTACAACATATTGGGAATTAGAATATTTTGACATTGGGAATTGGAATTGCTTTAAGCGCTACAAAAGTTTAGAACAATGAATATTCAGTCGGTCAAAATTCAGACCAATATAACAATGAATATTCAGTCGGTCAAAATTCAGACCAATAAATGTCAGAAAATAACTTTTTATTTATAATTGATAAATACATTTATTATTGATAAATGCATTTATTATTTCCATTACAACAACGAGATACTTAAGAAATGACATTAAACATTTCATGAAAAAAAAGAAAATCAAAAAATCAAAAAAATTGATCACTGTCCGATGGTACAATTCTGTTTGGTCAGCTCGAACAAATGGTCCTGAATAAGAGATGCACTGCAATATGAAAGCCACGCAAAAAAGGAGGATCAGATGAAACGGTGGTATCCAGTGAATATTTTACAGACATTGAATTAGATTAAGGTTATTTCTTGGTCAAGAACTACACCATAAGAAAATCAACCACAATATTTTCATTCGTGCACAAATTTCAGCCTTTTCAGAGGTCATACGAACCATTTAGGATAACACAATTAGTAATGACCATGTTGGCATGTTGGTGAACTTCAAAATTTCGGAAGGATAATATGTACTAAAATCATATGAAGCCAGATAAAGTATTCCAAACATGTTGAAAATTGTAATTTTTTTAAAAGTTCCACTGCACTTACTAACGAACTATACAAGCTTAGCCAACAACGTCATGAACAGACCAATATCATGCTATGCGTCTTTCCTAATAGTCCTTCCAACAACTAGTTTTTGAGACAGTTTCAATTTTTTCCATGAATTACTAATAAATGTTCTTGTAAAATCCCAAAATTACAACACAAATAGAAAAGAACTCTTACCGTTTCCTGGGAAAGAGGATTAGCACCAGTAAGTTCACATTGTTTAACAACAATATTTTGTAACTAATCTATCTGACTATGAAAATGGTCCTCCCCAACTTCCAAGAATAATACTTTGTATTCCCGATATCTACTTCCATTAGAGTAGTAGTCATATAAACCTCCTTCGATAAAAACCAATCATTTCGGTGATTTTATAGATCATGTAGCATAGCGATTGAGTGTTAGTTTAGGGAAATCCTAAATTCAAAACTGATTATGAAACTCTTCTTTGATGAAAAAATTGGGTACCTTTCTTCTTCACTTCGCGAGAGATTTTGAGTATCAAAATTCTTGGCCATCTAATATTGTTGGTGAAAACGATATTTGGTTTTTCTGACTTTGTTTTCTTTTTCATCTCGATTTGGATATGAGTTTAAAAAGAAAAATAAATGAAATTGAGTTAGGGTTCCTATTTGGCATTGTTAGTTTTCTCCGAGTGAAGAAGAGGCGGAGAGACAGAGGAGAAGCGAGATAGAATTAGGTTAGGGTCTTAGGGTTTCTGTTATCTTCTTCGATTATATACTCTTTTGAGTTCTCGGGTACCTCAACAATGACATGTACGGCTCTAATTCTAACATGTGCGCACCCCACGTGCACATCCCCGTATTACAATGTAGCTAGGTTGAACGAGTTTTATTTCTGACACCATTTTCATTGGTCTTTGTCCAAAGAAAATTTAATCTAACGGTTCTTATTGATTTTAAAAATAGATCACAATTTTTAGGACTTAGTGAATAGTTTGACAACATCGTATGGGGTCCAAAATATTAGGATTTTTTTTTTTTAATTCTAATAGTAGATGTTTTCCAAGTTATATTGTACAAATGAAAATACCAAACCTATAATAGTGATAGACGCATTTATGTATCTATTTTCATCTCTATTGTGTATATTGTTAGTACCCATTTTTGTACTTATTTTGGTATTTTATCTCTTTGTAGGTGTTTTTGGAGAAATAAGCTTTTGCGGCGAAATTGGCTCGAAAAGTTGATAAATGCAACCCAAGGGACGAGTGTTATGCGGACTCCAGTAACGGATAAGGGGCGACCATTGGATAACGGGTAACCTTTCCCATTCACGTTCAAATTCTGTTTTTGGCGGGAAACCAAAACCAAAACAGAAAACATGTTTCTGGCAGTTTTGGTTGTAGTGATTTGGAGGAGTTTGAGGTCGACTAAACCTCTGATTTTCATAGGATAAACTCCTTATGGGTCTAGGAATCTAATATGGGTGTTGAAATCAATTAAACTGGGCTCAATCGACGGATTTTTATCTCAACAGCAAAATATGGAAAGTCACGTGTGTGATCTGTTTTAGGAAATTTTAGAGAGATTAAAGTGCTATAAACCTTCCCAAAGATTGGTATCTATCTAACGAAGAGTTTAGAATCAAAAGGAAAGCTCAGAAACGCGTATAAATTCTAAAACAAGAAATTGCCGCAACTTTGCCGTGAAGAGAAAGGAAGAGATTTTGGAAGATTTTGGAGAGATTTAATCGCTCTTTTTGATATAAATAGATTGGTTGGGTCATATAGAAGGGGTGTCGAAAGTTAGGGAAAGTTGAGAACACGACAGAGCCGAGAAATCAAAGGTGCAGGAAACCGGGTTCTGCTGCTGCTGCTGAAGAACACGAAGAACATTGACCCACACAGAACAGTCGCAAAGAAGTATCGTTCTTCAACAGCAGAACACAATTATCGTTTATAAACATCACTTCAATTGTAACGATGACTTCTGTAACGACTATAAAGCGTTGCAGATTCGCTGTATTATTATTTCTCTTCGATAAAAACACCTTTTGAGCCATGATTTATTCTTTTGAGCGTGTTTTAACCATGAAGAGCTAAACCCCAACGCTGGGATGACGGAGGAGGCCGAACTTCATACATGGGTAAATTTATTTTTATTCTTTTTATGACTTTTGCACTAAAATTAATTGAAATATGATTTTGATTAATTAGTTATTATTTTATTAGATGGGTCATGCTTGCTTAGATGTTTGATGTCCCATGCTTACGACTTATAACTAATGTTTTGAGAATCTACCCTGGCAAAATAAGAGTCCATGTTTAAATTTCTTGAGCTAAAACTGTCAAAGAATAACTAATTGAACCTTATGTTATGAAGATTGGCCAAATCCTTAGTTCCAGTACCTCTCACCATTGTTTATATATTTTTATTAAATTAAAAAACTCGAATCTTCACAAGTCCGAGAGTTCGAACTCATTTACTACAACAACTTTAAAATCACATCAAATAGCTTTTCTTGTTTTTATATTTTGGGAGTGAATTTCTTTATAAATCGAATATTGTTGATCTCTGAGCTCATTAATTTAGATCAAATGAATTCTAAAGCTGAATAGAAAAATATTGGAATTAGACATATGTAATTTAGTGTTCGATAAGAGGAAATGAATTGCGTAGATAGGGAACTTTGTATTATACATAATCGTCTTAAGTAAATCCTAAGCAGTTATATCCAATAAAATCTAATGAGAAAAAACTATGATTAAAGTAAATGTATTCCAGAGTGAGGTAAAGCTGTTAGAAACCGACTTTAATGATTAAGCATATCCGATGAGAACCAATACACTACAGAGTTAGATAAATAAACTAATGTAAATCTATGAGTATATCCAATTAGATTTAACAAATTACAGAGTCAGTTGATTTTCTTTCTTAATCGATTTATATGAATATCTAAGTTATCCAATAACATCAAACGAATTATAAAGTCGAATGAATCTTCACTGAGATTGTCTGGTGCTAAATTGAAAATCCAAATTCGTTACTTGAGGTAAGATATAAATTGGTAATTACATACCAGCGGGAAAACAATCATTTTACAACTAGAGGCGAAAAGTCATTTTCATCAAGTATCAGATCAGGGGTAAATGGTCATTTTCCTAAAAGCCGGGCAAAAGGGCACAAACGACCATTCTGGAATTTCCTCAACCCATAAGGAAGATTTTGAAGATGGATTACAACCCTCGTCGCAAAATGTCAAGTTCAACCTTGATTTCATCCCTTGCTGTTAAAAGACAGCCTTGATATCCCTGACTTCAACCCTCGCTACAAAAAACTTGATTTCAACCCTTATCACTAAAAGACGAGTTCGGCCCTAACCTCAGTCTTGGTTGCCAAAAGACAAGCTCAGCCTTAGCTTCAGCCCACATTTCAGAAAGACGCAATTTAACCCTCATGGATCAAAATCAACTCTCATGAAAGAAACTCAGCCATTGGTCTACAAGGCACTGACCATTCTACCCCTGGGCCTCATGAAAGACTCCTAGAACATCCTTTCTAGATACACTGGTCCTATTTGCTCCATGATATGGACAAAGTTACGATTGACTCCTAGTGCATCCAGATAAGATACGCCGGTCAAGGATAAGTATTCCATAGGTCTCATTAAGATAGTCTCACAAGGACAAAAGATATTAATAGCCTTGTTATTGCTATTAACCTGTTTATACTTTAGCCAATAGTAACAAACAAAATATGCCATACGGATTGCCATCTTATCCGTCAAATGTAAATTTTCAGCAGGGAGATCCATATGATGTCACTATAACCATTAGAATACCACACTGGTTACCATCTTATCCGTCCAATGTAAATTTGCCGCCACAATTTCGTTAGGCGCCAAATTTTCGGTTAAAGAAACATGGCGGTAAGTTTTGGCTCCTAATTTGAATGTCCCGCCAAAAGAATTTGAGGCATAGACAAATGTCGGCAATTTTTGGTACCCTAATTTCTGAGTATTTGGAGTGGGAATCCAAAATTGAAACCCAAAAGTTCTAGACACGCTCCTATTTGTACTGTCTCGCCGACCCTCTCTATCCAAAACTTTTACTTCACTTATACGAACAACTTCAAATCTCTCTCTCTGCTGAAGAACCTTGTTGCAGTTGATGCTATGGTGATTGGTGAAAAAAGATGTAGGGTTTCCACTTGATGGAGAAGAAACGCAACGCCGATAAATTTTGTTGGAGAAGTTATTAGAGAGTTTAGTTTCTCTACTGACAGTTAAGTTCGAAATCAATTTAAGTTTCTGACATTGCAAATCTCTATTACATATACTTTTAACCTGTTTGACAAAATTACTCTATGAATTTTCTTTCAGATTCGGTTAAATTGATATATGATGAATTCCATTTGTGTTTCAGACGGAGGTTGGATTTCTATGAGATCGTTTGAAAGAGGGTTAAAAGATGACTTGAGAATTTTGTGAGGTATTAATTGCCATCTTGGGTCATGATTTAGCTAACTAATGTGGGGATTGGTTCCTAACTGTTTTATTTATTTATTTTTTGTGTTGCTGCGTATAATATTTACATATATTATGCACATTACATCAATTTTTTACTCATTATTCCTTGTTTATGTTGGGATTTTATGCTCGGGCCTTCTATGGTGATTTTATAGAAACCAGTCAAAAGTAGTGTGCCTTGATTTCTGTAATGGGGTTTTGATGTTATGTTGGATTTTTCTTAAAAATGAGAGTTTATAAAAGTGAGAGTTTTATTGCTCTCTTAAAACTCTGGTCGTAAACAGACCATTACTTCTTACAAAGACACTCTCACAAGACTAACACCTACATCACTTGGTGTTTTTACTCGATTACAATTCACAACTGAACACACTTCAGCGGCTTCTACTTGATCGACCTCTATAAGGTCCAGAACCTTCTCTAACTCTCTAGTGTATGACCTACTCTAGAACACTCCAACTATTTAGATTTCTTTTACATTTAATTGTGGACTTTGACTGTCACTGGATAACTCTAGATTCATCTATTTATATACACAGTACACTACACTAGATTGCTCTAGTACTAACTAGCTCAAGACCACATTTTCTTACCAGTGAAGTTCGACCACTTTTTTACCAATTAAGCGATCTAGATTATTCTAGAGAAATCAATTTTTTTTTCCAATATTTATGAAACAAAGAATCTGATTGACCAATTACTAACATAATTTAACCTTTGAACTGTTAATATTCTCAACTGTTTTTGTTTGTAGCACGTCAGTTAGCTACTTTAACAACTATCAGGAACTAATTATGCCTGTTCAATGAGCAGGTAAAGTTGCAGAGGCATTTGATTTTAAATTTTGACAACACCTCACAAGTTCAATCAACAGTAGGTTCTCTGATGCTGGGGAGCCGGCTAGCTAGCTGCTAGCACTTCTAATTATGTTCACCAAGAGAGAGCAACACCTAATTATCTTCACCAAGAGGGAGCAGCACCTAGTGCATATCAGGTGGATATTTCATGTTGAAGATGATGCTCTTGTTGATCAGGTTCATGAAATTAGAGGCGGGCCATGGGGGGTTGGCAAAGCTGGTGGAAGATACCGACACCCGTTATTCCCAGTGTACATTGTACAGTGCACGCAGTTGACTGTCACTATTGAATTATATAAGCACAAGACAGTAAGTGGTTCATTATGAAAAGCTTTTGATGAACTTCTAACATTCTCTTAGGTCTGACATTTGTTAATTTGAAGTCGTGTTATTTATAACACCCTTTTTACATCATTTTACATCTGTTTGAACTCATTGTTAAGGTACTTTATTATATTATTCAAGTTAGCGCTAGTTGAGCTTCTTATCTATTTGACTTTTAGTATTCATTTTAATTGTGCATTTGTGATAGCAATTTGCACTTCTCCCATGTTTAGGTTATGAAAAAATGATCTGATATTGTTAAAAAGACTGCACAAAAGCTTACAAATCTGGAACATTATTGAGGATAGTTGATGACTTAGACTTACACCCGCAATGCCCGAGTTCAAGTCACCACATAATCTACTTGGTTTTGTGTTTTGAAACTAATGGAAACAGTAGTTGCGATTAAACTGTTGCCGGAGTATTTAGGAACTAGCAGTTCTAGCAGTTGAGTTGCCTTTGCGTAGTTCCGAAAGCATTAGGCTACAAGTGTATTTTATGTAGTTGTCCTACATTTGTTGCTAATTTTTTTGGAAACTAACGAAGACTGGAGTTGCCATTAACATGATGCCGAAATATACAGGAACTAGCAGTGGCTTTTGCCTAGTTCCGGAAGCATTAGGCTACTAGCATATCTCATGTTGTTGGCATATGTTTGTTGCTAAAGAGTTCAGAAACTAATAAAAACAGTAGTTGCGATCAACTTGTTGTCGAAGTGTATAGGAACTACTTTGTTGCCTTTGACTAGTTCCGAAAACCTTTGGCAACTAATTTTTTGAGGCAGTTGCCAGAGTTTAGTGGCCTTTTCTCAGGTTTTTTGTAGTGATATATGTTGACATTTAGCTACAGAGTTTTCATTGAGGGCCAAGAATAAATAAATTATGTATCACCAAAGAGATTATTGATCCTTGTCAGGGTGAGATAATTATGTTAAAAAATGAAAGACGAAAAATGTCAATGTTCAAACAAATTTGAAAAATAAAGCCACCAGCCATGGAGTAAAATATTGTATTTAATTTATGTTCTTAATTTATTACTCTCTACTAGTACTATATAATATATACATGCTCAGTGTCATTGTTCTAACAAGTTTCAGACTTACCCCCTCCGAGAAACTGATCTTAATTTGCGAGTCTATTTTTTCTTGTTTTTTCCTTAGTCATAAAACATAATACTTGGGCGATGCCAGCGTTACATTTCATTAGAACCGGCGGGCACCATTTTAAAAGAGCAGCCAGTGCTGTTCGTTCTGCAATACATGTTGTTTCTGTTCCACAAACAGGTCGTGATTTTAACGTAACAGGACCTGATTTTAATGGAGCCAGTGCCTCAAATGGCCCTAGCGAGATTGGTGCTAGTCATAACGGCACAAGTGCTGCTTGTTGCTGGATTTCAACTTGCTGTCTCGTCCTTCTCGTTCTCATGGTCCTTTTCGTTGCTTCCCCTTTTGGTCATCCAACAACAGAACCGGAATACGCAATCGATAGTATTTCCATCAAAGGCATCAATCTCACATCGCCAGAGAGCCTGACGCTCTCACCGGAGTTTGACATCTCAATTAGTTATGGGAACCGGGACGAGAATATGGGTCTCTATTACTACGAGAAAGGAAGTTTTATTTCTATTTCTTACTCTAACTTCCTTCTGTGTTCATCAGGTGAAATTATGCCAAATTTTCACCAGCCCAAAAACAATATAACAGTGCTTGGGATGGTGTTGAAATGTTCGGGCGTAAAGATAACAACTACGGTTCATGACTCCTTATTGCGTGACCAGAGACAAGGGAAGATTCGCTTTGCTATTGACATGAAGATACCTATTAGAGCCGACACTGGAGCTGTCGAGGTTACTGCAAGGTCAATTCTTAAGGTTTTTTGTGTCATCAAAGTTAATGGATTAGCTATGGATTCAGAAATCATTTCACAGAAGCAGTGTGTTCTTGTAAACAAAATTTGGAGAAGCAACTATAAGAACAAGGGTTCAGAGGATTCTGAAAATAAGTTAGCTAAAGCTAGCTCTTAGTTGTTGTCCTTACCTTTTCTATATATCAATTAAGAGTAATTGTACAGAGTCTATAGACAAATTACAAATTACAAAAAAAAAAAAAAAAAAAAAGTTGTCTTTCGTTCCCTAGCTCATATATAGCTAGCATTTTACTCTTCGGTTATCCATTAGACGAGGCTTCAACAATGTCCATCTTAATTAGTATCATATGGTGTGGGTGAATCTTATATTTTTCATGTGGCTTGCCTAATTTTCTATCCCTCTGCAATGTTCTGAAAAAAGGGACCTAATTTTCTATGAAATTTCATAGAAACTGCTTCCAAGTCCAAAAACAGTGTTCTTGGGTCTTCTTAGAGGCTATCCTTGACATGATGACATGGTGCGGGTCTCACCCAGCCATCCTTCAACGTATATAAGTTTTAAGCTGTACAGGTCGTTGCGTACACTGCAATAAGCAGTCAAAGCTTAGAATACCTCCTTAGTTCTGGCTTCATTGCTCAATTTCTAAGGAAATCCGTCTTCGGATGCACCTTCCTGTTGGTCATGATGCCTCCTAATTGGGATTTTCCATGCACCTTCCTGACTGTTACTAATGCAAATTGAGGTTCAACAACGCAAGTATATTCAGAAAATGACCCACACGATTAAAAAAACCCTCCTCATTCCATCTTGCACAATTCACAGTTGACTTCCTTAATTAAGCTAAGCTAGTCAAGCACTTAAGCTTGACGATATAAATTTTTCAATGTTGATCAAAATTGAATCGTTCGTAAGATTAAAGTCACTCGGAAGGTCGTACAAAAGGAGTCACTCAAATTAATTAATTATAATATAGGATCGTTTACTTGACAGTAAACGATTGGTGAAGGTGATCATTGACATTAACAGCTACTCTGTCGGATGGTAGGATATTTGAATAAGCATGACAAATGAGTCCTAGTATATTTTTTTAATTGATGAGTGGATAAGCGCAAGTTGCTAAAGATAATCTATCAAATGTTCGCCGGGGTGGTGTCACTTATTTGCAAGTGTAAGAGTTATATATTTTTACAAAAATTCTGTATGTTTAAATTATTATTTTTTTCCTGTCTCCTTCAGCTTGACTTGTACGTATTGTTTTGAGTCTCTGGTATGTTAGTCAATTCTTGTCACGACGAAATTTCAAAACTTGAAAGAAGAAAAATGTTTTGCCCAAAAAATTTGAATAAGAAAGCCGCCCACATGCACTAAAATATTTCTTTTACCTTTTCTTACATTTAATTTCTTCCTTTCTTTAAGTACGTACTCAAAGTCATTTCTCTAGCTCTAACAAGGTTTCAGACAATTCTCAATCCAGAAAACTGATCTTAGTTTGCTTACTTCTCTATTTTTCTTGTTATAGCAAAGTCCAATAACTTCTGCGAACTGCGATGGCACTGGAACATATCGTAAGGTTCACTAGGCAACGTCTTAGTGGAACATGCTCTCCTTCTTGCTTCGTTCCGTCCATTCTCATTGTCTTCATCGTTATAATCACCCTTACCATCACTTCCTTTTTTATACATCCAGCAACTAAAATGGATTATACTATCGAAAATATCTCCATCAAAGGCATCAATCTCACATCCGCGGATAATTTATTGCTCTCACCGGAATTTGACATCAACATTAGTTATGCAAACCCAAACAAGAACATGGGTTTCTATTACTATGAGAAAGATAGTCATATTACCATTTCTTACTCTACCGCCATTCTATGTTCATCAGGTAATGTACTGCCATCTTTTTACCAACCCAAAAACAATGTAACAGTGTTAGAGACGGCATCAAAATGTTCGGGCGTAAAGGTAACAACAACAATTCGGGACTCTTTATTGCGTGATCAGAGGAAGTCGAAGATCCGATTAAGTATTGATATAAGTATTCCTATTAGATCTGACACCGAAGCTGTTGAGACTACTGCAAGCTCAATTCTTAAGGTTTATTGTGACGTCAAAGTCGATAAATTAGCAATGGATTCCAAAATCGTTTCAGAGAAGTGCGTTCTTATTAACAAACCTTGGGCAAGTACTAACTATCAGAACAAAGGTCTTGAAGTTTCTGATAATAAGCTGGCTAGAGCTAGCTATTAAATGTCTTTGGTTAATCCATTCTCCGAGGGTTTAACCGTGCATTTCTACCGTATAGCGCCGTTCATCTACACCTAGTAAGCTTAAGTATGTGTATTAAGTGATTAAGGAACAAAATGAATTTGTGAAGGAAAGAGCAAAATGATGGTGGGATGTGGAATCGTGCTTGCTAGGATCATCGGTACCATAGCGTTTAGTTGAAGCCTATACAAAACCTTGCGGTGAATCAAGCGGTGAATAATAGGGGTGATAATGTTAGCACAATTTCATGGATTAAGATTCATTTTTATTTATTTTTTTGATCGGCAACATAAAAAGAGATTCTTTATTATGGTGTATATGATATTTAATGTTTTATCAGGGATTCGAAAAATGTCATACTACTATTTAGGGTGTGTTATGGCCCTAGCCATAATGCTGGTTCCCTTGTTAGAACTTTTGGCTTGAGAGTCCTTCTATACACAAACATTAAAAGTAAAACTCCACACATCCGAAAACCTTGATTAGGAAAATTAGATTTGTGCCCGTGCTACGCATTGGGCATTTTTGCTTCCTTTAATTAATCCACGTGACGATGCATTTTTGATTTAATGTGCGCGGGGTTTCGCTCCGCCCCCATGACAATGCATTGATATGGTGTAACACCCCGTGTTTTTAGCATGGCGAAAGATGCGCCATGGCCTGAGATGAAGCTTCATCTCAAGATTTTTATTGCGTTAAGAGGAACATTGGCTTAGAGCCAATATTGCACAATCATTGTGCATTAGGTCAGAGAGGGATGGCCTCTCTGGCCGAGTGAATATTGCACAATCACTGTGCAATAAGACAAAGTGAATGTTGCACAATCATTGTGCAACAGACAGAACGAGTGGTGCACAATCATTGTGCAACAAACAGAAACTCAGCAATTATTGCCGGTTATCCAGAAATACATGGCAACGGCCTAGCTTTGGACTTGGTGAAGTCATTTTGGTCCCCTAATCTAAGTTCTAAAAATGTCAAATTAACATATATAGGGAGGGGTAGTTGGTTGAAGGTGCATATGCGGACCATGCACCAAGTAAGCTTCATAGCTTAGCCGGAAGAGTATAAATGATGCCTAAGGCTCATTTATAGTTGTGTAGCCTTGCGAAAAGAGCATTTGATGCTTAGGCATCACTATGCCATGTCGCGGACTCGATAATGCATAATCATTGTGCATTATGACGGAACAGCCTATACGGACCATGCCATTACCATTATTGCTAGGCCACGGCCTTGCAAACGAGTTTGGCTTAAGTTGCGGTCCCTTCGTGGATGAATTACGGTCTGTGCTTGATCCCTTTAGAGTAGGGAAGGGTACGTAGGCAGCCGCAATGAGTTGCAGCATTGCCGGTCCAACACTTTGTCGCTCATATCATCTAATTGGGAGATGATTGCGATATTCTGGCCTCTCATATCATCTGGTTCGGTAGCTCGATGCAAGAGATGATTGTGGCCAAACTTGATGAGGCAAGTTGCATCCCATTTCTTGGATGCTCATACTTCCTACCAAGTCATTCGACTTAGGTATGTACCAATGGGCATTGGGCATAGCCTCGAAAGTAAGCTACATCGATATGCAAGTTAGCGGAGCTTGCATAAGCCTAAGGAGATTACGTCACGCCCGACTTGGCAGTATGACGGTTACTCAGCTAGATAGGAAATTCAGTGATGAATTCCTTACGTTGAGGCAAGGCTTATTACCCTTTGCATAACAAGGGTAAGTTTGAACGGTGCGGAAGCTAAAGTTAGCCGCATCATGCTCCCCGAGCATGCTTGTAAGGGCAAATGGACGTGCATTTGCCTAGCGTTAGGGTCCGGATCGTAGCATCATCATGGCGCACCGGGGGAGTTATGTCCTGCGCGCCAAGGCGCGCCAGGCGTAACTTTCCGGTCCGTCACATATGGTGTGCGCAGGGATTCGCCCAGCGCCGTGGCAATGCATTTTGGTGGCATGCACGAATACATTAAATAGAGGGAGAAGAGATATAAAATTTATTTATTGTTTCTTTTTATTTTCGTAGAAAATATCTGTGAAATTAAATATGTGAGTTTTTTTCCCCGTTATCTATTAATGTGGAAAAAAAAGTCCTAACATTACTTGACTTCCAAATTGAGTTTGAACTTCCATAAAATTCTAAACACGGTAAGTTAAGTTTTTCCTTTCCATTAAATTAAGTTAAAAAAAGATTTAACCAAAAAATTTTATTTGAATTTTTTTTTCGTGGCTTGACGGAAGTATTGTCCACCTTAGACAGTGTTACTAACATACATTTAAGTATTTGGTGTAAACACGGTGTAAGGAAATTAATTAGATTAAAACTTTCATAGAAGTGTCGTCTCCACCTTCCTTTTTGTTGACGGTGTTACACGGACAGTTAAATACTTGATGTAAGCAAAGTGTATCCCAATTTATAATATCCCGACCAATAGATTTATTGCAAGTGTCCTCACCATAGCTTCTACATTAGAAGTGACATGTTCAGCATTCAATGTGAGAGCCAATTTAAAGCGAGGGTTTTATCACCATTCAATGTGAGAGCTTATTTTGTCAAGACCTTTAAGAAGGAAGATAGTAATTCTAAAATTAACCACATGAGATGGGTACCATGGGAGAGAATAAAAAAAACAAAGTGACGATATAGTTTTGGTGACGTGAGCCCATAATCAATGTTCTAGCCTATAATCCATTACATATGAGTGTTTGATAATTGAAATATACGCATTATCATAATAAATAGAAAAAAAAAGTTGCTTTTAAAAATTGTCATAATCAGTTTTCTTCTTTACCAAAATTGATTTGGGTTTTTTCTTCTTATTTCGTTCAAACTATCAATAGAGATTAGAGAGACAAAAAAACAAAAATGGATTGAATAAAATACCTAGGTCCTCTTTTTTCCTTGGACATCCTTCATGGGAACATATAAGTTAGCATCTTGTGTTTCATGGACTCCTAGAAAGCTGTCTATTTACGTCTGCTCTTACTTGAAAGTTGAAATCACAAAAGTCTTTGCACTAGTACCAGAAGAAACTGCGAGTAAGACAGGGCACCTAATTAAAGACGTATAAGTGGGATGATGGTAGAAAAGTGTGACTAAGACAGTTTAGACAGTGCACCTTGATAACGTCTTAATGTACTGAAAATATGAAGCCTTAAAATTGTTAACATAAATCTGTCATCCAACAAGTGAAGATTGAAGGCTTTTTTTTTTTTTGGGAAGAAGTACCAAAGATTAATTTGTCAGTACATTAAAAATGGCCAATTGGATAGGTTTTTTTTTTTTTTTTTTTTTTTGGAACTTTATTTGTTTGGTAGGCCGGGTTTTGGGATTTAGGTGTATGTATCTCTGTTGCGTTTATAAACCTGGCGAGATTAGGGTATATCCCGATTAAATGGAGTATACCTACTGAGATAAAATCTAGGTTATTTTGAAGTAAAATAGAACATCCCTTAACTATCTATTTTCTAAATGGCTAATATACTCTTGTTTAATTAACACCAAAAAAATCTGATTAGGTTAATTAATTATGTTTAGATTAATTAATTGAGTAGATTAAAACTTATGAATTTAAGTTATGAAATTTTGTTTTTGATTGAACTTATGTGGGAAGATTTTTGATGAAAAAAATTTGTTTTGAGAATATCTTTTGCAACGGAAATGAAAGCACACTACCCAAACACTTCTAAAAAGGGGATTACAAAGCTGTTGAATGAAATCATACTCAAAATTAAAGAAAAAATCAACACTTTCAGTTCTGAAAGTATGAAAAGTCGGCAAGGTTGACGAATGAAGAAGATGCCGACTAACATTGTCTGGCATGGTTCTTTCTAAATAACGATGCCAACTTTAGTATTTTTGACACACAGGAGAGTGTTGTAAATACTTCACTAGTCGGCATCTTATTGATTTCTTACCTTGCCGGCTAACTTGTAGTCGGCATTTAATTAATTTCTCACCTTGCCGGCTAACGTATATTCGGCATTGAAGTAGTATTACAACCTTGCCGACTTTTGGTTAACCAGAATCTAGAAAGCTGTAATTCACTTTATTCATAAAATTTTTGTTACTACATTGATTGAAACAAAAAATCTAATTCCTTGTCGTAGGAATAACGGATACACTTAGTACGTGCATCAAGCCTTTGAACCCCTAGGCGACCCTAGTGGACGAGTTATAGTCTCGTGAGGGTTTACATAGAGATCTACCCACAAAACCTACACAAAAACTTCTGAAACAATCAATCTTCGTCGGAGGAATCCGAGTCCGATTCACCCACCATCATCTTCGGGACATACTCCAGGATTTTGGATAGATAAATAAGCAAGTATCGCATTTTCAATGACTTGGTGCCTATCATGGATTTGTTGAACACTTCTCCATTCGGATTCCCAAACTCTTGCCTATATTTGTTGTATACCTTTGCCCAAAAGGTTTCGGCATCTACCCTCACGGAGGACTGATTTTTGATTCGAGTTTCCGCGTACCATGCTTTGGTGATGGATATATCTTCATTTGAATCAAATGATGCCATTGTTGTATGTAGAGATATTGGGAGAGTTAGAAAGATTAGTGAAAAGGCGGGGGTCTAACAACCACACCCAATATTTCGCTTAGCAATCTATATAGACTAACTCCAATATACTTTCAAGAGAATCGACTAGACAATCAGACTCAATCTTTATAAAAGTATATCCAAGAGTTATATCTCCGTTTTACAAAGTAATTAGCAAATCAAACAGACAGAGTCAGTGAGCCTGATTAATGAGTAAAACAACTTGAACGGTACCAAAGACCAATGTTCAAGTGTTAATCAATTTAATCAACAACCAAATGTGGGATTCTCGAATTGATTAAACTTACGCGTTACCTGTGATATTTCAATTATATAAAATATAATGCGGAAAAAGAAATAACAAAAAAACCATAAATTTTGTGAACGAGGAAACTGCAAATGCAGAAAAACCCCGGGACCTAGTCCAGATTGAACACCACACTGTATTAAGCCGCTACAGACACTAGCCTACTACAAGATAACTTCGGAATGGGGTGTAGTTGAGCCCTAACCAATCTCACACTGATCAAGGTACAGTCGCGTTCCATTACGCCTCTTGAACCACGCCGGATTCTGTGCACTTGATTCCCTTAGTTGATCTCACCCACAACTAAGAGTTGCTACGAACCAAAGCCGATGACTTGATAAACAAATCTGTATCACACAGAAAAGTCTATTGAATAGATAGATCTGTCTCCCACAGATATACCTACGAGTTTTTGTTCCGTCTTTTGATAAATCAAGGTGAACAGGAACCAATTGATACACTAGACTTATATTCCCGAAGAACATCCTAGTAATATCAATCACCTCACGATAATCTTAATCGTATGGAAACGAAACAAGATATCGTGGAATCACAAACAATGAGACGAAGATGTTTGTGACTTCTTTTTATCTTGCCTATCGGATATTAAATCTCGAGCAAATCTTAAAGAAGATAGTACTCAAATACGATAGTAAAAAGCAAGATCAGAATACGCAACTACAGAGAAAATAGTTGGGTCTGGCTTCACAATCCCAATGAAGTCTTTCAGTCTTTAACCTACAGGGTTTCGTGAAAAACCTAGGTTAAAGGAGAATCGACTCTAGTCGCAATTAGTAACACACAGTAGGTGTGGGGATTAGGTTTCCCAGTTGCTAGAGTTCTCCCTTATATAGTTTTCAAATCAGGGTTTGCAATCTAAGTTACCTTGGTAACCAAGCATTCAATATTCACCGTTAGATGAAAACCTGATTAGATTCAAGCCAATCTATTGAGACCGTTAAATCATCTTGGCTTGTTACATACAAATGAAATGCACCTTCATTTAGGTTTGGGTAACTGTACCTAAACGTGTACACTTGGTTGGTTCAACAATAGTTAACCGAAGTTAGCCGTTGCTCATATACCTTTAATAGCAACCTTATTCATCTTAACCATAACTAGTTCAAATGACTCAAATAAAAATAGTTCTTGGAGTTGTTCAATTGTTTATATTCTCATAGAAGTATACAAGATACAATTGAAGCAAAATCGATTTTGATTCACATAAATCAATCATGAACATTATAGCCACGGTTTGCAAAAGATTGCATTCCTTAATATATAAATGTATAGTTCATGAGTAAACAGATTTTAGAACATAACCTACTCAAGTATGCAAACGGGTATGAATACCTAAGTAGCCGGACCAAGTTTGGGTTTCGCCAGTACGCGAACGGGTACGCATACCTTCCAAACTCAGCAGAAAATCCCGAACCTGAACCTTACGCAAGTACGCACACCGGTATGCAAACAAGGTTCCCGGAATTTCACTTTGCCGACAGTACCCATACAGATATGCATACCATGGTTCCCGGACTTTCACAAAACCAACCAGTGCGCATACAGGTATGCATACTATGGTTCCGGACTTGGATAACATATATGCAAGTACGCATACTATGCTATATCCAAACATGGTTAAATCTTCTAAACTCCATTTCAATCATTGAAACATTCTTAGAAGACGACAATAGATGCATCACACAAACTATTAGCTTCAAAGAAATTTTCAAACGTTCGAATGATCAATACGAAACAAGACTTATAGTTTTGGCAACTAAACTTGACAAACAAGCTTGAGATAGCAACGCTTGCGAGTTCGACCGAGCAGTGCTCTAACAATTAGATTATGATATGAGCTTTGGAGAGTATATGCAAATAGGTGTGTGTTGTTCTGTAGAGAGAACCAATGTATTTATTAGATGGTGCCTAAATTTGGCCGTTAGGGTAGTCAATTAATGCAGTTGTACTTGCAAAAATTTGAATTTTGAACTCGCCGGCTTGGTTTTTGTTTCCCCAATATGCCGACTAACATACCGTCGGCAAGGTCGTAATTTTCTTACCCTGCCGGCTAAACAATTTTCCAACACAGGAAAGGTCATATTCTGCTGCATATGATCTGCAAGGTATTTGTTTAATACAATACCGACTAACACATAGTCGATAGGGTCGTAATTTTCTTACCATACCGACTTTATGATTTTTGTAACACATGAGAAGATCATTTTCTGCTGCATATAGTCGGAAAGGTATTTGTTCATTAGATTACCGACTAACCTATAGTCGGCATGGTCCTAATTTTCTTACCTTGCCGACCCTGGTAACTTCACCATGTCTGCTGTCAGGGTCGGCAGTCCGCCAGTTCACAACCTTGATGGCTCTAGTTTAGTCGGCACTGTAACTTAACAAAAAATTCACTCAAGACCCTGCCGGCTGAATTATTGAAACTTAACATAGCTAAACAAACCATTCATTCAACAACTAGAAATCCAACATTTGTCCAAAATAAGAAAACATATGTCCCATAAACTTTAAAAAAATATTTTTCCAACCATTAACCTTAACATTTGTCTAACACATAAAGAAATAAACTAGAAATTCATTCATTCACGAACACGACCACTACCACACTACGCCAAAACGAGGAATGTTTGACAGGGGGCCTTTTAGGAATTCGACAGGAAAGCCTTATCGTTTCATTTTTGATAGGCCTTTGCTATCAAACTTAATAATGTACACCGGCCATTGTTGGACTTCTATTTTTGACGGGACATCATTTCAACCCCTCTTCCTCCACCAGGTTATCTTCCTCCATCAAGACGATCTTCTGCTCGTGACAGAGAAACACAACGTGTTGGCAGCGGCGATGAAATTTGGGGAAAAATGAATCTCGAACAACAACAATAACTTTTTTTTTTCTTCCACCTAAAATTGATCAGTTCAGAGATGCCTCTTCAACTTATTTCCGAAGAAGAAACGATCGGTAAAGCTGAATCAGAGACTTAATCGCGACAATTTCATCATTGAATCGGTGAAAACAAGATAAGTTTCCTTCTAATTTTACAATTATACTCGCGATTATGTTGTTTCCTGAATACTCTTTTAACGGTTTTGAAAACCTTAAAACTCTAATATCTAATCAAATTTTTGATTCGATTTACAATTGGAGTCTAGATTTGTCATCACTCCCTCTTAATCTTCATCCTGAGATAAAGATTTCGAAAAAATACGGACAAAATTTTGGTCAAAATTTTCTAGGGCTTTTCATCTATCTCCTAATCTGCAATCCTTATAGAAAATCAATCGTCAGATTCGCGATCAGTGCATCTTAATCTCCATTACGCACTATTCGAATCGAATTTCATTGACTTTAACTTTTGATCTCATGTGAATGTATATTTCTGTTTTTGATCAATTGCTTTAGCTTCAATTAAAACTGCTGTAGCTGTTCAAAGTATAACAACAAGATGCAATACAGTTTTAGTAACTGAATTACGATATTTAATTGAAAAATTATCTTTCAAAGTCATTGTCAGCTCTTTAATATATCTTTAGCTCAGCTTCCATAAATGGCGAAGATGTTGTTAAATGGTATTGAGCAAGAGCTGCACTCTCTAGCAGATGAAGTTCTTTTCTGGTTATTTGTCTCCTCTTAGCAATGTAAGCGAAAGGGCTTGATCAACCAGTGCTGATCAAGATCAGTTCTTGATTATGAGGTTGATTTGAGAATTTGCATGTTGATTTCTACTGTGAGTTTTTGATTTTAGCTATCAAGTGTTAATCTGGGTGATTTTGGTATTTGCAGAAATGGCCCGTACTAAGCAAACTGCTTGTAAGTCAACTGCAGGAAAGGCACCAAGGAAGCAACTGGCTACCAAGGCTGCATGTAAATCTGCACCAACTACTGGTGGAGTTAAGAAGCCCCACAGATACCATCCTGGATCTGTTGCTCTTGGGTAAACTTCCTCTTACCTTCATATTGGTATATTTCTGTTGTTTTAATTTCAATCTTTTGATCCTCAATTGTTACTTTAATTGTGTTAATTAAAGTGAAATCTGTAAGTATGAAGAGTACTGAACTGCTGATCAGGAAGGAAACTTCCATTCCAGAGACTTGTTCGTGAAATTGCCCAGGACTTCAAGGTATAAAGATTTTGCTGGGGACCTGGAGAGTACTATCATGAAACTGGAGGGAAACAACTCCCTGTTGGCAATTATGAAAGTGCAGAAAGATGTTTCTCGAGGCTTACCTATTCCTTTCTTAAATCTTTTTTGTAGGAAAAACAAGTGATAAGGAAAAAGATATACATGACAATATGACATGGAGTGTATGCTAAAGAAGTTGTTGGTATTTTTCAATCTCCCTATTCATAACTTATGATTTGTTATAATTTTGAATGTTAGCTGACTATTTATTAGATGTTTTGAATTGGGGTGCTGCATAGGAGGTGACTTCTTAGATGTTTTGAATTAAGGAGCCTATAACTGGTACAAATCCAGCTTATTGGGTTTATGGAAACAAATAGTGGCAAGATCTATGGAAGTCAGTTATTTCGTATTGATGAGCATACTAGCATAGTCAATGCAATACCCCGTTGTTGATTTGCGATCAACCGGACATCCTGCATAGTCGGTGTCTGAGTATGTTGTTATACAGTAACCAGAAAGTAAATCATTTCCATTTTTAGTTATCAAAACTCCCCTACCTAGTGACCCTTTTAAGTACTATAAGATCCTAGTAACCTCATTCATGTGTTTAACACGAGGAGCATGCATATAACGACTAACTAAGCTTACTGCATATGATATATCAGGTCTAGTAATGGTAAGATAAATTAGTTTGCCAACTAATCTTTGGTATGACCCTGAATACTTCAGCAAATCTCCATCATTATCAAGCTTATTTCCACTTTCAGTAGGAGTATCACAAGGCTTAACTCACATTTTTCCCGTCTCCCGCAATAGGTCCAGAACATATTTTCTTTGATTAAGAAAAATACCCTTCTTTGAATATGCAACTTCTAAACCCAAGAAATACTTCAATATCCCTAAATCTTTGATAGCAAACCTAGAATGAAGTATTGTTTTAAGCTTTTGAATTTCCTGTTGATTGTCTCATGTTATCACAAGGTCGTCAACATAAACTAAAACGACAATGGTTCCAAGGTTACCTTTTTTTATAAACAAGGAGGGATCGGCAGCGCTTCTCTTTAGCCCATTTTTAATGAGAACTGAGCTTAACTTTGCATACCACGCACGCGGTGATTGTTTTAGTCCGTATATCGCCTTCTTTAGTTTACAAACCAAATTGGTGTTATTTTCTTGCGGATAACCAGGTGGTATACTCATATACACCTCTTCTTTGAGATCACCATGCAAGAAAGAATTCTTCACATCCATTTGAAATAACTTCCAATCCTTATTTATCGCAAGAGACATAAGGACACGGAAGGTATTCATCTTTCCTACCGGTGCAAAGGTTTCCCTATAGTCTTCACCGTATGTATGGGTGAATCCTCTAGCCACTAATGCTCCACAGTCCCATCACTATTGTATTTAATTTTGTACACCCAGCGACATCCGACAACCTTCTTTCCAGACGGCAACTTTACAATACTGTATGTATCATTTTCGTCTAAGGCTTGTAATTCGTTTTTCATTGATGTATTCTATTTTGGATTAGATTTGTCTTTATTAAAACTTTTAGGTTCTTGGCAACTGGATATAGCACTTAAAAATGCAGTATATGAATGACCTATATGATCATAGGTTAAATGTGCCTGCATAGGATAAGCAGCGGAATGATAAGTGAAAAAATCTATAAATTTTTCAGGAACTTTTTATTCTCTATTTGATGTTCTTACCATTGGTACCACAGTCTTCTATTACTGCAGATTCGACGGAATATTGAGGCACATTTTCTGAAACCAGATTTAGACCTGTAACATTTTCTGGAAGCACATTGTGATCAACAACATCATTTTCTGGAGCTAAATTACGAATTACTTCATCATGTGGAGCCAATAATTCCACCACGACACCATTGTCTGTTTGGTTATCTTTTTCAGTAGATAAATCATTCCCAATAATCGGAAGTGGTGCCAAATCATCCAAAGACTCCCCCTGGGACCGACTTCCAGATTCACATTGAAAATAAACCGTGTTTTCGTCAAACATAACATCACGAGAAATTTTAATTTTTCGACTTGCTGGATTATAACATATGTACCCCTTTTTAGTAGAAGAGTATCCCAAAAACACACATTTGGTAGCTCGTGCATCAAGTTTATCATGGTCTTTTGCCTGTAAATTCACATAGCATACACAGCCAAATATTCGAAGATGAGAAATATCAGGCTTATGATTTTTTAGCACCTCTAATGGAGACCGGAACTCAAGAATGCGACTAGGAAGACAATTGATTAAGTATGAAGCTGTCAAGGATCCGTGCGACCAATATTCTTGGGAACATTCATTTGAATCATAAGAGCACGAGTAGTTTCCAGAATGTGCCGAAGTTTTCATTCGGAAACACCATTTTGTTGTGATGTACCCGCACAACTAGTTTGATGAATAATACCATGATTGCGAAGATAACCTGGTAAAGAACCTTTGACAAACTCGGTACCATTATCTGATCTAAATGTTTTTACTTTAGCATCAAACTGATTAGTTATCATAAGATGAAATTCTTTCTTCATTCTTAGTTTTCAATAAGTATATCCATGTAGCACGAGACCAATCATCTATGAATATAACAAAATATTTGTATCCATCATACGAATCAATTGGAGTAGGACCCCATAAGTCTGAATGAATTAATTCAAAATCCATAGTAGATCGAGACATAGAATTAGAAAATGGTAACCGAGATTGTTTAGAAAATCGACAAACATCAAAAACTTGTGACTCGATAGAAATTAAAGGAAAAATCCTAGAAAAAATACGACTGGAAGGGTGTCCAAGTCGTTTATGAAAAATACTTTGATTATAGCTTTCGGTTAGACACGCCTTGTCACTAGGACTTAATAGATATAGTCCATGAGAATAAATCCCTTTACCAATCGTCTTCTTCGTCTTTCGATCCTAAAAGATGACCGAAGTAGGAGTAAATTTAACAACACAATTCAATGAATTAGTGATTTTTCCAATAGATAGTAACTGTGTAGGAAAAGATGGAACAACAAGTGCGTCCGAAGGTGGATAATGAGAAAAAAAGTTAACTTGCCCACTTCCTATTACAGGAACAATAGTTCCATTGGCAACATAAACATATTTATGAGAACTAGGGATAAAATGATGAACTGACGAAGAATCATTATCCATATGATCTGTTGCTCCTGAGTCAATAATCCAAGTACGAAATTTCAAAATAGTCGAGGTGAGAAAAGCGAGTAAATTACCTTAAGCATGTGTGGACTTTTGATCAGATTTATTACCCAACTGTTGGAAAAATTCCTTCAACTGATTCATGGTAAATGAAGTATTATCAGCTACCGCGGCTCGGGCACTCTTATTCTTTTCGAAATTAGATTTAAGATGAGGATAAATCTCCCAACATCGATCCTTGGTGTGCCAAGATTTACTACAATGATCACAATGAAAAGTTTCGCGCTTACTCTTACCACGAAAGTTTTTACCTTTGTCCACCCCAAAGGATTTCCTCTTATCATCTTTCTGGGTTAAAAGAGCACTAGCTTCAACTGCATCCAGATATGATGTCACTTTAGAAATAGGATTCATGACTTTTTTTCCGTGTTTCTTCACGCTGTACAGTTGCACAAACACTAGACAAGCTTGGTAATTCAGCATTCATGAGTATATTTCGTCTAAGAGATTCATATTCTGGTTTGAGGCTACTAAGCACATCAAAGATTTTATCTTCTCCAGCCCTTTTCAAAAGAGTTTTTAAATCAATTGTATGAGGACGATAAGAATCAAGTTCATCCCACTTTTTATTTTAAGTACCCATAATGTTCAGTAAAGCTTTTTTCACCTTGTTCAGCTTCAGCAATTTCACGTTTAAGTTCAAATACACGAGCGGTATTATTTTGTAAACCAAAAAGACCGGCAACAGAATTCCATAAGTCCTTCGTTGATTCAGAGAAATAAAAAGCTTCTGCGATATGTGGCTCCATCAATTGAAGAAGCCACGTTCTAACAAGTTGATCATCAACGATCCAATCTTCATATTTTGGATCTTTCGACTATGGCCAAACACTTTTCTCACTGATATATCTAGATTTTATTTTTCCTCCAAGAGCACGAGTAGCATCCCTTGACCAACTTAGATAATTAATACCATTCAAGAGAACAGAAGTTAACATATAACCCCCATTATTGTCTGATTGTGCCATCATTAAACACCAAAAAGAAAAAGAAAAAATAAATAAATCAAGTGACAATCACTAGACAGAAGAATAATGGCCAAGATCGTTAGAGATCCCCTGATACCATCTTGTAGATTATAAGAAGTAAACACAACACAGTAATTACGTGGTTCGGCAATAGCCTACGTCCACGGGAGAAGAAAGAGATTTATTTTTCTTATCATGCATCGATGGAGGTTACAGGTCTTATGTAGATTACACCATATCTATTAACAGTAAGAATACCAAACAGAATATATAGAGTATATATTCTTATTGTAAGTATCAACCACATGTATAGAAGTAAAATCTTATCTAATATTTCTTCTCCATTCAACACCGATCAAACAATATAGTTGAATCCACATCAGATATAAGTCAACTACTAGATTAACTTATTTCAGTAATATCTCATGAGGGCAATCTAGTCATTTAATTCTAATTTAATTAGGTAGGAAATAAAATAAAAGTAATAAGTTTTATATGTCTGATAAATTAAGCGGAAAATCTGTTAATAGTGTTATTCTCACTTTATCTCAAAATATTGGCGCCAATTTTTTACAAAAGTCAAAAGACGGTGAATTTGGAACTATTTTTTTTGGTGGTATCCTTTTTTTACAACGCTTTACATTAATGTCGAAGACGTGTGCAATCTAAAACGTATGGCACCATCATCTACCATGTTGAAAATAACCTTTAAAAATTAGATAGTATAAGGATAAGGTTGATACGTAGATAGTGAAGTACATTATTTCAGAATGTACTAATTTTTGGTATGAATGAACTTACTTTAGTTTTCTCACAGAAAGCTTGTTATTTTTCGACATATTCTGAGGAATATTTTGGAGAGATTAAATTGTGATTTATTTATGTTTATTGAGATCTTGCTGATATATGATATTTTTGGAGAAAATGTGTCGTATAGAAGTGGGATCTTTTTCGCACGAACGGAGTAGAATTATTAGGTTAAATGTCCATTAATAAGTTTGAAATTTGACTTCGCCAACAATTTATATGTATATTTGTTTTGTGTTAGCGATTTCACGTAACTTGCCACGTAAATTAGATCAAATATGTATGTGACAGTTAAGAAAAAATTTATCCCTGTAACTGATTTTCAAACTCTAACGGAGATTCGTGAAACATGCTGAGATTCGTAAGATTTACAACAACAAAAAATACGACTCTAACGGTATTAAATAGATAAAATGATTATACGGTACACGACAAAAAAGCCGTTATCCGTAACATAAAAAACAAAAACAAAATATCTATATACACAGTCTTGATGCTTCAAAAAAAAAAAGTCTTGATTTCTTGTGGTACATCAATGTCATTTAAATTTAAAATAATGTTAATCGAGTTTTAAGTATGCAGAAACCCCATATATTAAAAAAAAAAAATCAAGTGTAGTAGGAAATTTTCTTGTGATTTATGACTAAATTACCCATTATAAAGATTAAACTAAGTATTATGTAACTAATTTTCTCTCTTTTTTTCACCTATAAATACCCTAACAATTATGCTTGGAGTATAAACCTACATACGAACTCGATCACCCAGGTAATCATCTAGGATCATCTTTTTTCTTTTTCACATATATATTGGAAACAATTACTTCCTCATTTTCATATTATTCACCACCACCACCACCACCAAGCTTCTTTGTATCAACACTGTTCTCACTTTCTGCTAGAATCTCAGTCAAATCATCTTCATACCCTACGACCCCCATCTAAACTAGGTTAATTTAATTACCATTGTCTGGTTAAGTATGTAGCTATGAATATTTATTATGAACCATGAATATATATTTCCATGAAAACCTTAATTGGTAGTTTTACAATTTCCTTTCTATTGTATTAATCCGAGAACCCGTCAGTCTTGATTTGTGTTGATCATTTATTGAGGATTTCTTTAGTTGTTGTTTTTTTGGTAAGTCCAAATTAGGATTTCTTTAGCTTTGTCTAATGTTTTAACTAAAAAATAGCATTTTTCCTTTAGTTGTATCGGCATGTGAACCCAAAATATTTTTTATTATGGGTGTATCATTCTCTTTATTTTTTTAATTTTTGAAAGGAAAATTAGAAGCACACGTAGTGGGAGATTCAATTATGATATCACTATTTTTGATGAATGCAAGAATCAAAAATATGTATGTTAATCTCCCATTGGTTTCTAGTTCTATGTATCATACCTTTAAAACTCTTTTTTTTTTTAAATAAATTAGGTTAAAGATGAAAGATTATATCAAAGTTTAAATCTTAAAGAGGTCTACTATCTACAAGCTCAGGTAGCTAGGAAAAATAAAAAGTAAAATCCTTCTGTAAGAAAAGAAAAAGTAAAATCCTCATATTCCAATGTTGATGAGTTTTGAGCTCAGATCGCTTGTATCATCTCCCGATGACACAGTGCCATCTTTAAAATTCTTATCCAAGCCCATCCATACATGAGATTATTTTCGCAGTTTTGTTATTTAGTTGGTGGCGGCACTTGTTATTGACGATTGTGCATATGTTAATTGATGAAACATTATAACTCTCTTTCACTATATTTTACCTTCCGCTTTTCTTATCTTATATTATTTTTATCGTTTAAGATTATTTTATGTAAATTACTTTGCAACTTAACGGTCTTTGATGTAGATTGCAAGATCTTAGTTGCGGCAACCTACAAGCTAAGACAAGCTTGGCCCTAAGAAGGATACACTTGGGTATGATATTTGATAATGATTTTTATTTATCGCTTTATTCCCGATCAAAAGTCATTAATTATCAGTTTCCATACTTATTAATAAAAATCTGTCTTCTCGTGAGATTTTATTTTCCTACCCATAGCAAAAAAAAGTCTAAAAGGTCATATCTTTTTCATTACAAATTCTTTCGTAGCGAATATTGAGTTGGAGAAGAAATCAATTCGAATAAAGGAATAAAGAAATCAATTCGAATAAAGGAATAAAAACTGAGTGGAGAGAATTTGTGAAAGTATTTTGGCAGATTTGTTCTTGAGACCGTGACTTCAAAATTGGTTGCATTTCTGAAAAAGCGGGGGTCTAACAACCATACCCAATATTTCGTTTAGGCAATCTGTATGGACTAAACCTTAATAATATTCCGAGAGTAAAAACTCAATCAAAGAATAATACTAAAGAGTGTATCTCTTTTTCTCAAATCAATCAACAAATCAAACCGATAGAAATCTATGAGCCTGATTGATGTGAGAAATACTTGGACGGTACCAAAGACCAATATTCAAGATCAATCAAAGTCCTATTCAACAAACAAGGTCGGATTTATCAACGATGATTGATTAACGCACAACCTGTGATATTTCAATTATAAAGATAAACAATATAATGCGGAAAAGAAATAACACAGGCACAAGAAATTTTGTTAACGAGGAAACCGCAAATGCAGAAAACCCCCGGGACAGAATAAACACACACTGATTATAAGCTGTTACACCAAATTCCTACTACTTATTCGGACTAGATGTAATACATGCTTCAGCTGTATTCAAGCACTTATAGAACTCCCAACAGAACACCGATTCTCTTTAGGAATTCTTCTCGTAAATCTTCTAGAAGAATGTTAGTTATCTTTAGAAGATGCAACAACATGGTTGATACTTATCGATCTTTTGTTTTCACAAAACACCGATTCGATTTCCCTTTAGATGTGAATCAAGGTTTTGGAAATCTTGTGTTTGTTTTGAGAAAAACAATTACTAGGTAAAAGTAATATGAAAACAAACTTGTAGATTAGGGTTTATTATACTCTTCAAAAAATGGAAGAGAAACCTAATTATTCTACAACAAGAACAACTAGAATAAATCTAGAGATATCTTGCTTAAAACTTCTTAAGGATTTTTACAAGATACCCTAATAGAAGTTTTCTTTCTAGTTCCGATTTCGACTAACAAGTGTTGGTACACGATCGAGAAATAAAATCTATCAAAACCTAGGGTTTATGATCAACAACTCTTGAATGGTCTTATATTAGAAGAGAAAACTTTAGAATAGACAAGAGGTGAAAAACCTAGATTACAAGTTGTGTAACTATCACGAAGATTATTACTAACTCGACTTTGTGATCCCCGATACAAAGACTTTTATCTCACTCTTGTTCACGAAGAACAAAAGACATGGAAAACTACCTTATGAAGCTTATACCAATTTTCCAAAGGGGATGAAAACGTGTAGCACTCACGAACCCTTTATTTATAGTGAACAATGTAGCTTGAAAGCTAAGCAAAGTTATTTTCCTTTTTCAAGACTCTCCTAATTTATAGAGTCTTTCCTAAGTTACTACTCTTGCCAAAATAATTAAATAATTAATTAATTTAGCAAATATTGTATTTATGTGAATAAATCACAATTTATCTTATGAAGGAATTAAAAGATATCACAAACACTTTAATATGGTAATCAAATATGTTTGGAGTAATAACTATCTTGCCTAGATAAGGAAACATCAAAAACTTGACCAAAAAAGGCTTCTAGTCACGTAATTAGGCTCAAGTCCGTGAACCGTTACAAACAGTTCATGGATTGTTTCCTACTAACGAACTGCAACAGTAACAGTAACACTTACAAATGTTGCTTTAATAAATCACTCATAACTTCATCGTTATAACTCAGAATTGAGTGATTCTTGGCTCGTTGAATTCGTAAGCTCATTCACTATAACATGAGAACCTTTATTGGGATAAAGGTTATTGTCACAAAATTCGTGGATAAAATAACCTCGAGTATATATACATAAATGTACATTTACCGTCATAGGAATTGTTCCATAGAGTGAACATTTGTTTCGATAGATTAGAAAGTTAGAATTGAACAAGAGTCCAAATGAAATCAATTACCACATACCTTTTTTGATGAATTCCTCGTTGATGTCTTCTTGTAGTCTTCAATCTTCTTACACCTAATCCAGTCCGAAACTATCTTTAGTATACAAAATCAAGAATGCGTTTTGGCAACCAAATTTGACAATTATCTTGACATACCAACGCTAGTGGGTTCAACCGATAAATGCTCTAACAATCTCCCCCTTTGTCAATTTTAGTGACAAAACCATTTTACATATGGATTTAAATAAATAAAAGCATTACAGCTCCAAAACCCATTATGCTTGATTTCCTTGGTTCTTCAACTATGTGTGTGTTCATCCATTACTTATTAAAGATCCAAAGCATAGTATTATTACACAACATCAAAGTCCAATTGCATCACAACTTTGACAATAATACTATGGTGATATGTATCACCCCCCCCTTAGTCAATACTTCATCTCACAATGAAAACCACTCCCCCTTACATAATGATCCGTAAACCATATGTATATGTAGTGTGAACTACAAAATAATTCTACCCCTTTTTGGAAAAATAAATTGGCAAAGGTACGAAAACTAGCGGGATTATAATGAAATTCTCAAAGAGATACTTCATGACTAAAAAAACACATATCAACTTTGTTTCGATGATTTCACATAGTAGAAACTTAGTGTATTCATCAAGGAGTTTATAAAGATACAAGATAACTCCTACAATATTCCACAGCCGCACTCCCCACAAAGATTTGGCAATTAAGCACAAGTTCAATTAAGAACTCTCCCCTATATGATGTCATTCCCAAAAGAACAACACAAGAGACCTTACTCCAGGGAGAAGGATTTATATATTGGATTTTAGAAATCCCACAAGGAGATATGAGCTAAGAACCAATCATTGAAAGTCTCTCATGAGATCGTGTTACTCAAAAAAATTAAAACTATCTCATGGTAACAATACACAATATGTAATCATGAAGATCAAGTATTGTGATCATTTTTTCTAAGATACAAACTTGTATATACAAGAATTGATATAATTAGAAGGAAGAACAACCTTTCCACAAGGATTTATACCAACAATGGTTACCATAAGTGTATGAAAAAGTTTTCTTGACAGTAAAAACCAAAAGCCATTGACTTTGATTATTTCTTCTAACCTGTTATACTTAAGAATTTCAACACATATCAAGTTAGGTAATTAAGAATCATACACGTGGAAGAAGAAATATCAATCACTTCACAATAACTTAACTATATGATGGTAGAAGAAGTTATTGCGGAATCACAAAAGTCTGAGACAAAGAACTTATGTGATTACTTTTTATATCTTACCTATCGGAAATAAATCTCGAGCAAATCTTGGAGAAGATAGTACTCAGTACGATAGAACAAAGTAAGATTAGAACACCCAACTACAGAGAAAATAATTGGGTCTGGCTTCAGAATCCCAATGCAGTCTTTAAGTCGTTAACCTATAAGGGTTTTAGGAAAAATCTAGGTTAAAAGAGAATCGACTCTAGCCGCAATTAGTAACACACAGGAGGTGTGAGGATTAGGTTTCCCAGTTGCTAGAGTTCTCCCTTATATAGTCTTCAAATCAGGGTTTGCAATCAATGTTACCTTGGTAACAAAGCATTCAATATTCATCGTTAGATGAAAACCTGAGTAGATTCAGTTCAATATCTTTCAACCATAAGATCATCTTGACTTGTTACACACAAGTGAAATGTACCTTCATTTAGGTTTTAGTAACCGTACCTAAACGTGTACACTTGGTTGGTTCAACAATAGTTAACCAAAGTTAGCCATATGAGCACTTTCATATCAACCTTATTCATCTTAACCATAACTAGTTCAAATGACTCAAATGAAACTAGTTTATAGAGTTGTTCAATTGTTTATATTCTCATAGAAGTATATAAGACACAATTGAAGCAAAATCGATTTGATTCATTTGAATCAATCATGAACATTATAGACACGGTTTGCAAAAGATTGCATTCCTTAATATATAAATGTATTTGTTCATGAACAACCGATTTTAGAACTTAACCAATCCAAGTATGCAAGCGGGTACGCATACTTAGAGTTCCGGACTTGGCCTGGGTTCACCGGTATGCAAGGGTACGCATACTTTCGTACACCACCAAACTCAGTTGAATCCCCGGACTTGAACTTCCATGCCAGTATGTATAAGGGTATGCATACTCAGTTCCCGTACTTCCAACTAACCAACCAGTACGCATATGGGTATGCATACTATGGCTCCCGGTCTTGGAATAACTTGCAACAGTTAGCATACAAGTACGCATATTGTGTTATATCCAGTCATGGTTAAATGTTCTAAACTCTCATTTCAATCATTGAAACATTCTTGGAAGACGAGAATAACTGTCTCACACAAACTATTAGCTTCAAAAAAAAATTCAAGTGATTGAACGATCAATATGAAACATTCCGAGCCTATATCAAATGACTGTCTCACACAAATCATGTAAGATGTTACTAGGTGATTTTCACATGATCATCTTTTTGAATTTTGTCAAGAATATATGATGAACTTGGTTAAAACGAAAGATTACCAACACATATTTCGAGAAAGATATAAGTGAGTTAAAATCAGCTCGAAATATCAAATGTGTATAATATGAAGTCTATATAGCTATATGACTTTTGTCTCAATAGGAGATAGAATAGAACTAGACTTCTGAGTGATAGATGAGTTCAAGTCTCCACATATTCAAAAATTTACCCAACATAATATGTGCGCCCCAATTCTTCTGCTTTCCTCGCCGTATTTAATAGGGCTTCATGGTGAGGATGCACTTCCAACACAATCAAGTTGTGTTGAGGTGAACAAAATCTTGCTCACCAGAGGTACTCTTGTCTGGGAGATCCTTCTTAATGGCACTCGTTGATTTATTTATCTTCTTTAGTACCCATTTCTGAGTAGCTTTTAGAGAAACAAACTTCTTTTTCTCCCCAATATTATTACAAAACTTTTTGGGGGGAATACTGGAAGAACTGATATTATGTGACTCAGTTTTTCTCCAGTTTGGAACATCAGATCTTGTCATCTTGACAGAATCAAATCTGGTTTTATCTCGGTTAAGAAATACACAATTCCTTTGCAAGTGGCTTAGTTTTCCACAATAAAAGCAATGTTTAGTAGAATGGAAAAAGCCATGTTTAGTGTTACCTGAATGTGTATGTGCTTGCTTTGGAGCTTGGCGGAATTTCATCTTTTCGTCATCAGCAGTTGGTAGAGATAATTCACTTTTGTCATCCTTGGAGGATTTTGGTTGAGAAGAATCTTTAGCTCTGAAAAATATAACCTCTTTGCAAATACCATGAGCGTCTATTTCTTCATAGCCCAATCCTCGTGTATCATGAGGAATTCTATATGCTCCCAATATCGAGGTTAATTTATCTGTTCTGCTATTTCTAGACAAACTCTCTTTTAAGATCGAGTTTTCTTCTTCCAACCTTTTGACCTTTTCAAGCGCAATAACTAGATCATTCTTGGATGATTCACATTGAACTTTGAGATCTTCTCGTTCTGAATCAAATAAAAAGTTCATCTCAATGTTCTCCAAGTTATCTAGCTTTGCTTGAAGAATAATTTCCCGATCACGACCTCCGGCAATTTCTTCTTTAAGCTTTTGTATTTCATTGAGATAATCTCTTGCACCAATAGAATCAAGTTGGTCTTGCAAGTCTTTATTCCGACTACGAAGTCTGTCATATTTAACTTTTTCACGGAAAATGGTGCTTTCAGATTCCGAAAGTTTCTGATGACATTCTTTAAGAAGTTTATTAGAAACTGGATCTATATAGAACACTTCTTCGTAAGAATCACTATCCGAATTAATTTTTTTCCAGTAGCTAATGCAACCTCGCCAGCGTACTCTTGATAATCATAATATTCAGGTCCATCATCAAGAGTATGCATAGCAGTTGTATATGCCAATTGTCTACGAATCTAGCTAGGGAATGCCGAAGATAAGTGCCCGAAACCACGACAGTTTAAGCATTGTACATCATCATTAGGAGATGTTGCACCTTTATAAATACTCTTTCCCTATTTCTCAAGATTTTTCTAAATTGTCGTGGAGTATCATCCTTAGAATCTGGCGAACCAGATTTTCCATAGAGGATTCAGAATTGTCAGTAGCTTTAAGAGAAATCACTTCTTTTCCAGACCGATTTTCATTATAAAAAATCTTTAACTTCCCAACAAGAGAATTTCTGGAGAATGTAGAAAGATCGTTTGCTTCTTCAATGGCATGTTTCTTAGAATCGTATCTTGATGGTAGAGACCTGAGAATTTTGCACACAATAACTTTCTCCGGAATAGTTCTTCCTAATGAATATGAGGAGTTAACTATTTGAGAAAGTCTTTGGTTAAACTCATCAAAGGTTTTATCATCAGACATGCGAAGGTTTTCCCAGTCAGAAGCTAGGTTTTGAAGCCTTGCTTCTTTCTTTGCGGCGTTCCTTTCAAATACGGTTTCTAAGATATCCCAAGCATCTTTAGACTTATTGCACCTAGTCACGTGGTGCTGAATATCTAGGGTAATGGCATGGATGATAGCATTTAATCCATCAGAATTTTGCTTTGCATCAAGAATCTCAAGATCATCATAATCACCAATATCCTTTGCAACAGTTACACCGTTTACTGTAACTAATGGAGGATTATAGCCATTAACAATACGAACCCATGATCGAATATATCGCGCTTGTATAAAAGCACGCATAGAAATTTTCCATTATAAATATTCCGTGTCATCGAAGGCTGGCGGTACGTTTATAGGGATAGCACTTCTATCCATAATAATCAGATTGCTTCAAACACAGACTTATAAGGTCTTGGTGTGTTTGCCTGCTCTGATACCAATTGAAAAAGCGGGGGTCTAACAACCACACCCAATATTTCGTTTAGACAATCTGTATGGACTAAACCTTAATAATATTCCGAGAGTAAAAACTCAATCAAAGAATAATACTAAAGATTTTATCTCTGTTTCTCAAACCAATCAACAAATCAAACTGATAGAAATCTATGAGCCTGATTGATGTGAGAAATACTTGGACGGTACCAAAGACCAATATCCAAGATCAATCAAAGTCATATCCAATAAACAAGGTCGGATTTATCAACGATGATTGATTAACGCACAACCTGTGATATTTCAATTATAAAGATAAACAATATAATGCGGAAAAGAAATAACACAGACACCAGAAATTTTGTTAACGAGGAAACCGCAAATGCAGAAAACCCCCGGGACCTAGTCCATAATAAACACACACTGATTATAAGCTGTTACACCAAATTCCTACTACCTATTCGGACTAGATGTAATACACGCTTCAGTTGTATTCAAGCACTTATAGAACTCCTAGCAGAATAACGATTCTCTTTAGGAATTCTTTTCGTAAGTCTTCTAGCAGAATGTTAGTTCTCTTTAGAATTGAGTGATTCTTGGCTCGTTGAATTCGTAAGCTCATTCACTATAACATGAGAACCTTTCTAGGAATAAAGGTTATTGTAACAAAAGTCTTAGATCAAATAACCTCAAGTATATATACATAAATGTACATTTACCGTCATAAGAATTGTTCCATATAGTGACCATTTGTTTCGATAGATTAGAAATGTAGAATTGAACAAGAATCAAAATGAAATCAATTACCACATACCTTTGTTGATGAAGTCCTCGTTTATGTCTTCTTGTAGTCTTCAATCTTCATCCTTCAAGGATAGCTCTTCTTGGACCTAATCTAGTCCAAAACTATCTTTAGTATACTCAACCAAGAATGTGTTTTGGAAACAAAATTTGACAACTAGCCTGACATACCAACGCCAGTGGGTTCAACCGAGCAATACTCTAAAAATTTCTTCTAGAATACAATGCACAGATATTTAAAGAATCAATGTAATTAAACATGGAGATTAGATGCCAGTTAGATATTTGGGTATTCCTCTGGGAGCCACAATTAGGAATGCTGGTGTTTGGGATGAGATCATCCATAAGATGGAGGTGAAATTATCTGCTTGGAAAAATAAATTTTTAAATAGGGAAGGTAGGCTTGTGCTGATTAAATGTTGTTTGTCTAGCTTGCCTTTGTATTATATGTCCTTGATTAGTATGCCTGCGAGTGTGGAACTGAAGCTAACAAGGTTAATGAGGAACTTTTTTTGGGATTTTGATGTTACTAAAAGTGAAATGTGTTGGGTTGCTTGGCCAACTATCTGTAGGTCTAAGAAATTGGGTGGACTGGGTGTGAAGGATTTAAGACTTACAAGCAAAGCTTTAAAAGGAAAATGGGTTTGGAGATATGATAAGTAGAAAAAAGCATTATGGATGAGAGTTGTACAAAAGCAGTCCAAGAATGAGGATGATATTTTGATACCTGTTGATGATGGGAAGCCACATGGGAGAAGTATTTGGAAGACTATACTGAAACCTTCTATTTTCTTGCAGCAACATATGAAGTTTCAGTTGAAAAATGGAAAGGGCATTAAATTTTGGGTGGATAAATGGACAACTAATGGTCCTCTGTAGGACATGTATCCTGCAGCTTTTAAAGCTTGTTGTCAAAAAAATGATTTCATTGCAGACATGATTTATGATGGGGTTCTGTGTTTCAAGTCCAATAGAAATCTTGCTTTTCAAGAACAAATGGAGTGGGGTTTGTTGTGTAACGAACTGGGTCCAGTGCCTGTATTGGTGGATGAAGAAGATGAGGTTTCGATTCTTGATGAATATTCTGTGAAGAAAGGATATGAAGTGCAGTTGGATAATGATATAGCTTGCAATTTTTTGAAGTTTCTTTGGAAGAAGGATATCCCACCAAAGGTATGTTGAAGCATAAAGGATGTGTTGTTCAAAGTGACTTATGTAATGTTTGTAAGAAGGAGGTTGAGACTGCTGATCATCTTTTCCTATATTGTGATTATGATAAAGAGGTGTGGAATTATTTCTTTCAGTCATGTCATGTGAGTAGTGGTACTTATATGACAGTTCTGAAGTTGTTTGAGTTTTAGGTTGGTGTAGCATTTCAAGGAAGATGTAAGAAGGTTTGGGAGAAGCTTATTTATGCTACGATGTGGCATCTGTGGAATGAGAGGAATTCAAGAACTTTTGGTGGAAGAGGTAAAATGGTGGAAGAACTGTGTTTGCATATTAAGCAGACTTTGATTCTGTGGTTATTTTAGAATGAGGTGTTTAGAGGGTTATCTGTGAATGACATTTTATTCAATTGGGAAACAGTTCTACACATGTAATTGAAGTGTGAACCGTTTTTCCTAGGATTGTACATATTTTTTTCTTTTTAATATAACCTTCTTTTCTCAACAATAAAAAAAAATGGAGATTGGCATCAGAGGTGTACTTTCTTACATGTGAACTATATAACTGCTACAATTGGCTTATAACTCAGATGACACCTAGATAACTCGGTTAAAGAAAGGATCGGAGATTTTGTTACAGTCATTTTCCACATCTTATCCATAGTCGATTAAACATGAGTAAATAGAAAATGAGTCATATCGTGCATACTAGAGTTTAGATCTAGTAAATAGTAACCAAGGGGTCTGAAAGAAAACACAAAGTACAAGACCAAATCGTATGAAAAATTTACGAGTTGTTTGTTTCATTTTATAGATCAACTAGCTCGTCCAATTCGACTTATTATACCTAACAGGATGTTTGTTTTTTTGTTGATTTGGCAGCTAGGTCTGACTCGGCTCCTCAGATGTTAGATCGTTTTCTTTTTAATTTGAGTCAGATCTGACTCGCAACCTGATTCCGACCTAACTCCTAACTAGGACCCATTTTAGTCCGCAAATAAGATACCCCTGACTCATGGGACAAAGCCACTGATTCATATATTATTTTTGAGTCAAATCTAAATCAAAAACAAACATACTGAGTCAAATCCAGATGAGTCAGGTGATTTCAGTCAGATCCAAAAAATAAAATGACATAAACTTGATTTTTTATCTGACTCAAAAATTGTTAGATAGTATGTATAAAAAACTTTTGTTGTATTGGACTCAAATACCTCTTAGATAGGTAGGTATACAAGTCGAGTAAGACCTCAGATCAGACATCAAATAAATGAAAAAACAAACAATATAATATCTGATTAGGGCTGAGTCAGATTTAGACCCCAAATCAGATCCAAAAGACAGGATGTTAGTCAAAGAGAAATTTGATAGAACGACTCGAACAAGTCAACTGTCCTATAATAAGTGATATAATATTTTGAGACAAATTTTAATTTTGTATTTGTCTTTTTTTCTTTCATTGGTTTTTGTTGCTGGTGTTAGGATATTAAGTGACTAAGTTTCGATACATAATGAAGGTAAAATAAATTAACAAACTTTTCTGTTTTTCTCTGTATTTTTGATTTATTAATTTTTTAATCTTGGCTTATAACTATATATTATTAACAGATGAAATTAAAAATGTCTATGATTTTTCAGGAAGATGGTGATTTATTTATTGGCATGCTTAATAATTTTGACTACCAATCACCAGAATATGGAACTTCCCACAATTGGTCGATGACCCAATGAGTTAAAATTCTGCAAAAGATTATAAATAGTCGAGTAATTAAAAACATTTAGAGTAAGTTTAATTATTAGTATGTAATATTTTTTACTGAAAAATTATATCTGGGAGACTACTCAAGAACCAACTGATGTTACACAACATGGAGTAGGACAACAAAGTATTTCTGATCATCCAAATGTTGGATTGTCGATTGGGTTTGGACATCAAAGTATTTGCGATCATCAAAATGTTGGATCGTTGACTGGAGTTGCACATGGCCAGTTAAATCTAGTGTCCGGACATGTTGGATGTAATGGTGGTCAACAACAATTCATAAATAACCAAACATACGGAGAATCAGGTACTTTAAACCCTATCCTCCGGTCTCACCAAACTCAACTTGGAGTGGGTAATTATAATGCCAGTGTAAGCATGCTCTTGGCCGATGATCTACAATCTCGAATACTCCAAACCCCTTATGTCGTTAAACATGTATGTAATGCTAATCTTTCCACAAATCCACAAAAGGAACGCGTTTTTTAGGTCATTTCGCGAAATTATTAGAATTTGTACAAAACATCTCCATTTTTTTACTCTATCTGTAGTTAACTAAATAAAAAAGTATCCAAAATTAACAAGATATCCTGGGTAAAAATATATCGGAGCCAGCACAAATTCAAAACATAATTTATTTAGGAAATGCATCAGCTTACTTTAAGGTAAAATTTTATACCTCGTAATTAAGTATTCTCTTAATGTTTTTGTTAATCATTTTCAAATAATAACTAAATTATCAAAATTCGATTTATAATTAAGGAATTTCTACCAAGAAATGGGTTGAGATCAATGAAAGTGCCAATACTAAATAGCCATAACAATTTGAATATGGAGCCAAATCCTAGGAATGATTTAATATGATTATTATAGCTTCAAATTATTTATACCTTATTCGTCTTAAAATTTCAGTGAATTTTCATTTACCATATATGTAGGTGCAAACCCATAAAAAATGGTCTATATGACCCCAAATATAAAGATATGGAGCTTCATATCGATCCACACTTGAGAATGTTTGAAAGCCATGATGTTGTCGAGTAAGTCTTTGTATTTCTATTTTCATTACCTTTTAAACAACATTTCACTTTTATTTTTATATGTGTGTGTTTAGTTTAAACATCAAGATATTACTAAATGTCAGTCTGCATGGGTACATCAATCCACTAATACAACCTTACTTATAAAATATTTGGGGGTTGATTATATATATTTTGTTGCACAAAAAAGAAAGGAATAAAGGATAGAGAAGATGATAATAAAGATAAAGCAATGAGATGAAAATATAACAATTAAGATATCAAATAGCAGCAACATGCTATCCCTAATGTGATTTGTGAGATCGTATCTATCATTGAGACATTTTTTTATTGTATCAATCCATCTCTAGCTAGTTCATTTCTAACATCTTTTTGTGCCAAACTTGCAACATACACTCTAGATTTTTGCAAAACTGTGGTTTAATATTTAGTATCGAATTTTTGTATTCACACCAACATGCATTGTATCTTGGCTCCTAAAGTCATCACTTTCATTTATTTTTTTGATTTGTGATGTCGATACTCCTATTACACTGTTTTTATTTTATTTATTTATTTATTTGACTTCTTGAACCAGTTTTTCATAAGGTAGTCGAGTCTTGGGAAATTATACTTGTAAAGCTAGGTATGCTTACTAAGTATCAAGAATCAAAGATCTAAAAAATAAGATAACATATTAGACTCAGGTCAGTGAGTTTTTATGATAAATTATTAAATTCAATGAAAATAAATGGGCTTTGGAGCATCCAACCCAGTAGGGTGGGTAACTAACCTTTGCCGTCGGCTAGCCTCCACCACTACCTAGCTAAGGAAAGCGCTTTATGTGTGGATATTCTCTCTTCCGGCTCATAGAAGATATCCTTGTAAGTTTCCTTAGGGAAAGTCTTACATTTCCATGATAAATATTATAGTAGTCGTATAGAGAAAACAAATTATCCATAATAAACGACTCCTGCGTGAAAAGGCGGGGGTCTAACAACCACACCCAATATTCGCTTATCAATCTATATGGACTAACTCAAATATATTTTCAAGAGAATCAATTAGACAGTCAGACTCAATCTTTATAAAAGTATATCCAAGAGTTTATATCTCCGTTTTACAAAGTAATTAGCAAATCAAACAGGCAGAGTCCGTGAGCCTGATTAATGTGTAAAACAACTTGAACGGTACCAACGACCAATGTTCAATTGTTAATCAATTTAATCAACAACCAAAGGTTGGATTCTCCAGTTGATTAAACTTACGCACTACCTGTGATATTTCAATTATATAAAATATAATGCGGAAAAAGAAATAACACAGACACCATAAATTTTCTTAACGAGGAAACCGCAAATGCAGAAAACCCCCGGGACCTAGTCCAGATTGAACACCACACTGTATTAAGCCGCTACAGACACTAGCCTACTACAAGATAACTTCGGACTGTAATATAGTTGAGCCCTAACCAAACTCACACTGATCAAGGTACAGTCGCGTTCCGTTACACCTCTTGAACCACGCCGAATTCTGCGCACTTGATTCCCTTAGTTGATCTCACCCACAACTAATAGTTGCTACGACCCAAAGCCGAAGAATTGATAAACAAATCTGTATCACACTGAAAAGTTTATTGAATAGATAGATTTGTCTCCCACAGATATACCTACGAGTTTTTGTTCCATCTTTTGATTAATCAAGGTGAACAGGAACCAATTGATACACCAGACTTATATTCCCGAAGAATAGCCTAGTAATATCAATCACCTCACGATAATCTTAATCGTATGGAAAACGAAACAAGATATCATTGAATCATAAATGATAAGACGAAGATGTTTGTGACTTCTTTTTATCTTGCTTATCGGAGAATAAATCTCGAGAAAATCTTAGGGAAGATAGTACTCAAATACGATAGTAAAAAGCAAGATCAGAACGCGCAACTAATGAGAAAATAGTTGGGTTTGGCTTCACAATCCAATTGAAGTATTTCAGCCGTTAACCTACAGGGTTTCATGAAAAACCTAAGGTTAAAGGAGAATCGACTCTAGAAGCAACTAGTAACACACAGGAGGTGTGGAGATTAGGTTTCCCAGTTGCTAGAGTTCTCCCTTATATAGTTTTAAAATCAGGGTTTGCAATCTAAGTTACCTTGGTAACCAAGCATTCAATATTCACCGTTAGATGATAACCTGATTAGATTCAAGCTAATATATTTAGACCGTTAGATCATCTTGGCTTGTTACACACGAATTAAATGAACCTTCATTTAGTTTTGGGTAACCGTACCTAAACGTGTGCACTTGGTTGGTTCAACAATAGTTAACCGTAGTTAGCCATTGCTCATATAAATTTAATATCATCCTTATTCAGCTTAACCATAGCGAGTTCAAATTACTCAAATGAAGCTAGTTCTTGGGGTTGTTCAATTGTTTATATTCTCATAGAAGTATACAAGACACAATTGAAGCAAAAGCGATTTTGATTCACATAAATCAATCATGAACATTATAGCCATGGTTCGCAAAAGATTGCATTCCTTAATATATAAATGCATAGTTCATGAGTAAACCGATTTTAGAAAATAACCTACTCAAGTATGCAAACGGGTACGCATACCTATGTAGCCGGACTAAGTTTGGGTTTCGCCAGTAAGTGAACGGGTACGCATACCATCCAAACTCAACAGAAAATCCTGGACCTGAACCTTACGCAAGTACGGGTACCTGTATGCAAACAAGGTTCCCGTACTTTCACTTTACCGAGAGTACGCATAGGGGTATGCATACCATGGTTCCCGTACTTTCACAAAACCAACCAGTATGCATACGGATATGCATACCATGGTTTTGGACTTGGACAACATATATGCAAGTACGCATACTATGCTATATCCAAACATGGTTAAGTGTTCTAAACTCCATTTCAATCATTGAAACATTCTTATAAGACGACAATAGATGCATCACATAAACTATTAGCTTCAAAGCAATTTTCAAACAATCGAATGATAATTACGAAACATTCCTAGTCTACATCAAATGATTGTCTCACACAAATCATGTAAGATATTACCAGGCGATTTTCACATGATCATCTTTTGAATTTCGTCAAGAATATAAGATGAACTTGGTTAAAGGAAAAGCTTACCAACACATATTTCGAGAAATATGTAAGCGAGTTAAACTCAGCTCAAAATATCAAATGTGTACAAACGAAATTTATATAGCTAAACGACTTTTGTCTCAAGAAGGAGATAGAGTAAATAGACTTTCGAGTGATAGATGAGTTCAGTCTCCACATACTTTTTGTCGATGAAGTTCCACAAGCTCCCCTTGATAGTTCTTCGTCTTCAATCGATGAACGTCGTGAAGTCTAAGGTCAACTACACTTTCTATCATAATCTGAGACTTAACTGTAAGTAGACTAGAGATCAAAACTTATAGTTTTGGCAACTAAACTTGACAAACAAGCTTGAGATAGCAACTCTTGCGAGTTCGAATGAGCAGTTCTCTAACACTGTGAATGAGTTCGTTTTGAGAAGGCCTGACCCTTAGACCACAAGGCTGAGAGGGCACAAATAAGAATGTAAATTAGGTCGTCTTGAAGCACTTGAAGATTCAGATAATATAATGTAGCTTTCTATTTTTACTTTTTTTTTAAGTGATATTTGTATTCTGTAGCAACTATATGATCCTTGATATTGTACTTTTGTGACATCTGTCTTAACTCAACTAGGATGTCCTTACTAATCCGAATAAATATGAAAAGTTATAAGGGTAGAAAATGCCTGGAAATGAGAACACATAAAATCAAATGTACAATGCAGAACTCAAAAACTTGACCAAAAAAAAAAAAAAAAAACTAGAAACACAACATAGGTTTACACTTCTAATACACTGGTACACATGATAAAGAATCTAAAAAAATACGGTATACTCGAAGCCACGTGGTTTTGCTTTAATGTTATTTCTCCTATTCTAATTCATTGTAGAGATGGAAGTGAATTTTCTTGTTGATGTAGTGATAGGCTATGTGGAAATAAGAAAATGACGCTATGGGATCGATTTATATATCAACTAGATAATCTCAAGTATAAAGACCGTATCACCCGATGGGTCACTTATACCCTCCACAGAGTTTTCTGTTTACTCTTTAGTTCCTCATTTCAACCAACCAAGCAAGTACCACCACAAACAAGTACATAATCACAACAACTCCAAAAATTTTTTTTTTTTTTTTAATCATGTCTATGACAAAATCTTAACCCAATATGGTAGGATATGACTTTATTTGAATTTTAAATATTTAGAATGATGAAAATATTCAAGGAATATAGGAATCAATAAATGTGAGATTAAGGATTCTTACATGTGGATAAACTTAGTAATCTATTTGACAAATCACAAATGTCTTTAATGTTCTTAAAAACCATAATTTTAAAAGATTTCCTTACGTCATTCGAATATATTCCATTTTTCCACTTAGTAGAATCTGCTCTTAAATGTTCATCAACTATCATTTTTTTCCATTAATATCTCATTAGGGTAACTTAGTTATTTGAATCATAAAATGTTTGGGCACGTAAATAAAAATGTCAAAGTAAAATTTTACATGCCTGTCAGAATTCCTTGTAACTTATGTTTTACTTTAAAATCCTTTTTCACTTTTCCTCAAATGTCTAATTATGTCGGAAGAGTATTATGAGATTAAAATGTAAATCAGTGATGAATATTACAACATGAATTATTGTTTCAAATCATGGTGATTTTAAAATTATGTTGAGATTGTTTTAAACAAAAGAAATAAAAAATTAGTTTGGCTCATCATTGATAAGTTTGAAAGTTGATGTCGAGCAAAATTTGCGTGTATTTATGTTTAAACAGTTTAATGTTACTTTCCACGTAAACAAGAATATACAGTTGACAGTTGAATTGAGAGTAAAGTTTCAAAACCAATTTAAATTAGTCAGAACTTTAAATTTTCAGGTACGCGGCGATTTGAAAATTAAATAGAAGATTTTTTGGCTCTAGTAATATTAAAGGATAAAATAACTTTACTGCAAATGACAAAAAATCCGTTATTCGGTAATGACAGTTATAGCAAACTAAATTATACTCACTCCATCCTAAGAAAATGATAGTAACTGTCATTTTTTCTGGGAGGAAGTTAGTATATATTTTTCTTCAAGTACATTATTATCATGTAAATTAAAAATAATCTGTGTCGATCTCTAAACACGTAAGAGTCACATAAAATGGAAAAATCAATTGTGGTAAGGAATTTTCTTCTAGTCTGGGACCTAAATATAATTATACAATTACCTAAAATACTCATTTATTTTTTTTAAAAAGAGACAAGAGTGGGGTAATGTAACTGATTTTCTTCTTTTTCCTCTCTTATAAATACCTAAGTATGATATCAGAGGTGCAAACCAAAACCCAAACTCAAAAACAACAATTGTTTTTTGAAAGAGGTGAGAAACAAAGTAGTAAAACCAAAGTTGTAAACGTATCACCTAGGGTTAGAATTTTTTTCTCTCGCATATACATACCAAATACTTGTTTACTGATTTTCATATTATCCTCTTATAACACCAAGAAATTTATATAGATATTGTCTTCTTATATTCAATTGAATTCTCATCTCTTTAGTTCAATCTTAGTTTATCATCTTCATACCAAACATTGAAGATAGGATTTTCTGTTAAATTAATACAAACAAGTGTTTTTGTTGTCACTATTATATACCATAGCCTTAGCTTGTGGTTTCACAATCTCTATTACCTTGTATTGACCTAAGTATTCGTTGTTTTGTTTTACTCATTTATTTTCAGATTTTTTATTTTTTGAAAGATAGAAGTATACTAAATGTTAGCCAAAACAAATTATATTATTATTTTTTGGTAAATAAGGGATTTTACTGATAACAAAGCAACATCCAATTGTTGAGAATCCATCGAATATAGTCATGTCTAGTGTCTAATGAAGTTTTTTTTATATATATTGATCAAGGGAGTATCATTATCTTGCTTTTTTCTTTTATCGAAAGATTACTCAAACTATAAGACTCAATTATACGATTATTATTCTTTCAGGAAACATGAATTACAAGATTTCATAGATGCTAAAAAGATTTCTTATTTGATTATTCCACAAGTTCCTAGATCTTTTATTTTATATATGATAAAAGGAATCTAGTGAATCCTTGGAAATTCCCTGTCCAAACTCGCCCATGATATCCTTTTTAGTATTTTCCTTATTTAGTTGGTGCGCATCTCTCCTTGTGATTATTCATGTTTGTTGTTTCTACCTTTGTTTATTAGTCAAGCATTACTTGGTTCCAACTACAACAATTAGTTTATCATTTACCTTCAATCGTATACTATTTCTATTCTTTTTTATGATTTATCACTTAGCTTATTCTGAGGTTTAGCCTTTGTTTTATCTATTCTAATGCAGATAAGATTTTAGTTGGACAAAACAATACAGGCCAAGGAAATCTTTGCCCAAATAATACATTTGTGGTATGATATTTTAGTTATTTTTTTTATTTTTTATTATGTGGTTATTTAAGCAAACAAGGTATTGTTTCCAAGCCATTGGAGCCACCTAGATTGATTCGGAAAAGTAATTTCATATATGCAAAAACCTGTACCTTCTTCATTTACTCCGAAAAAAGTAGTGGTAAATTTTATAAAATTTGTTCTTTTAGTTGTGTGTCATTTTGTTGAATGGTATCTTTTGACACGTAAGTTATTACAAATAAGATAATTGTTGATATAGAAGATTAATGTTTTTTTCTCTAAAATAGGATGAAAGTGTATTAATGGTAAGATCTTAATTTCGTAATCCAATTAATGCTCTTTTTAAAATATCAATGATATAGCATAAAATTTTAGATCCTAACTTTTCGGTAAAATGATGAAATCTATAGTCTAATATTTCTAGACGACTACTGAAATTCTTTAATTAAGATCTATTTTTAATAAATCGAAAATTAAAAGTATTAGGAAGCTAGAAGTCTTAGTCACTAACTATTATGCACAGAAGATTCATTATACCAGTGTCTATACATCTAATATTTTTTTGTTTCCTCTTGTACTTTTTATGTTTTTTGTATGTCTTTAGTTTTCTACTTTCTATAAGTTATGTCTGTACGGTTTTTATCTTATTTTAAAATATTTAATCGAAAAAAAGTGAAAACCTAAAGTAGATTTTTAGGCAGACTTCCAAGCATCTTTTGAACCATTTTTAATCTGTTATACAATTATTATTTGAAAAAGTAAATCAAACCTTAAGTAAAAACAAAATATATGTTCTCTGTTATCCATATATGAAATTCTAGACTCTAGCACTAATGAAGAATTAGAAATGATTTACGAACCAAACTTTTTTTTTTCACCTCTTTTAAAATAAAAATCTAAGTTAGACTTCCAGATAAGATTATTAAAACTCACTGGTGAGGATGCTATTAGCCAAAGCGAGATTGGTAAAACATTAAATTGGCTCGAACAAGTCTAGTTGTTTATTATATGTGACAGAATTCTATAATACCTAATATTATTATCTTTTTGTCTTATTTTATATCTAGGTTTTACAGTTGGTGTTATCTGAAAATCTGATACAACCAAATCGCCCTACGTCATGGAGGTGAAAAAATTAACTAGAAATAGTATATCTTTTATATCCATTAGATTTTCGAATATAATTTGCTATACAATCCCATAGTATTATTGCTTACTACTGATATTCGAAATGCTTATGATTTTTCAGAGAGACAAATTTTTGTCTACTGATACAAACGACGATATTGACTTTTTCAATTTTGATTACCAACCTCCTGATCACGAAGATGTGAACAACTTGTCAATAAACACGTGAGTTGAACAACTTTTAGGGAATGTTTAACCAATTTATATATAAATAAGTTAAATAAAATATAATTACTAATGATTCGTGTTTTTCCAAATAAATTAAATCAGTTCCACTATAAATGAGCCTTCGAATAGTGCTCAACAACATGGAGTAGGAAACCAAATTATTTCAGATCATCCAAATGTTGGATCTTCAATTGGAGCTGCACATGACCAGCTTAATCATGGGGCGGGACTCTTTGGAATCGGATCTTTTGGAGAACTGGTAGGAGATGCACACCCGTTTCTCCAATCTAACCAAGATGAACTTGGGACTAGTGGGAACAAAAACCATAACGCGAGTGCGAGTATTCAATCCGTTAATGATCCGCAATCTCAAACATTTCAAGGTTTATTTCTCTTTGATCAGGTACGAGCCGTTAATCCTTTTAAAATTGAATTTATGTAAGATATTTTTATTTATTTATTTATTTTTGTCGTTTTTTGTAATTAACTAATTTTATAAATATAAAATTTGCAAAATTAATAGGGAAATCTGAGAAATGAATTTTCGGTGCCCATACAAAATCAAAATCCGATTAATTCAAACAATGCGTCTGTCCTTGGAACCAATGATCATATTTTGAGTGCGAGTATGCCAATGGATAGTGATCTTCCATCTCAAATACTCCAACGCTCATATCTCTTAATCTATATACGAACTACAAAATCTTCTGAAATCGACACAAACCGAACGAGAAATAATAAAAAGAATCAACCGTACTTGATTAATTATTTGTTTTTTTAAAATATTCCTACTTTTTTTGACTTTTTTGGTCGTTGATTAATGTGTATGCATATAAAATTCGCAAAAATCGTAGGGAATCGGTTATCGAGGGGGAATAGAAAATCAAAATCCAAAAAATTTGTACAATACCGCTTCCTTTGGGACGAATGATCATAAAGCGAGTGGGACTACGCCAATAATTAGTGATCTGCCATCTCTACTACTACAAGCATCGTCTCTTTTTAACCAGGTGCAAACCATTAATCCTTCTGAAATTGATTAAAAAAATACTCAAAAATCAATCATGTTAAGCAATTATTTGAATTCTTGTAAAACGTCTTCATTGTTCTTTTCCATATATTTTTTTGTAGTTAACTAATCTGTATTCATACATATAAAATCTTCAAATTAGCAGAATGATCCCTCAAATGATTTTTCGGCTTCACTGGAAAATCAAAATCCGATTAACTCATACAATCCAGCTGCTTTTGGGACCAATGGTCATAATGCGAGTGCGAGTATGCAATTGATAAGTGATGTGCCATCTCCAGTTCATGTAAAACATCTCCATCTTTCTTTTCCTTTTTTAGGTAGTTAATTAATCCATATATATACATATAAAATCTTTAAAATTAACATAGAAATCTGGCCAATGACTTTTCGGCTTCATTGAAAAATCAAAATCCGATAAATTTATACAATCCAGCTACTCTTGGAGTTGGGACCAATGATCATAATGTGAATACAAGTATGCAATTGATCAATGATGTGCCATCTCAAATACCCCAAAAAAACCTCTATTTAACCGGGTACGAGACATTCACTCTTCCAAAACTGATTAAAAAAAATATCCATACAAAAAAAAAAAATCAATCTTGATAAATAATTGTTTGAATTCATGTAAAACATCTCCATTTTCCTTTTCTTTTTTTCGGTAGTTAACTAATTTATATATGTACATATAAAATCTTCAAAATTAACAGAGAAATCCGGCAAATGATTTTTCGGCTTCATTGAAAAATCAAAATCCGACAAATTCATACAATTCAGCTACTCTCGGAACCAATGATCATAATATGAATGCGAATATGAAATTGATCAGTGATGTGCCATCTCAACTACCCCGAGAAGCACCTCTCTTTAACCAGGTATGAGACGTTAAGTTTTCTTAAACCGATAAAAAGAAGTATTCATTAAGAAAAAAGTCAATCATGATAAATAATTATTTGAATTCATGTAAAACATCTCCAATTTATTTTTTATTTTTTAATTTTTTTGGTAGTTAACTAATCTATAAGTGTACATATAAAATCTTTACACTTAACAGAGAAATCCGGCAAATGACTTTTCGGCTCCATTGAAAATTCAAAATCCGATAAATTCATACAATCCAGTTATTCTTCGGACCAATGATCATAATGTGGATGCGAGTATGCATTGGATCAGTGGTCTGCCATCTCCGTTACCCCAAGAAGCACCTCTAGTTAACCAGGTACGAGCCGTTAACTCTTCTTAAACTGATAAAAAAAAATCATACCAAAAACAAATCAATCATGATAAATTATTATTTGAATTCATGTAAACATCTCCATTTTTCTTTTCCTTCTTTTTTGTAGTTAACTAATCTACATATGTACATATAAAATCTTCAAAATTAACAGAGAAATCCGGCAAATAATTTTTCGGCTTCATTGAAAAATCAAAATCCGATAAATTCATACAATCCAGCTACTCATAGGACCAATGATCATAATGTGAATGCGGGTATGCAATTGATCAGTGATGCGCCATCTTCAGTACTCCAAGAAGCACCTCTCGTTAACCCGGTAGGAACCATTAACTCTTCTGAAACTGATATATAAACGTATTCGTAAAGGAAAAAAAACCAATATGATAAATAATTATTACAATTCATGTAAAACATCTCCATTTTTCTTGTCATTTTTTGTATTTAACTAATATATATTCATCCAAAATCTTCAACATTAACAGAGAAATCGGAAAAATGGTTTTTTGGTGCCAATGCCAAAACAAAATCCGCGTAATTCACACAATGTAGCTACAGGCGTTGAGGTAAAGCTTTGCACCGTAGTTTAATTAAGTAATTCGTTTCTTTTTTTATTGAAATTTCAAAAATGAAATCCAATTGTTAAATAAATAATTTTACAGAGACATGAGTCTGGATCTACACAAACTTCAGCGAACAATCCCAATGGATATTTGACTACGTTGTCGGGGAAACCCAGGTACAAATTGATATGATTTTACGCTATAATTTTATAAGATTCTACAATTTATTAACATCAAATTTAATTTAATTTAATTTAATTTCCACCTTTTTGTACAGGTACGATATTAGTACATTTTCTATTTTCGACCCTAGATATGAGGCACTAGGGCTTCCTAGGGACCCACGCTTGAGGATTCTTGATTCATGGAAAGCATCAATCAAGTAAGTCATATTTTCGTATTTTTCATCAACATTTTAAAGTTAAACTAAAACCTATTATTCTGTCCGTAGACTTTGATATTCCCATAATCTTGGACGCGATAATCATCTAAATCATATTTGACATAATTTGGTGGTTTGTTTTGTTTTATTTTGCAGAAGAAAGGAAGATGAAAAACGCGAGAAACGACAACGAGTAGGATGGCATAACTAGATGGATAACTTGGTTCTTTTATACATGCGTAACTTGGACAATTTGAAGTTGAAGAATTTTTTTACTGCCAGACAAATTATTTACTGCTAGACTATTTTTCCTTTTGTGTTTCTGATCTAAACTAAACTCCAAATAAATTGATCAGGATTTTTCTTATCTATTTTTATAAAAAATTTCTTTGATACATTTGCTAAACTATAAGCTAATATTCTGATATCAAATATTTTATATCACCATCGTGTTATCTTGGCTGCTACTATATTCCCTTTCGTTTAGATTTGATGAAATTCAATAAATTTTCGCGTTCACATACAGTGGGAACCAGGTTTTATGGGTCAAAGTATATTTTTTTTATAGATTTGGTGGTGTAAAGTGTGAAGTTTTAAAGGAACAGGGGACTAAATTTTAAAAATCGGAGGATTGAACCAAAAATATAAGTGAAACTAGTGATTATTTTAGTAAGTTTAGGATTTTTTTTGAGGGCTAGAGCCAATTCTATGTGAGCTTTGCTACATGGTTGGTATAACGTGCCGGCAAGTGACGCATAATAATTACGCGTTACAATGTTGTAGGCCAAGTCAGTGTGCAGCTAGGATAGCGCGACACTGCATAGACTGTCAAGTGATAAGAATGGCATAACCCTGCAGGGCCAGTGAAGTGCAAAGGTGGCACTACACTGTAGAGTCATTGCCCAAGTAATGAAGCTTATTGACCGACACAATAAAGCTTCATTGAGAAAGACAAGACAAGCCAAGTTGACAAATGCAACATGCGATATTGGCATTGATGCATATCCATGGAATTGAGTTTGCCCAAGCTCAAGGATGATTCAAGAGTGAAGAATAGGCCAAGAGTTGGTCTATGCATTAGTTCAAGGTTGGACAAGGCTTGAATAATGCAAACAAGCTAGCAATGCAAGAGTTGCATTGCTATTGTCAAGCAGAATTAGCTAAGTGAAGCATATGACGCCATGAATAACTAGAATGAGTTTAAGGAGTCGGCCTTGATGATTGAAGCACAAGGATGGTCCGTGAATTGGCTTAGAGCAATAAGTTTGCAGGGACAAGACGGCTTAACATGGAATCAGGGCCAAGCTCAGTAAAGTGCAACAGTGTTGCAATATGGCTCAAGTGACGGTTAGGAGTTGGTTATTGGCTTTACAAGCATGCCAAATGTGTGAGACAAGGGAGAAAAGTTATAGAAGGAGTTTATAACCATTTTTGAGTGCTCTTAACCACCAAGAACAGGTGTGGCACCAGTTGGCGTGACAACACAAAAGGTGGCAGTTGAAATTTGCGGTTATGGAAACTACTTGGACACTTGGTTGTCCAAGGCTTGTGCAAGCGATTGCACAGAAGTTTTGGCCTCATCCTAGTTATAGTATATGAAAAAGCGGGGGTCAAATAACCAGCCCAAATATTTCGCTTAGCAATCTATATGGACAAACTCAATACACTTACAAGTGAATCGACTACACAGTCAGACTCAAACTTGAATAAAAGTGTATCCAAGAGTTTGTATCTCTTTTTACAAACTAATAAGCAAATCAAATAGAAAAAGTCCGTGAGCCTGATTATTGAGTAAAACGACTTAAACGGTACCAAAGACCAATGTTCAAGTGTTAATCAATTTAATCAACAACCAAAGGTTGGATTCTCCAATTGATTAAGCTTAACGCACAACCTGTGATATTTCAATTATTAAAACTATAATGCGGAAAAAGAAATAACACAGACACCAGAAATTTTGTTAAGGAGGAAACCGCAAATGCATAAAAACCCCGGGACCTAGTCCAAATTGAACACCATACTGTATTAAGCCGCTACAGACACTAGCCTACTACAAGATAACTTCGGACTGGAATGTAGTTGAGCCCTAACAAATCTCACACTGATCAAGGTATAGTAGCGTTCCCTTACGCCTCTTGAACCATGCCGGATTATGCGAACTTGATTCCCTTAGATGATCTCACCCATAACCAAGAGTTTTTCAACCCAAAGCCGAAGACTTTATAAACAAATCTGTATCACACAGAAAAGTCTATGAAATAGATAAATCTGTCTCCCACAGATATACCTATAAATTTTTGTTCCGTCTTTTGATAAATCAAGGTGAACAGGAACCAATTGATACACCAGACTTATATTCCCGAAGAACAGCCTAGTAATATCAATCACCTCACGATAATCTTAATCGTATGGAAACGAAACAAGATACGCAAAATCACAAACGATGAGACGGAGTTGTTTGTGACTTCTTTTTATCTTTCCTATCAGAGATTAAAACCTCGAGCAAATCTTAGAGAAGATAGTACTCAACACGATAGATAAAGAAAAATCAGAACACGCAATTACAGATAAAATAGTTGGATCTGGCTTCACAATCCCAGTGAAGTCTTTCAGTCGTTAACCTACAGGGTTTCGTGAAAAAACCTAAGGTTAAAGGAGAATCGACTCTAGTCGCAACTAGTAGCACACAGGAGGTGTGGGGATTAGGTTTCCCAGTTGCCAGAGTTCTCCCTTATATAGTTTTAAAATAATGGTTTGCAATCTAAGTTACCTTGGTAACCAAGCATGCAATCTTCACCGTTAGATGAAATCCTGATTAGATTCAAGCCAATATTCAAGGACCGTTAGATCAACTTGGCTTGTTACACACAAATGAAATGTACCTTCATTTAGGTTTGGGTAACCGTACCCAAACGTGTACACCTTGGTTGGTTCAATAATAGTTAACCAAAAGCTAACCACATGAGCACTTTTATCTCAACCTTATTCATCTTTCCTCATACTAGTTCAAATAACTCAAATGAAACTAGTTCTTTGGATTTGATTCAATTGCTATATCTCATAGAAGTATACAAGACACAATTGAAGCATAATCGGTTTTGATTCACATAAATCAATCATGAACATTATAGCCACGGTTTGGAAAAGATTGCATTCCTTATAATTTATTGTATAGTTCATGGATAAACCGATTTTAGAACATAATTCACTTAGGTATGCAAACGGGTACGCATACCTTAGTGACGGGACTTGAGTTTGGGTTTCGTATGTACGCGAACTGGTACGCATACCTTAAACACTTCCAAACTCCAGCATAAATTTTCGGACCTATACCTTACGCAAGTACGTGTACCGTATGTGTACTTAGGTACCTGGACTTTCTCAACTAACATTTACGCATATGGGTATGCATACTATTGTTCCCGGACATGGATTACATATATGCAAGTACGCATACTATGTGCAAATCCAATTGTTCTATACTCCATTTCAATCATTGAAACATTCTTCTAGGACCACGATAGTTGTTTTACACAAACTAAAGTATCAAAGCAATTTTCAAATAATTGAAATTATAATCTATATGAAACATTCTGAGTCACAAATCAAATAAGATGTAACTTGGCAATTTCCATATGATCATCTTTTAACTTTCATCAAGAACTCAAGATGAACTTGGTTGAAGCAAAAAGCTTACCAACACATATTTCGAGAAATATGTAAGTGAGTCAAAAACTCAGCTCGAAATATCAAATGTGTATAAAGAAATCTATATAGCTAAACGACTATGTCTCAAGAAAGAGATAGAGTAAATAGACTTTCTAGTGATAGATGAGTTCAAGTCTTCACATACCTTTTGTCTAAGAAGTTTCACAAGTTTTTCTTGATAGTTCTTCGTCTTCAATCGATGAACGCCGTGAAGTCTAGGCTCAACCATAATTTCTATCCTAATCCGAGACTTAGCTATATGTAGACTAGAAATCAATACTTATAGTTTTGGCAACTAAACTTGACAAACAATCTTGAGATAGCAACGCTTGTGAGTTCTACCGAGCAGTGCTCTAACAGTATAAATATCTTAGGAATCATTAATGTTGGTGTTGTTCGAATAAGGAGAGAAACCACTGATTGTACAGAGTTTTAGGCATTCACCAAGAGGGTGAATGACCTATTTGGTCCATGTGATGGACTGTTTGATATAATCTTCCTTTAGTGCAATACAATGGGTTTGTTGCAGTATTCTTTGTGTTCATTGTGTTGCTGATTTGTTTGAGAATGTCAATTGGAATTTATGCATGGAAAATCTCTTATGCTTATGGGGGCATGAAGAGTTAGAGAGAAAGAAGATGAAGACTTCCGCTGCGTATGGCCTTAAGAGTGAAGGCAGATGCATACTTTGATGCAAGTATGCAAGGCTGAGTACTTGTGGGTGAAGTTGATTCACTGAACCACATAGTATTGCCGGTCATGTCCCATGAAAAATTTAGGCGATTAAAGGGCATGTGACAACTGGTATCATAGCTGTGTTTTGGGACACAATTACTGATTTTACTCAAGTTGGTGTCATTTGTTTGTCAAATTCAGTGAGGAATTGTTTGGGTTTCTTTAGTATGGAGACTAGAAGAAGTTGGTCTTGTGTGGAAAAATCAATTGGAATGAACTTCGAAGCTTGGAGTAGCAACAGGCCATGAAAGTTTATGACAAAGGTGTCAAAATTCCTGCCCAAAGTGTTAGACGAACAAGCAAAAATCATTGTAAATCGGGTTTTCAAGTGATTGCATGACAAAACTCAAGAGTATGCTGACTTCTATGGTGCAAGTCAGGTGTTTAAAGTCCATGTTTCTCACAAGTATGCGAAGATTATGCATTTTGAATGCATTCTTTCGTAATGTTATTAGTAGCGAGTACATTACATGTGGTAATGGGAATTTTTCAAAAATTCCTGAACTCAAAGAAGTTGTTGGCCTTTGCAGTGGCAAAGTTAATTGAGAACCTGTCTATGCGATAGAATTGAAGGTGTCTCATTGTAGCCAGTCAGTGGAAGATTCAAGTTATCTCTCTCGAATGCATATACCTAGGTGGTAATGCAAAGTCTGGTTGCGAACCAGCATTTTTGTGGCAATGTGATGCCATAAAAGAATAATTGGATGGCCAATCTTATCTAGCATAAAGCTTATGGAAAGGCTGAAGAAATAAGCGCAAGTTAGGGAAAAACCGATACACCGCGGTCTTGCGTTTGCAAAGTGTTCTTCGTTGATGCTAGATGTGCACAAGGAGTGTGCTTGCACCTGGTTTATGAGTGGGATCAATATGCTTGGACAAGGGTGTCCAAAGACCTGCATTGGATCATAACCAGAAGCGGATGTTTTTGTCAACTACAAATCAGTATTGCTACAAAGCTGATTTTGGATAAGGGGAAAGACAAGAGTGACCAGTTGTGCATGGGCAGTAAAAATGAGTTCCAGGTTTGAAGAAGAATGCGGCATTCTTGTTTCATAGAACGTAGGCAGTGGATGCCTTGTTTGCAAGGATTATGGACTTGTTAAGATTGTCCAAGGGATTTGTCCACGAAAGTCATTGAGTAATGTGACTTTGCTGAGCTCTATGGTGATGCTCAAGATCACCAAGTTAAGTCCGTTCTAGTTGTGCAAAGGTGCACAAGTTTGTGTCAATATTTGGGTGCTAATTGGCATAGCAGGTATGCAACAGTAGCATGCGCCAAATGGGATTTGGGCATGGAAAAGATGCATAATGCATTTAGAGATGCAAGTTAGGCTGAATTGAAGATGCGTGAAGAAGGAAGGACAAAGTAGTGGTGATGCATAAGAATGGCATGAGGTCATTTTTGGATAAATCTTCATGAAAGCTAAAGCAACATGATAACATCAGTTTGAAGGAGTATTCAACTAAGTGTTAATTATATTATGCTTCGTTATGGGAGTTGCATAAGAACGTTGATAAGTAGAAGAGTGCATGTAGCAAAGTGAATTGCTACATTGGGGACAGCAGGTGTTGTCTCGCTTCCTTGTTTGTTGCTTAGAAGGAAGATGAAGTTAGTATTGCAAGGCTTGTTAGGTCTTACAAGTTGCAATCAGTTGGCGCGAGTATTTGCTCAAGTTTGAGTACACTTTCAGTTTGGGTCGAGTGGACCTTGGTGTTGGGAATTGTCTCTCTATGTAAGGTAGTAACGGATGAGGGTATTTGAGACGAGAGTTTTTGTCTCTTTCGTTCAAAGTAAAGTTAGTTCGTATGGAAGATGCTACATAGCATATTAAGCTAAAATATGCAATAGAAGACGCTGAAAGTGAAAGGAGCAAATAGAGTTGGTGGCATAGTCGAGTTTGCTGTTGAGAGTTATGTGGAAGTGCGAGAGAATTTGGCAGCGATAGTGATGTCGTTTTATAGTTGTAGTGGTAAAAAGGTTCGTTGCTCGAACTTGTGAAGGATTTTTAAAAATTAATTAAAATTGTTTCAATAATAATGAGAAAATACCGAGACTCTGGATTCAACCATTGACCAATTAATTGATAAACTCTAATCAATATTCATGCAATATTCTTCTTTAAAGTGATTCTAATATTTGCCTCTAATAGATTTTTGAAGTAATAATTGTAAGCACGAAGCATGAAACATCAAAAGTATTAAAACCAAGCATGTCCCATCAAAACACTTCACAACTACTCAATAAAAACCAATTTTTCTTTTAAGTTCTATGCAAATAATCATGTAAAATAATTGCAATAAATAATTAAAATAGCACTATACCACTTTTCATGGAACAATGGCTTCCTCCGTCGCCTCGGCTAAGGGGTTTAGCTCCTCATATTAATCATAATCTCAAAATACATGTTTATGGCTCAAAAGTTGATTAAAAGGGAGAAAAGTGTTAAAACAGCGGATTCTGCAGTTGCTGAAGGTCTAAATCAGGAGTCGGAATTGTTGCTGAAAGGCTTCGGTGACTGCAGGAAGATGCGACCGTATATCGTTGTCACTGAAAATAAGTCTGCTTCTGCAACTGTCTCTGAGGGTCTAATGTTCTTCGTCTTCTTCTTCGCGGCAGCAGCAGGAAAGTTTCTGAACTCGACTCTGTTGATTTTTTTCTCGCTTCTCTATAGCTCTAAACTTCTCCAAACTCCCCCAAATTGTTCGTACTCCTAAATATGACTCGAATCAACTTATATATATCCACCAAACCCCAAAATCATTCGAGTTAATCCAAATATTTTCGTTCTTTTTCAACAGCAAGTTACGG
>JAJJMB010004763.1:1676001-1711958 GCA_023531105.1 Papaver atlanticum | reverse complement strand
CATACCATACTTGTTTATCCTTAACAGGGTTATCCCAATGAAAATCAGCCCTTGAATCGCCTTAAAAATCATCCAAAATTCGAAACAGAAATTCTGTTTTCTGTAAAAGTTTTTTCCGCCATTTTTTTGTTTTGAAAATTTGAGAAGAAATGTGACCTCCCCCTATCCAGTGCCGGTCTGTGCTTAGCAGCTGCTTGGAAATGGGTTACCCCTTATCCAAAATGAGAGTCCGAATAGCAAGTGTCCTCCTAGGAGCCTTTAGCAACTTTTCGAGCCAAGTTTGCCGTAAAAGCCTATTTCTCCAAAAACACCTACAAAGGGATAAAATAACAAAATTAGTACAAAAATGGGTACTAACAATATATACAATAGAGACGAAAATAGACACATAAATGCGTCTATCAGATAGCATGGAGTAACGCAGCAAGAATGAAGATGTAAGTCCATCAAGTAAATGAGTTAAGAGTAACTCATAGTTAGGAAGAACATGATGATGTTTTTCCGCCACATTAAAGCGTAGCAGTTTGAAAAAGCAAGTGATGCTTAAATTGCTGGTTTCAAAGGCGCATGAAGAGGATACTTTTTTTTAAAATAACAGCGGAATGCCCCGGGTATCCTAAGTCATGACTATACGGGGGTCATGCATTTCAATCAAGGTGTTGCAACGATGCAAGAACATCGAGGTGTTGGTTCTTTGGCATACAAATGATGCAAGCCCAAGAAGGTGAAGTTTGCAATATGATTTGGAGGCAGAATCTAGTGAAAGTGCTGATGTTTGCAAGATGCAACAAAGGCTATAGGTTTTGGCACATACCAAGAGTGGTATGGAATCATAGAGGGCATACCTTAAGGCATGGCATGATTTGGCGTAGGCGCGTATGATTGAAGAATGAGGCCAAGTCTGGTATAAGTCCTGTTATGTTGCATGGTGCAACTAGAGTCGGAAATTGAAGGCAAAAGACTATGGCAATGATCATTGTGATCATTTGGGAAGAATCGGTACTTGCGTACACTTAGGCGCAATTGATTCAAGAGAAATTCAAGTCTAATTTAGGGAGTTGGCAAGAAGAATTTCCAGTTTGCATTTGGGTGTTGATATGCGATTGTAGTTGAAGTTGAAGCATAGGCCAACGTGACAACAACGGTACAAGTCAGTAGGATCAATGGCAAGGCAGTAAGCTAAGTGATGGCATATGGTACTAGGCATAAACTTTTGGCAAGAGCCAAACAATTTTGTTGATTTCTGAGGATGGATCAGAAGTGTATAAGGTCGTGGAACAAGTATAGCATGTATACTTTGTTGCGTTCAACGAGGACGTTGAAAGGATTAGGTGGGGGAGTTCTATAACGTTCCGACAAGTGACGCATAATAATTACGTGTTACAATGTTGCAGGCCTAGTCAGTGTGCATCTAGGATAGCGCGACACTACATAGACTATCAAGTGCTAAGAATGGCATAACCCTGCAAGGCCAGTGAAGTGCAAAGGTGGCACTACACTGTAGAGTCATTGCCCAAGTAATGAAGCTTATTGACCGACACAATAAAGCTTCATTGAGAAAGACAAGACAAGACAAGTTGACAAATGCAACATGCGATATTGGCATTGATGCATATCCATGGAATTGAGTTTTCCCAAGCTCAAGGATGATTCAAGAGTGAAGAATAGGCCAAGAGTTGGTCTATGCATTAGTTCAAGGTTGGACAAGGCTTGAATAATGCAAACAAGCTAGTAATGCAAGAGTTGCATTGCTATTGTCAAGCAGAATTAGCTAAGTGAAGCATATGACGCCATGAATAACTAGAATGAGTTTAAGGAGTCGGCCTTGATGATTGAAGCACAAGGATGGTCCGTGAATTGGCTTAGAGCAATAAGTTTGCAGGGACAAGACGGCTTAACATGGAATCAGGGCCAAGCTCAGTAAAGTGCAACAGTGTTGCAATATGGCTCAAGTGACGGTTAGGAGTTGGTTATTGGCTTTACAAGCATGCCAAATGTGTGAGACAAGGGAGAAAAGTTATAGAAGGAGTTTATAACCATTTTTGAGTGCTCGTAACCACCAAGAACAGGTGTGGCACCAGTTGGCGTGACAACACAAAAGGTGGCAGTTGAAATTGGCGGTTATGGAAACTACTTGGACACTTGGCTGTCCAAGGCTTGTGCAAGCGATTGCACAGAAGTTTTGGCCTGATCCTAGTTATAGTATAAATAACTTAGGAATCAATAATGTTGTTGGTGTTGTTCGAATTAGGAGAGGAACCACTGATTGTAGAGAGTTTTAGGCATTCGCCAAGAGGGTGAATGGCCTGTTTGGTCCATGTGATGGACTGTTTGATGTAATCTTCCTTTAGTGTAATAAAATGGGTTTGTTGCAGTATTTTTTGTGTTCATTGTGTTGCTGATTTGTTTGAGAATGTCAATTGGAATTGATGCATGACAAACCTCTTATGCTTATGGGGGCATGAAGAGTTAGAGAGAAAGAAGAAGAAGACTTCCGTTGCGTATGACCTTAAGAGTGAAGTAAAATGCATACTTTGATGCAAGTATGCAAGGCTGAGTACTTGTGGGTGAAGTTGATTCACTAAACCACATAGTATTGCCGGTCATGTCCCATGAAACTTTTAGGCGATTAAATGGGCATGTGACAGTTGGTATGTTGGGTGCTTATAACGTTATTTGCATTTTTACAGTTTCTATTGCTTTTTAAAATGGTTCGCTCTACTTATTGGCCTAAAATCTATTTTTCGCGCAAAGAGAATTGAGCTCTATACGCAATGTAATTAAAGTACATCTTTGCTCTTTTCTTAATGATTTGGTAAAACTGTTCTCATATAAGCTCTTCTTATTTTGTTTAGCTCGCAAAAGAAAGTCATTACACAGCTACAGCTTGAGATAGATTCCAGGACAATCAAAGATCGTGCCTTCCATCCAGAAGACCCCTTCTAGATTCTGAACTTACAGCAGTAGTCACCATCTCTCCAAACATCACTATAACCGGGGGTCTGTTTACCCTCCAAAATTAAGTTGTTCAAAGCAGCCTCTTAGCAAGTTAATGCAGGCTCTCCAATAAGGACTTGGCATATCTCTAGAGGGGTAAATATTATCCGAGGAATAAAGTCATAAACTACGATTATACCAATGTGATTAGACACTGAACTACTGGATTAAGGTTTCGTACACTTGGATAAAATTAGTAACCAACTTTAACAATTGTCTTTATTATTCTTAAAAAGCAATTCGTATTTGGAAGATTTGCTTATGTCATTAAAGAATATTCCATTTTTGTACTTAGTTGAATCTTTGTCACCTCAAAGTCAGCTATCCATTTATTTCCTTATCTCATAGGGACATTTTAGTAATTTAATAATTTTAATATTTTTTTTGTGTATTTAAACAAATAGGCTTCTCTTAAATATAGCCCACACATTTATTAACCATAACCCAAAAAGTATAAATTAAAATGAAAAGCCAAAAGTTAATATGAAAACCAAACAAGTTTTAATTTTTTACTAACAATTAAATATCCCTCTTACTCAAAATCAAAATAAACCCTAATTTTGTTTCTTAATCATACTTAAAATTGATTACTATTAAGGTTAACCATTATTGTTCTTTTAGTATTCTCACAAATTGAACAATTGTACATAAATCTTTATTCTTACTTTTCCTCCAAAACAAAATAAACTCCAATTCCTAATTTTCTCTAAATAATTTTTCTTAATCATGATTACATTAAAATTGATTATAATTGTTCTCTTCAAAAAAATCCACAACAACAATCTTAAACTAAGGTTTTGTTCTTCCTAGAACTCCATAAACATAATCTATAAAAAAAAATCTCTAAGAAGATTTTTTTCCCTCTCAATCATGATTAAACTAAAAGGGATTGAGAGTATTGATTGTTCTTCAAAACATTAATTATATCAAATATCTTACATAAATTTAATTAGATAACTAGCTTCTTCTTCTTTTTTTTTTCTTTTTTTTTTTATGTTGATTTAGGGATTTAGTGATTATAAAATTATTTGGGCTATATATAATTTTGTGTGCTATATGAATTATAAAGATTTGTTTGGTTAGTTTAAGCACTTATTTGAATGGGCTATGGTTAATAAATGTGTGGGCTACATTTAAGAGAAGCCAACAAATAAAGGTAACTAATAATTGATTTTTTTTTATAGATTTCGAAGAATATTTTGGAGGAGATTAAAATGTGGTTCATCCAAGCATATCCTCAGAGAGTAATGTGTCGTCGAGAAGTGAGATTTTCCGGAACAAAGGATTACGTATCTTTAACAGTTTAAAATTTTGATTTCACATATAAATTATGTGTATGTTTATTTATGTTTTACCGGTTTAACGTAACCCGCCGCCACAAAAAGTAGATAAAATATATATATGTATGACAATCAAGAAATTTTTTATGCTTGAACCGAGTCCAATTAGTTAGAATATTTAATATTTATATACTCGGAGATTCGTAAAATATTGAAAAACTTTTTAAACCTACTAAAATAATTATACGGTACACGATAAAAAAAAACGCTATTCTATAACGACAAAATAATTCGTTAAACTGAAAACTAACTATCATTATATGTATAATAATGAAGTCTTGATTTCTTGTGGTACATCAATGTCATGTGAATTTGCAATAATCTCAGTCGAATTTAAGCATGTAGTCTCACATAAAATTGCAAAATCAGTATAAAATTGCAAAATCAGTTCTGGTAGAAAATTTTCTTGTTATTTAGGACTTAATATATTATTGACATATGATTTTCCTTAATTACCCATTGTAAAGATTAAGCTAAATATTGTAACTGATTTTCTCTCTTTTTTACCTATAAATATGATGCCTAGAGTCTAAACCTTCATCCAGACTCACACACCCTAGCAATATCCTAGCATCATCCTGTTTCTTTCTTACACATATTCATTGTCATATAATTCACCAACGCCACCAAAAAAAAAAAAAAAATTGATATAGATATTTTCTTCTATGTATTGACATTGTTCTCCTTTTTCTGCTTCCATCTCAGTTAATCATCTTCATACCCTGCAAGCTACATCTAATTAAGCTAGGATTAGTTACCATTTTTTGGTTAAGTATGTAGCTATCACTGCTATGTACCACGAATATTTGCATGAAATTTAACCCCAACAGTAGTTTTACAATCTCCTTTTCCTTGGTGCTAGTTTTTTATGATTGTTCATACGCTAATTGATCAAGCAAATGACTCCATTTCTTAGGATAAATATTTTACCTTAATTATATATATTATTAGTTGGTAATTTAACCCTTTTTTTCTCTTAATGTAGATTACAAGATCCTAGTTGGGCGACAAGCTTTGGACCCAAAAATACAATAGATGGAGGTGATCTAAATTAGCAGAATACTAAACATATTGATTTTTGTATTTTTCCTTTGCATAAAAGTTCTAATAATATAATTAGCCACTGAAATTCAAAATGTCTATGATTCTTTAGGGGGAAGATCTGTTCATCGACACAAACATTTTCGGTTCCGATTATCAACTGAGAGAGGATGGAGATTTATTCAATTGGTCGATGGGCACGTGAGTTGAACATTGTTAAAGAATATATGGCCAAATATAATTAAAATTATTTTGATTAAGTTTAATGATTAATAGATAATGTTTTCTTCAAATAAACTAAATCAGGTCAATCACTCATGATTCGTCTACTAACGCACCACAGCATGGAGTAGGACACCAAATTGCTTCTGATCATCAAAACGCTGGTTCTTCGTCAGGAGTTGCACTTGAACAAAATTTAGGATCTGGACATTCCGAACTCAATGGACATCAGCACCAGCAAATTTTAGGATCATATGGAGTTCAAGGAGCTCCTGATTTCGGACCCGATTTCCAAACTCGATTTGGAGTTGGTAGTAACAATACGAGTGAGGGGGACATGCACATGCTATCGGGTAATGATCTCCAGAGTCAAATGCTCCAAGACTCGCATCTCTTGAACCGGGTACGAGCACTGAACCCTCAAATCGATAATAGTAAAAAATAAAAATATAAAAAGAATTGCTCTCATTTTACAAAAAAAAAAAAAAAAAAAAAAAAAAAAAAAAAGTGATAGTATCCATGTAAAACATCTATATTTCTCATCGTCTTTTAATTGGAACTGACCATGGAATTAACAGGGATTACTGGAAAATGATATAAGGGAGCCAACACAAACTCAAGTCCCTATTTATCTGGAAAATGCAGCTGCTTTCTGTAGGGTAATACCTAAATGTAATTATGCATTTTATTTTATTTTTTAATTTTCGATCATTCTTTCTATAAATAATAATTAAATCTGTTAGAATTTGATATTTATTTAAGGAATTTACCCCGAGAGGTGAGTTGAGGTCTACGAAGACGCCAACATTAATCGGCAGTGGTTATAACAATTTGAATCCGGTGCCAAACCCTAAGTATGTATGACTCGATATTGTTGTTGTAGCATCGAAATATCTATATTCTATTGGTCTTAATTAAGATTAAATTAAATTTCCATTCACAATATGTGTAGGCGTGCTATAAAGAATGCGGTGTATGATCCCAAATATGAGACTCTAGGGCTTCCTATTGATCCACACTTGAGGATGTTTCAATCCATGATGTTATCAAGTAAGTCTTTTTTCATAGTCGTTACCTATTCAAGCAACATCTAAATCCATTGATGCAATCTTACTTGTAAACTTTTGGGGCTTAATTATTATTTTTATATGGCAGACAAAAGAAAGGCTGGAGACTACCACAACAGAGATACCAATGAGCAGAGCCATAGTGTATGGCAATTAAAATAGCAAAGAGCAGCATGTTATCCTTGATGTAAACTGCGAACTCATGTCTATCATCGAGCCTTTTTTTATTGTTGTGTCGATCCATCTCTAGCTAGCTAATTCTTCTCTTCCTCGGTGCACAACTTGCATGCTAAACTGTGGTTTAGTATGAAACTTTTGTATTCGCACCAATATGCATTATAATCTTGATCCTAACGTCACACCTCTCGTTTTTGTTTGTGATTTTTGAAGTCGTTACTCTCGTTGCATAAGCAGTTGAACCCTAGGAAATTATGCATGGTAAAGTTGGTAGGCTTGATACCCGTGATAAAATCACTGGATGATGATACAAGTGACCTGAGTTCGAAACTCGCCAGCACCAAATTCTTTACCGATCAAAAAAAAAAAGTTGGTAGGCTTTTTTCTTTTCTTTTTTTTTGGAAATGAGAGGGGATTAAGGGGACCCAACCAACAAAGAGAAAACAGAGAAAAAAGTAAAGAAAACCAGACAATTACACACCAACCAGGGTCACAAACCCGACCCCAGACTTACAAGACTAGCTTCTAAAATAAACTTTACCCTCATCATCTTCAATTATGATCTTCTTTAGGTCTTCGGCAAAGGAACTAGGGGTAATTTCCACAATATCCCCATTGGAATGAAGGCTAACAAGTTGGTCAGCTGCTCTGTTGGCTTCACGAAACGTGTGGTGAACAGAACATGTCACAAACTTAATGCGTAGACACTTTTTCGACTCCCATACATGATGGAAATACCATGGAGGTCTGGTATTAGGATTTGAGGTATCTAAACGCCGTCATTGAGTGTCCTGAGTGAAACTTTGGTATGGCTCTTCAAGTCAGCGAGCTTGAGGCCAGCTTCCACTCTTGCAATTCATGGTGTGTAATAGACAAGGGTATAACACTACCCGCCACTGCATCCAAAGGGGTTCCAACTGCATTCCAGATGATGGCCCCAAACCTTACATAGTCTTTTGAAAATGAGCCGTCATTATTAATGGCCACTTCTCCTGCATCTGTAATTGGCAGCTGCCTAGGCATAATAAAACTAGAGTCACAACTCTAATTAACAGACAAAAACCTGCTTTCGTTACAGTCATTCATAATAACGGGACATGATACCATCTTGAGTTTGACCTCCTCCACAATCTTGTAGTAGAGTAGCTCAAGGGGCAGTGATTTTTGATTGAAAATTCCCCTATTCCTCTCACACCAAATGTGGTAAATATAGGCAATAAAAGTCAGCTTTCTAATAGTGCTCACAGCCTTGTCTCCTCTTATGTGTTGCACACACCACTTTATCTGCTCATCCCATTCAGAGTGTCTAGTTCCTATTAACCCCGTGAGATTCAGTAACCTTTCCCAAATGGCAATGGAATAACTAAATTTGAATAGCAAATGATAGTAATCCTCCAACATTAGATTGCACAAAACGCAAACATGATTTACGGTGATGCCCCAAGCCAGCAACTTATATCTAGTGTTCAGGCTTCTGCGTAATGCCATCCACACAATAAAGCAGTGTCTTGGGATACAGTTAGGAAACCAGAACAAACGATGCCAATCCTTGAAATTTGTTTGACTCCTAATAGCATTGTAGGTATCCTTTAATGTGTATCACCAGACTTTCCCGCTTTCCACGGATTTGTATTTACAGGAGGTATATCCCTAGCAGGGTCGCCAAGGGCATTGACCAAAATTGGGCTTAAAGACCACACATCATTGACCAAGCAGCTACTGACTTTAGCATCAGCATGGTGCTCAGAGTCATACATCATTAGAAGGGGACATGCTTAACAAGTTACCTCGTGGGAGCCATTTTTCTTTCCAGAGTCTAGTGTCTCCGTCGTACCCAATAAGATGAAGAACAAATCTTGATGCAATGTCTCTTTGGTCCAGTATTCTTCTCCAACGCCAGGAGGAGTCTGCAAGGGGCTTTAAGGTGGATAAAATATGCTGTTTTTGTTGTTATTGACAACAAGCCCAGTTATGGCCGAGAAGGTGGTGAGAGCAGTAGACTGTACATCACCATTCACGAAGACTAATAATATGTCATCTGCAAAACAAAGGTGAGTGACAATGGGGTTCTTGCACTTAGGATATTGAAGAGAGAATATCCCCAACTGCACCTGCTTGAGCAAGATTGAATTAAAAACTTCCATGAGAAGAACAAAGAGATAAGGAGAAAGGGGGAAGACCTGTCTTAAACCCCTTTTTCCTTCAAAATATCCATAAGCTAAGCCATTGATCATGACGGAAATTTTTGGGGAGGAAACACACATGCTTATCCAATCAACAAACCTCTTTTGGGATTTTGAACTTCTTTAGGGTGATAAGAAGCACATCCCACCTTATACAATGAGATATTTTGTAAAAGGGTCACATGTTTTCGGCCATATTAGGGTCTCCGTCGTAGAACATTCTGTTGATGCGATAGGGTCCTAGACCGATTTTGACCGTTTGATATTTTTAATAGAATACCCTTATTAAATAGTTGAATGACCTAATATCCTAACCTAGTTGAATACTTATCTCAACTAAACAACGGCAAGAAATTAGAGGGGGAAGTTCAAGAAGATAGGGAATGAGATAAGACAGGGATTTCAGAGCTGAGTGAAGATGATTATAGCTTCTAATGGTGTCTAAAACAAGTGATGCTACATGCGAGAAGAAAACTGCAATCATTAATGAGAGAAATTAGCTAATGAAGGCACATTTAAAGGTCTCAAAGAAGAGGAGGAAATAAATTCCTTTGAATCAGTACTATAGATTCAATTTTCAATTATCACAGAAGAGTATATCAATCATTATCATCCCGTTTCAAACCCACCAGCACTTAGACTTCGACCAAGGTTGAAGTTGAGGATTACCAGTGACTTGAAATCCTTGCTAAATCTCCGCATGTTTCGATTAGAGGGGTTTCTGAACCCAATATATACAAGGAACGGATGGGTTCTCATGTTGTTATTGCTGGGGATAATGGGGGTTAAATGAAGGAGCGTATAAATGTTTCCGAGTCTCTGATTGATTATGGAAGATGGGTTATCAATGAATTGAATTTGTAAGAATTAGACAGCTAGAGAAGAGGATTTCTTATTGCACAACGACATCACCGGGTTGTGCTCACCAAGCGTTTGGAATAATGTCTGAACCGCAAAAAAGAAGAAAATGGAAAAAAAATTCCACCGGCTGGAAGGAGATGGAAAAAGACTAGAAGGTTAAACATTTTGACAATATTTTAACTGTCAACGTTAGTCAGCTGATGGACAAGGTTTTTGGCAAAATATAAAGTCAACTAACAATTATTTAAGAGTCCTCTGTCGGTCTACGACCCAAACGCATAAACGCCATGTTCTACGACTCAGACCCTAATATGACCAAAAACATCGGCCCCTTTTATAAAATATCTCTTATCCAATCATACGCCTTCCTCAGGTCGATCTTTAAAGCACACGTAGATGGACCATTGTCTCTTTGGTAGTTCTTGAGAAGTTCACGGGCAATTATTATATTGTCCTGGATTGATCTTCCCGAATTGAATGCAGATTGGCAAGGGATCACCATCTTCTTGATAACATACTTAAGTCTGACAGTCAGGATTTTGGTGATGCATTTGTACATGACATTACAACAAGCAATAAGCATGTAGTCATTCGAAGTAGACACATTAGTAATCTTAGGGACTAGAGTGTGAAGAGTTGCATTTATAATTACCTCACCCAGCAGCTTAGCACTAGCAAAGAAGCTCTTAACTTCCTTGATGAAATCCGCTCCAATGATCCTCCAGGTGCACTTGAAAAAATGAGACGAAAATCCATCTGCCGATGTGGCCTTGTCCTAATTGATAGTAAAAAGTGCATAGATAATTTCATCATCAATTATGGGTTTCACCAGCTCTGGACTGTCCTCATCCGACACAATATGCAGCAGGTATATTTGGTTCCAAGCATTTTGATCCAAAGGGGTGATAAAGTGTTGAACAAATAATTCAGAGTAATAAGACACACCTTCCCTCGCAATTTCCTCATTAGTATAGTGAGTCTATTCCCCTGAGAATCATGCAGCGCCAATATCCACGATAGAGTTGTGGAAGAAAGAGGTATTTTTGTCACCCAACTTAAACCATTGCACTCTAGACTGTTGCTTCTTCATTGATTCTTCATGTCTGGCGTTTCTGGCGTAGTCCTTCACAGCTTCCTTCTCATGTGTGATGGTGGTTTGGCACATAGGTCTCACTGGGAGGGATTTCTGATCATTGACCATCTGAGTCTTTGCATCAGCCACTTGAGAACTAATATTGGTGAACTTCTCCATTCTCAAAGGGATGAGAGCGGCTTTTACGTTTTTAAGTCTAGTCATAAACATGTACATAGGGGTACCTTGAACTTGGATGCGCCACGCAGCTTCAACAACAACAAGAAAATATGCCTCGTCAGCCCATGAGTTATAGTATCTATAAGCTTTAGGACCTTCCCCTCTGCTAGCAGACACAATGATCGCCATAGGAGAGTGGTCTGAGATGCTACTAGTAAGAAAATCAGCAATGGAGTCAGAGAACACCTCAAGCCAAGTCATGTTGATTAGGACTCTATCCAAATTTCCAGCGATTCTAGAGGCTGCATCCTGTTTATTGTTCCAAGTGTAAAGGCATCCAGTTGAAGGGCAATCAAACAGTTGAGAATCCTGGAGACAACCTTCAAACTAACCACTGATGCAGAGTCCACTTGAGAACCCCTTTCTTTCTCGTGAGAGTAAAGATAGGTATTGAAGTCCCCCAGCAAGCACCAGGGAAAGGTCTTGCTCTCCGTAAAAAATTTAATGTTGGATCAGTTGGTAGGCTTGTTGAGTATCAAGAATAAAAAAGTATATAGATTTGTAGCTGAGAGTGCATTTCATAAATACACCCATCCTCCCAATTTCCAACTATCTGCTTTAAGATGTTTGAAGGGAAAATAAAATACTAAGACGACTAAGGATGGGTTATCAATTGTACCGTTGCTTACAGGGATGGAGCCAAGATTTTATTATTATTATTATTTTTCGAAAAAGAGGCAAGCCTCAAATATATATTCACGCACTAATCTCTACAGGGTGCCCTTAGTAGGCCGGCCGCCCTACCTAAACCAATCATCATATCGGTCCCTAAGCCCCATTGCTGGAAAGGCTCGGCTTCAAAACCGTACGTGGAGCTTCCGCCTCATGGCGGACAAATATGCTCTGTAAAAGAATCTGGTGATCCTGAATGGATGTATGTAGAGTATGCTAAATCCCAACAAAAGTTCATGAATCTCTGATTCAAGATCAAGAGCAATTACAAGACTCACTCGGATATATTCCACGGTTACAACAAGTTTAAAAAGACTACAAGGACTACCAGGACATCCACACCACTTAACACCATAGTTCCAAGACCTAATATAACAACGAACATCTACCATTACAAACTGATTCAGATGTAACATGACAATTTTAAAGGGTCTTGGTTGGATCAAAAGGGCATCCAAACCGTATAAAAAATCTAAAATCAATAGAGATGTTAGGATACATACATCCAACCCTTTCTCAAGGTTTTTTCCAAAATCATAATGAAACATGTGACATAGGTATAAAAGGATCCAAAGATATAACAATTTTTCCATGATTTTTTCAAAGTAACAGTAGAAAATGTAGCAAGTATAACAGTAACAAAAGTAACAAATTTAACCTAAATCGGTTATAATTTTTCTGAATCAGTCTGTTGTGATATGACTCGGTACCGACTAAGGATGGGTTATCGAAATAGGTGTCTTTGTAAAAACTTGTATCTGTGTCTTGATTGTCTTTGTGAGAACTTAATTGTACCTATATCTTAGGGAAACATGTTGCTACAGTAGAGGGAAGCTGGAATAGAGTCAGGATGGCTATTGATAAAACTGATGAGAAAATCTTTTATTGTTGCTGCTTGGTACCCGAAACTTGTTGAAGCTGAGGTTGCTTGATTGAAAAAAACACCAATATCTTGAACAATAAATTGATGAAATCTCAATCCTTAACAAGAACCCTTAATCCTTAAAATGATAAAAACCACTTCAAACAACAAACCCTTGCAAGATTAAAAATCACAACAGTAAAGAAGAAATCAAGCAGAGAATAAAAGAAAAGAAGTGTTGAAAATACCAAACATGCAAGAAAATAATTTAAACTAGGAACCATATCGAATCATCAAGAGAGGTTGTAAAAGAACAGACCCCTAATTATAATAACTCGAAACTTAATTAGGATGCTACCGAGAATCTAGACTAACATCAAAAATAAAAAGGGGGAAACTACGATTAACCCTAAAAAACCAAATCAAAAGAGAAGAAAAAATTAATTAAAACTTCAGGATTGAAAGAACATAAGAAAAAAAATGGATCTAAAAGAGAGCCGATCTGAGCAGAGCGGTGGTTAGAATTTTAAGGTTTTCGTTATCTTTTTTTACGAAGAGAATATTTTAAATAGATGGTCGATTTAATAACCCAAATGCTAAACTATCGTCCCCTGAATCTTTTTTGTTTGTAGACTCCAGCTCGTGGTGGCAAAACAAAATATCCAAAATACGTAAACACTTGAAACCAGTGAGACCCAAGGATTACAATAAACTCAAAAATCAAAAAGTTTGCCACTGCACTACTGCAAAATCGTTTCACTCTTTTCTTTTGATCGTACCCTTTTTTTGACGGTTTGACTCGTAGGCCAAAAGTTGACCGGCCACAAATACACTTTTAGTCTAAGGCCAAAAGTTTACTGGCCACAAATGAAAGTATAAATTGGACGATTCATGCAGCTCTGCTCCTTTTAAATTTTGACCACCGATGCAGATTTTCAGATTTTAGATAGCACTCCTTATTTGCTTCCAAAAAGGTAAAAAGAAAAGGTAAAAATAGAAAAATGAAAGACCTATTTTGTACGGGACAGAGTCTAAAGTTTGGTCACATGGTAAATTGAATCATAGGGTGATATATTTAGAACACTGCGTAGATTTTCAACCGTATGGTAGTTTCTAGGCGAAGGCGAACTTGTGCCACTAGATTTTGGACAGTGTGAAAGAGTTTATACTTAATAGGATGACATTATATTTACTTTAAGAGTACGTAAAACGTTGGTCAAAACCTTCTTGCTAATGGCATTTAAGAGCATCCACACTATCCATACGGTCAAAACCTTTCCTAACGGCATTGCCACGGGAAGAATTTTGAAATGGAATATTGGTTTCTGACATGTTAGCGACATTGTTAAGTACCAAATAGTTATTTCCCATACCCTAATTCAGAAACAGCTGCCCCCAATCCTCATCTAAATAAAGAAGTAGAAGATGGTGCATGTACTATGAGTGAGCGTTTTATAAATGAAGGATGATCCATGAACAACATTTTCGCAATCTGCATTTAAACATCCTGACATGCTGCAAACTTAGAAAAATGGTGCATGTACTCTAGTTTTTCTTATAGTTGGGGACACAAATATGGTATGAATTTGAATCTCAAATATTTAGTGGGGGTAAAATATCTGAAGAATATATGGTAACTATATCAATGTGGTGAGCCACTCGATTATTAGTTCATTACACTTGGAAAAATTTAGTAACCTTTTTAATGTCATTAAAAACAAAATTTGGAAGATTTGCTGACTTCCGCAAGAAAAAAATATTTTTTATCCCACCTATTATTCACTTATTTACTTAGTTGTTTGAATTACATCATGAATCAGTGAATAGCTTGTTGTGATTATCCAAAACAAAATAAAAATAAAAAAACTTGTTGTTGATATTTTAATATGTATTTACAGAGAAAAATGTTGATAAATTTAAATTTTCTTTAAAGAAACAAAAATTCTAGTTTACTGGTTTATTGTAACTCATGTACATCTATAATTGATAACTCCTTCAATATACGTACTTTTATTTGTTTATGTTCTTAAAAGTGTATGGTAACTTGCCACGTAATCAAGATGAAACATATGATGGCTAAAGAAAACATTCGGGATTGACTTAAATTAGCTAAACCTTTTAATTTTGAAATATGCGGCGACACAAAATTAATAAAAGAATTTTAACCACTACGTATTAACAGCTAAAGTAATCATAAACTACACGACAAAATATCCGTTATTCGGTAATGACAGTTTGTCATCCCAGTAACAAACTACATTATAATTAATCTAGGCTTTATTTTGGTACACTAATGCATGTAAACTCAAGATAATCTTAATCGAACTTTAAATATATGAAGTCTCGTAAAATCAAGTTTGGTAAAAAATTGGTAAAAAAAAATTTCTTGTTATTTAGAACTTGAATATAAATATATATAATAGTTTTCCTATAATACTCATTTTAAAAGGCCATGGTAAGAGGAGTAGAGTTTTTCTTCCAACAAGGTGAGGCGGTGGCTTCAGTTGATGGGTTTACAGAAAAAACGATTACCAGGGATCTTTCCACAAAGTGTGCTCCGCTCTTCCTAAGTAGGAAGATCTTATGGAAGGGCTCTCAAGATAAGTTGTTGGTAGGACTCCTCTTTCAAGATAGGGGCCTTTAGAAGACCTTGCCAGCGCACCAAATACACACTTTCTCAAACGGACAAAATAAAGCTATGGTAAAAAAAATGTAATGTAAATTCAATCCCTTTTTCACTTATAAATACCCTAAGTATGATACCTAAAATCCAAACCAAATCACAAAGTCATGTTTAGAGGAATCACCTAGTATTAGCTTTTTCTTTCTCACATATATATACCAAAATACTTGCATCCTCATTTCCATACAATCCACCAAAACAAAACATTCTTCCAATTTTATTTAATTTGTTCTTTTGGTAAATACTTGCTTTCTCATGTACCAATTTTCTTTTTCTATTTGGATTTTAATCGCAGTTAATCATCTTCATACCAAACATTGAATTTAGGCTTCACCAATTACATACACATAAGTATGTTTGTTATATCATTATTATGTACCTTAAAACCTCAGCAAGTAGTTTCACAGCTTCAATTGCTTTGGATTAAATCTAAGTATAGATTGTTTTGGCTTCGCTCATTTATTTTAAATTATTTTTCATGAAATGTCTATTAGAGTTGGTTGCATCAAATTTGGTAGAGGGGTATTATTCTTCAAGGAAACATGAATCAAGGATGTTATTAGGTTTTCTTAATCCACTAATTCCTAGCTAGCTAAAAGGAAATCTTGTCCTTCAGAATCCCCTATCCAAACTCGTCCATCAAATGGTTTTTCATGTTTTCCTTATTTTGTTGGTGCCTATGCTATCCACCTTGCTTACCCTATCAATTAAGAAGTAAGATTAGGTCTATACCCTCATGCTTATCATTACTATTTCTCGGGATTACTAGTCGACTCACTTAGCGCTTTTTACCATTTCTTAATTTTCTTTCTAATGTAGATTACAAGATCTTAGTTGGGCAAACCCTACATGCTAAGGCAAATGCAGTGTGTTGATCTATTTTATTTTTTGCAAACCATCAGAGACAACAGCACCATCATTATAAAGTTGTATTTATGATAAGATTTTGTGATCAAAATCTATTAAAGAATTTTTTTTCTAGCTAATTAATTTTTTCCTTGAATATTTATGATTTATTATAAGATTTTAATGCCTAGATCCTATATTATGGTAAAAATATGAAGATCGATGTTTCCAAATAAAAATGCCAAGTATGTATATCTAGTGTTTATTACTCTTACTCTTTGTGAACTCTGTGCCCCCAATATTGTACACTCCAGTATATGCATTAGACAATCTAATGTAAAATTATTATTTTACTTGTAAGAATATAAATTAATTGGAAGAGAGGAAAAACTCAAAAATATATACAAAATTCTTAACACGATGCTTACAAATTCGTACCATCTGATTGTAGGTGAAAATTTTGTTTTTGTCTTTTTGACACTGTTTATTTACTTTTAGGTTTTTCAGCGGGCACCTATTACCTGAGACCCAAACAAATAGAAGCAGATCCAATTATATCATGGAGGTGAAATAACTCGGACCTTTAATCAAAGTAAATAAATAAATTATGTATTCAGATTCTCCAACTTGCTAAATATAGTATTATTTGCTACAAAAATTGAAATGCTTATTATCTTTCAGGGAGAAGAATACTTGTTTACTGATAAAAATAATAGTACAAACATTTTCAACTTCGACTGTCAGCCAGAGTATGGAAGTTTCTACAGTATGTTGATGAACGAGTGAGTTAAACATTTTTAAATGAATATTTAGTTATGCAATTGAAAATTATTTGGCTCCAATTATAATTATTACTATTTACGAATAAATTAAATCAGGTTGTCTACTGAAGAACCATCTGCCATTGCACAACATCATGAAGTGACACCTCAAATTGTTGTTGATCATCAAAAAGCTGGATCCTCGGTTCGAGTTGCACCTGACCAGTTCAATACGGGGTCCGGGCATTCTGAACCCACTGCGCATCATCAACAACAAGTTTTAGGGCCATATGGAGATCAAGGAGCTGTAAGCACATTTGGTAATAACAGTGCTTGTGCAAGGATGCCAATTGGTAATATGGGGTCCCGGGACTCGCAACACTCTGAACCCAATGGGCATCGCCAACAACAAGTTTTAGGCTCATTTGGAGATCAAGGAGTTGTAAACCCCAATTTCCAATCTCACCAAACTCAATCTGGAATTGGTAATGGCAATACTAATGCGAACACCCCAGTGGTCAGTGATCTTGCATCCCAAATACTCCATGATGCCTATGTTTTTAACCAGGTACAAACATTACATACTTTAAGCCTTGTCCTTATAAACGAAAAAGCAAAGTTCAAAAGAAATTAACCGTGTTGCAAAATTGCTTGTTTTTCTTGTAGTTAACTAATAATAATTATACATACAAAATCTGCAAAATAAACAGGGAATTTTCAGAAATGATTTTTGGGAAACAAATGAAGTTCATAATCCAATTAATTCAGATAATGCAGCTACTAATTTTATGGTAAACTTTTACACCATAGTCTAATTTAAGTACTTCTTTTATTTTGTTATTATAATTCTAAAAAAACAAATAAAAATAATTAATTCTATCAAAATTTGTTTGTTAAGGATTTATTACTGGGAGATGAGTCGAGCCCTACGCCTCTAACATTAGTAAACAATGACAATGCATATTTGAGTAAGATGATGGATAATCCCAGGTACGATTTAACATGACTGTTGTACCTCTAATTTTTATTAATCTTGCAGTTTCACTAAATTCCGTTTTTAATTTGTATAGGAACGATTTCATAGTTTATGACCCCCGATACGAGGGTCTTGGGCTTGATATCGACCCACATTTGAGGATGTTTAAATTGCAGAAAGAATCACCAAGTAAGTCGGTTTTCATTACCTTTTTAAGCAACATTTAGTTTTAGGTATTTTAATCTTGGACGATTACCAAAATTTGGCCCGGGCAGATTACATTGCACATAGACCTACACATGCTTAATCCTTTTTTTTCCGAAGAGAATAGGTTAATATTATAAACAGTGGTTTAAGTGAGAATCCCTTTGAACAGTATCAGTTGGAACTCCCTTAGAAATATCTAAATTAGAGCATCAAAGAATAAGAATAGCCTTAATACAAACAAATAAATTAGATTAAAGAATGATAATTTCTTGCTTAATTTAGATTTTAATGTTTTTAGAGGAATATTAATTTTCGTGTAATTATTTTTAACAGAAAGAATAATTAAACTAAAAAAGAAACCCTTTTACCTTTATATATATTGGTGATTACTGATTAATTATGTGTTTTTTAATTTGCAGAAAAAAGAAAGATAAGTGAGGCGGGATTCGATGACAACTAAGATATTACGTAACTTGAGTCTTGATGTGGACTTGTCCATCATTGAGACAGCTTTTGTGTCGTATTGATCATCTAGTTGTTCCTAACCTCTTTTATGTATGACTTGCACAACAGGAAGTTGTACGTAGAAATTTTTAATTGCTATAATTATCTTTTTTCTGATCCAATAACTATTTGTTTTGATCCATTTGTTGAGACACTCCTGCAAATTGATTGGGAAAGAAACTATTTTTTGCTTTATAAATTAACTATTTTCGGATCAGCTTTCTTGATAATTTATAAATTGAGGGCATAAAGGAGAAGCTTGAACTTGAATTTTAACTTTTTGCATCTCCTTTTTAGCCTCCAAAACCTTAGAAGACATAAATTGGAATTTCTCCTTCTTCCATTTAATAAGAATTTGCTTCACCTTTTTCAATTTAGTCACAAGCACATACATAAGATTTCCTTGAACTTTATGTTGCCAACAATTCTTAACCAAAGTCAGAAAATCAGCCTCCTCAGTAACAAAATTATAAAATCGGAAAGGAGGAGGGCCATGCTTTCTCTTCTCAAAAATAGTAGCAATAGCTGGACAATGATCAGAGACTCCCTAAGTTAAAAATTCAGCTTTAGAATCCTCAAAGTGATTGATCCATTCCAGGTAAACAAGAACTCTATCCAGTTTAGAAGCAATTCTACCATCACCCTGCTGTTGATTGCACCAAGTAAGAAGACAACCAGAGTAATGAAGATCAAAAAGACAAGTATCATTCACACAGTCCTGAAAATCAGAAAACTGACTAGAAGTAATAATGGCACCACCAACTTTTTCATGATCATACAAAATAGTGTTGAAGTCCCCCATCACCATCCAAGGCCTATCATTAAAACTAACAAAAGCAGAGAGTTACTCTCTGTTGAGCATTATTGAAAGCATAAACATAGACTAAAACAAAATTAATATTTGTAGAAGAAGAAACATCCATAAAGACATCTTGAGAGGAAGTATGAAGAACAGAAATATTCACTTCCAAAGGATTCTATCCAACCCAAATTCTTCTAGAATCATTATCAGTAAACTTCCAACCAGAGTTGATTTTATTTCTAATACTATCTTTATTAATACTCTGAACATGAGTTTCCAAAATGCCCACAATGGACAACTTATTTTCCCTTATGAGATTACCTACTTCTACTTGTTTGAGAGAATCATTTAAACCTCTCACATTCCAAGTTGTTGCTTTAAACATCCTTATTTACAAACTTCATTGCTGAGGATCCATCATCATTGAAGGGATGTGGCTCACATCCGAAAAAGATTGTTCAAAGTACAATAACAACAGATTGACCCATTTAGATATCAAAAATTCTTAACAGACCGTAAAAAAAATCGTCTGGAAAAAAAACCCACCATATGTGGACAGGGTACTTCTTAAGTCTACAAAAAGCAAATTTTATTTCTTTTAGAGTCGTGGTGGAATTTATGGGTCCAACTTTAATCTTTTCTTTTAGAGAGGAGACGATATTTTTAACTCCTTCACGGCCATATAGATAATCTGGTTGGTTGAAAAGCTGCACTTTCACTGATTGTCGTGGGACCCACATCCATCCAGCACCAAGTGTTGCATCGAAAGTTGGGAATCAAGAGAGAAGGGAATCAAATTTTTGGAGTTTCCTAGTAGGTCCTATAGAGATGATAAATCTAATGGTTGTTGTAGATTTCATCACAAATCTCACGGTTGGTTTTAATCGTATCACCGACTCAAGAACATTATAAAATGAGAAATGCCTTATTCATTTGCTTTCCCAGTTTCTGCAAAAAGAATACAGAGCGCATATCTTCATCTCTCTATACTATGTTTCCTCTTAATCTCCCTCAATCACCATGGATTCTTCTTCTTTGAAGAAAACCAAAACTTCTGAAACTGCAAGCACTAAGGCTTGTTCAGTAACAAGAGTTGCAAATAAATTTGTCATTGAAGCTCATGTCTCAAACTCAGTTGATGAGTTCTCTTGTCAATTCAATCAAACCAGCAGAGATCATGAGGCAGAAGAAACTTGTTAAACAGAGGAAATTTAATAATAATGAGGAGGAGGAGAAGAAACCAATTTCTTACAAAACTGTTGGTATTGTCATTAACACTGGAAAATCAAAGAGGATTTGTACAATTTCTCTTATGAGTGGAAGGGAAATCTTTATATTCAGAATGGGTGGTGAGATTGATAATATTCCTGATTTTCTAAGGAATTTCTTAACAGATGATCAACAGATAGAAGAACAAGTGATTGTTAGATTTGTCACAAATGATTTGAAGATGAACAATTTCTTATAATTTTTTACTGATTAATTATCTTTTTTTTAATTTGCAGAAAAAAGAATGATAAGCGAGGCGGGATTCGATGACAACTAAAATATTGCGTAACTTGAGTCTTGATGTATACTTGTCCATCATTGAGACAGCTTTTGTGTCGTATTGATCATCTAGTTGTTCCCAACCTCTTTTACGTATATAACTTGCACAACAGGAAGTTGTACGTAGAAATTTTTAATTGCTATAATTATCTTTTTCTGACCCAATAACTTGTATTTGTTTTGATCCATTTGTTGAAACACTCCTGTAAATTGATAGGGAAAAAAACTATTTTTACTTTTTATCAATTTATAAGTTATCTATTTTCTGATCAATTTGATAATTTATAATTTCAAATTTTTATATCAAATCTTTTATGCCACCAATCAACACGTTATTCGAAAATTCTAAATAGATCAAATTTAATCCCGAAGAAAATCCTCAAAGGGAATCTGTGGTTCGATAAATTTGAGACGTCCCCACCATCCCATGGCATTCAGGTCAGGTATGAACATCTGTCTAAAACCGGTTCATGAGATCCCTCTCGGGGTTTTCCTTTGGGATGTGTAGCACTTCTACGCGTTATTTTAAGCACTACGGTGCCTTTTTTTCGTTAGTGGAAAACCAGTCTTCATGATAACTTAATTGCTTAGTTGGATTAGATTCAATTAGGAAATGCGGCTTAAAATGTAAAAGATCAGAAATAATAATTCTATGTCGGGCGGACACTGGATTTTCACAGTGGCGGAGACTGGGTTTTCACAAGTCTATATCGGGCAGACACTGGATCTTCGCAGTGGCGGAGACTGGGTTTTCGCAAGTTGAGTCATGGCTTACAAGCCCTACAAATGTATATCGGCCATGACTTCGTTAACTACTACAATCTAACAAATTTTGTTATTGATTGCCCGGTGCTAGACTGTAGAAAAATTTAACTAGCTATGCTCACCAATCACCATGGTGCTTTGCTCTAACAGCATCAACGGAATTATGTATGCTAACAAAACCAAGTTATATTCGGCCATTGGCTCTGTGCATTCGAGCAAAATGCACAAAGTGAACTTAAATTTAGGCGAGCACATTAGTAGTTCCACCTCTTAGGCGTTGTTTTAGTGTACACTCTACCGTATAACACCCGGCGTTAAATAAGTAATGCCTATCTGGAGATGAAAGTTAAAATCGCACTCGGGTGAATGGGCGGTGTTATACTCACGTCTGGTGGGATCAAGCGTTATTTGATCATATGGCGCCTCACATGATGCGGATTTAAAAAAGTGGTCACAACATTGTGCAAGTACAAGAAAATCTCTAAAATGAGACGCACACTTCCATTCCAACGAAATTAAAACAAGTACATCCACTGCATTTCTTACATAACACCACCAAAAAAAGAACACACAAAGAGCTAAACACAAAACATTAGGACTTAGAAAACTATTAGTATAAGCACCAAAATACGTTCATCTCTACGAACCAAGTAGAACTTAATCAACTTCTTCTATTTTGGGTCCTGTGCCAGAACCACCAGTAGTACCACCGGCACCACCAGGCATATCAGCACCACCACCAGCTTGGTACATCTTAGATATAATTGGATTACATATACTTTCCAAATCTTTCAACTTGTCTTCAAATTCTTCAACTTCTGCCAATTGATTTCCATCTAACCATTTTATGGTATTCTCTACAGCTTCCTCAATCTTCTGTTTATCTGAAGACTCAAACTTCCCTGCAAATTTCTCATCTTTCACGGTATTCCTCATGTTATACGCATAATTCTCTAATGAATTCTTTGCTTCGACCTTTTTCTTCACTTGTTCATCTTCAGCTTTGTACCTTTCTGCATCTTTCACCATTTTCTCAATATCTTCTTTGCTTAACCTTCCTTTATCATTGGTAATCGTAATCTTGTTCTTCACTCCGGCTGTTTTATCTTCTGCCGAAACATTCAGGATCCCGTTAGCATCGATATCAAAAACAACATTAATCTGAGGAACTCCTCTTGGTGCCGGTGGAATCCCAGAAAGCTCAAACTTCCCCAACAAATTGTTATCTCTTGTTCTTGCTCTTTCACCTTCATACACTTGAATCAAGACCCCTGGTTGATTATCCGAATACGTCGAGAAAATCTGTTCCTTCTTGGTTGGAATGGTTGTATTTCTTGGTATTAGGGTTGTCATAACACCACCAGCAGTCTCCAGACCTAAACTCAACGGAGTAACATCAAGAAGCAAAAGATCTTGCACCTTTTCATTGCCTTCGCCACTTAGAATTGCAGCTTGCACAGCAGCACCATATGCAACAGCTTCGTCAGGGTTAATACTTTTGCAAAGCTCCTTTCCGTTAAAGAAATCTTGCAAAAGCTGTTGCACTTTCGGAATTCGAGTCGACCCACCGACTAAGACCACTTCATGAACTTGACTCTTATCAATCTTTGCATCCCTCAAACACTTCTCAACTGGTTCCATGCATTTCCTGAACATATCCATGTTCAACTCCTCGAATCTGGCTCTAGTAATCGTTGTATAGAAATCCATGCCTTCGAATAGCGAATCGATTTCGAGCGTCGTCTGAGTAGTCGATGACAAAGTTCTTTTTGCTCTCTCGCAGGCAGTTCGCAATCTCCGAAGCGCCCGCGCATTTCCGCTAATATCTTTCTTATTCTTCCTCTTGAATTCAGCAACAAAATGATTAACCAAACGATTATCGAAGTCCTCACCTCCAAGATGAGTATCACCAGCTGTAGATTTCACTTCGAATATCCCTTCTTCAATTGTCAACAAGGAAACATCAAAAGTACCACCGCCAAGATCAAAAATCAACACGTTCTGTTCTCCACTTCTTGAAGCTTTCTTGTCCAAACCATAAGCAATAGCAGCAGCAGTAGGTTCATTAATCATTCGCAAGACATTAAGACCCGCAATCGAACCAGCGTCCTTCGTTGCCTGCCGCTGCGAATCATTGAAGTAAGCCGGAACAGTAATCACAGCGTTCTTAATTGGCTGTCCCAAATAAGCTTCAGCAATCTCCCTCATCTTGACCAACACCATTGATGAAATCTCCTCAGCTGAGAATTTCTTTTCTTCACCTTTATAATTCACAACAATCATGGGTTTGTCACCTGGACCTGCTATAACTTTAAACGGCCATAACTTCATATCATTTTGAACAGAAGGGTCGCTGATTTTTCTCCCGATTAATCTTTTCGCATCAAAAACTGTGTTGTGTGGATTCATTGCAACTTGATTCTTCGCAGCATCACCGATTAATCTTTCAGTGTCGGTAAATGCAACATAGGAAGGTGTTGTTCTGTTACCTTGATCATTAGCTATGATCTCAACTCGGTCGTTTTGCCATACTCCTACGCAGCTGTATGTTGTGCCTAAATCGATTCCGATTGCTTTTCCTTCACTTGTTGTAGCCATTAGCGCTTATGAAAACAGAGGAAAACAGAGAGAGTTTTTGGTGATTGTTTCTTTGAGAGTTTTTTTGGTTTGTTAAATTTTGAGATTTTTCGATTTTCGATGAGATGAAGTTAGATTGGAGTTATGGAATTTATAGTGTGTCCATTTCTTAATGGAGAGGTCTTTTTGAGAAAATTCGAGATGGAAGTAGAAGCATTTAGGGAGTTGCTGTAAGAACTAGAAAGGTCTTAAAGAGTCGGTATGCAAGGGGACGCAGAGAGACACGTAGGTATATTGAAGGTTCCAGGTGGCTAAAAAGGTATAACCTAGAGTCTTCTGAAGATAAGAGTGTTGTCGTATTGAGCATATCCCCTACTCTGAAAATCTTCAAAAGAAGACTTGATTTGACTTTAGGTCAAGGGGACAAATTATTCCATAAGTAGGTGAGAAGTGTTACACCAACCGCCAAATTATTCAATTATTTTTAGGCATTTTTGGTTTGAGAGGAAGCTAATGAAAGGCGACTTAAATCATAATCGAATGTGTGGGAGGATCCCTAGCATTTTTATTTCGTCACACGGTCTCACATTTTGGACGTATATTTTGTGGATAAAAACCGAATTATACGGGATTTGAAACTAATATGTTAGGATATATTCCTTTTACGGAACTTTACGTTCTGACTAAAATGGAATGCATTCGGAAATGTATAACAACATCAACTAATCTTAATATCAAAGGTTAAAAAAAGGAGTTAATTGAAAGGGTATATGGAGAGAGAAGGAGCGAAAAATCCGCTCACTCTGTATCTTGACAGAAAATTTTTATGTTTGTCAATGGAAACTTTAGGGAATAAACAAGGAATCAGATTGGAGGAAAAGAAAAGGAGGGGATTTAGATCATGGATCCATTTATCAGCTGATATAGCATCATGGTTGGTAGAGATGATGGAAGAAGCGAGGGATGTAGGTGTAGGAAGAAAGAAATAGCCGAAGAGGGATGGTGAAGCTTCGTTTTTGTGTGAAGATAAAGAAAATGAAGGCGGAAGGTATCTAAGAATCTCTAGAGTTAGAAGGGGCGATGAAGCAAGATCGTATGCTCTGTGTGTACCAAGTGATGATAGTGGTTATTATTGGGCAGTTTTGTGTAAGGAGAACTACAAGATGCTTCAGGAGAATAACTTGATAACGAAGAAAAGTCAGGTTTTACCATCTAATAATGATTTCACAGTTTCTCTTCCTAACAGAGGAATAACTAGGAGGTCTTATATGGGACTCATTCGTGTCGAAGGAATTGTGAGATGGCATAGAATTGCCAAGGAGATTCTGATCCAGATGCAATGGGAATCATTCTTAGATATGGAGGTTATTGATGAACAATCTGCCAAAATCTTAATCACTCATGATTATTGGCTAGACTTATGGAGACCAAAACAATGATTGGTTGATGGATGTTGTTCATTTAACCCAATTTCGCGAAGATGATACGAGAATTAAGCAACACCAAAATAGTGTCAAGACAAATGTAAATCTGAAGGAGCAAATTCACGTCAAAACTAAAGACAATATCATCCCAATTCAGTCCATGTCAAGATTTGGAAAATGACTGAAAATAAGAAGTATTCCTCTGCGAAATTGGAGTTCCAACCCGTTCAGATCCGTATGAGAATCATTGGCTGGTTTAATTGAGGTAGATTCCACCTTTCTACTTTTCAAACACTCAAACTTTTTTTGAAACTCAGTCAAAGGAGATTTCTCTATGATTCCGGCGGTTCTCATGGTTGAAGATGGAGATCAAAGATGGGTTGTTTCAATCGAATGGGATTTCGAATTCGACCCTAAGAACGGGCCTACATTAGCAGAGTATAATTCGATGATTTTTGAGTTTGACAAAAAACAGTAATTTTCAAATTTAAATCATCTTACTCCCGCTATTTCAGGAGTTAAATCGGTTCAGGTCACTGAATCGGAATCAATTTTCAATCGGTATGAAATCGATAATGGCAAGTGGATTTATCGAGCTAAAGACAAGTTAACAAAACCATTAGCTCCAGAAGGATCTCCATCAGGTTGGATGGCTCAGGAGGTTGAGTCTATTACCTGCAGTCTCATGGTTTGTATGTTAACGTAAGGGGAGTTAATAATCAAACTATTGGGACTAGGGGTTTAAACTCTAATGATGATTTGCATGGAAGTGAAGGTGATGTACCCATCAATCACAGTAGGGTGGAAAACTCGGCTGTCGGTGGTCTATAGTCTTAAAATGAGATTGTATAGGGAACTCAGATCGACTGGAGATTATTGACAGTCTGCTGGCTGTTGAATCATGTAGGGCACAAGATGTGAGTGGAAGAGAAGGTGTAGTACCCACACACTCGAGTTGTCCAACTGAAACAGTTAGTCCAGTTATTTTGACTCAAGGGGCAAGAAGAAGTGCAGGTGATGTTCCTTCAGGTCCTTTGGGGAAGAGTATTGTGTATGAAACAGGAAGGTTTCTATCCGCTACACCAAAATCAGGAATTTATCACAGTGTAACCTGTCACAGTATTTTTTTCAGTCACTAATACATTTGTGATAAGTCTTGCAACAATTATAACTGTTAATAAATTTGTAATCGTGATAGTAATTAGGAATATTAAAGTCTTTTATTAGTCACAATAATATTTGTTGACAATTATCCAGACAATCACAATTATAATCTAAAATTATGTTTCCACCCAAAAAATTCACCATATCTAAAACAACCCCAAATCAATAACTCTTAGGATTTTTCTTGTCACTACTTTCGCAACATTTACACAAAATAACAATTATATTTAATTTTTAAAAATCAATTTTTATTTTTCTTAATATTAGAAAACAGGATCAAGACCAAGTCAACAAGTCATGACTTTGTAGGAAATTTGACTTGGACAAATACCAACCTTTTCTCTCGATTTTGTCGACAAAACCACAACAGATATATCTGCTTCTTCCGAAGACTGTGAAAATGACCAGACTACCCTTATCAGAATAAGTGCAATAAAAATTCCGAAGAATGTGAAAATGACCATATTACCCTTATTGGAAATAAGTGAAATAAAAATTAAGGAGACTATGAAAATGACCAGACTACCCTTATTGAAAATAATTAAAGTAAATATTACGACTTTGAAAAAGACCATATTACCCTTATTGGAAATAAGTGCAATAAATATTATGGAGACTGAAAATGACCAGACTACCCTTATCGAAAATAAGTAAAATAAATATTACACACTTTGAAAATGACCATATTACCCTTTCTGGAAATAAGTGCAATAAAATATTATGGAGACTGTGAAAATGACCAGACTACCCTTATCGAAAATAAGTAAAGTAAATATTACAAACTATGAAAATGACCATATTACCCTTATTGGAAATAAGTGCAAAAAATATTACGGAGACTGTGAAAATGACCAGACTACCCTTATCGGAAATAAGTAAAATAAATATTACACACTTTGAAAATGACCATATTACCCTTACTGGAAATAAGTGCAATAAATATAATGGAGACTGTGAAAATGACCAGTCTACCCTTATCGGAAATAAGTAAAGCAAATATTATAGACTATAAAAGTGACCATATTACCCTTACTGGAAATAAATGCAATAAATATTATGGAGACTGTGAAAATGACCAGACTACCCTTATCGGAAATAGGTAGAGTAAATATTACAGACTGTGAAAATGACCATATTACCCTTACTGGAAATAAGTGCAATAAATATTAGGGAGACTGTGAAAATGACCAGACTACCCTTATCGGAAATAAGTAAAGAAATATTACCGACTGTGAAAATGACCATATTACCCTTATTGGAAATAAGTGGAATAAATATTATGGAGACTGTGAAAATGACCAGACTACCCTTATCGGAAATAGGTAGAGTAAATATTACAAACTGTGAAAATGACCATATTACCCTTACTGGAAATAAATGCAATAGATATTATGGAGACTGTGAAAATGACCAAACTACCCTTATCGGAAATAGGAAAAGTATATATTACAGAATATGAAAATGACCATATTACCCTTAATGGAATTAAATGTAATAAATATTACAGAATATGAAAATCTCCATAATATTTATTGCACTTGTTTCCAATAAGGGTAATATGGTCATTTCACAATCTGTAATATTTACTTTACTTATTTCTGATAAGGGTAGTCTTGTCATTTTTAATATTGCACTTTTTTCCAATAAGGGTAATATGGTCATTTTCACAGTCTGTAATATTTACTTTACTTATTTTCGATAAGGGTAGTCTGGTCATTTTCACAGTCTCCATAATATTTATTACACTTATTTCCAGTAAGGGTAATATGGTCATTTTCAAAGTGTGTAATTTACTTTACTTATTTCCGATAAGAGTAGTCTGATCATTTTCACAGTCTCCATAATATTTATTGCACTTAATTCCAATAAGGGTAATATGGTCATTTTCATAGTATTTACTTTACTCATTGGTGCCGTCTACTCCTCATTGGTGCCGTCTCATGCCTAGCTCGATTTGCTACTCCCGTCATCTGAAGACTTTGATGTTTTGCAAATAAACTTGTTTTCGATGCTTCCACTGATCTTTAGAACAAACTTTTCTTTTTTCTTAAGAAATGAAAACCCTAATAAAGTTCTCAAAATACCACCATTTTCAGATCTAGAAATCAAATATAGAAAAAACTCAAAGTCACACTAGATCTCGTTCAAAGTAATTAACAAAACCGAATAATCAGAACTTAGCAAAACAACTCATTTGAAAACCCTAATGAATACTCAAAAATAGGTGTTCTAGATCTCTAGTGAGAGTAAAACTCTCAGCTCAAGTCCTTGTTTTTCTGGCGCCAAAATGTAACTGCAGGAAATCCCACAGCTACACCCAAATAATACTTAAAGCGTAAAATCTAAGACATTATCATGAAAACTACTCAAAACTCTTATTATTGATTCAAAGTTATTAACCTTAATCAAAAGGATGAAGTTACAAGCAAAGATAATAGCACAAACCCTAACTTTCCCTCCCTGTTCTCTCATGTACACAACACTCGCTTAATACAAATTACTCAACCCTTTGTTAATTGTCCTAACTCTCATATTTATAGGAAAATTCATAAGTGGATTACAGCTCATTTTACTTCGCGGATTATTACACTATTCACGTAACTTCTACTTTATACTTCTCACATCCATTTTCAATAAAGTTATTCCTTTACTTTCGGCAATATCTTAGGCGAGTTGTCTGTACAGCTGGACTGATTTCTTGTTCAACAATTTATCTTCGCCCAATATTTCCTTTTACTTCATCTTTGTAGATATGGACGAGACTTTCTTCTCGATGTATTCTTTCTTATCTCATCAATTAGCTTATTCGTGGTATTCTTTTTCGCGGATCTGGTTTCACGATAGTTCTGTTTATACTTCGCAGATCCAATTTTCATTAAAGTTTTTCTGACAACTGGTTAGATCTCTCATAAATGCTTTATCCCCGAAGACGGCTAAAAGATTTTCTAAAGAGATTTTATTCGTTTACTTCGTAGCATCTCGCAGGTTTTATGTGGTGGATAGGTTTTCTGTATCTACAAGGCTTTCAATAACCTCTTTCAATGGCCGGATCTTCTAAAGCTTTATCATAAGGCTCAAATATAAGGGGAACGATACAAAAAGTAGATTTACAAAAGGCGAGAAATTTGTAAAAACAAATCCCTTATTGCGATTTTGCCACCCCATTTTCAAGTGCTATATAGGATATAATTCCTTCGATAGCCAATCTTTCGCTAGCGTACGGATGAAAAATGAGTAATCCAGCAAAAGAAATTAATCTTAACATTTTCGGAGTGGATGGTTCTTTCCGTTGGCTGTGAAAGCCAGCTCGCACGGATCCATAACGTTCACAACTAAACTTCAAATTGTCTCTAGAATAGTTCATGAGGAATTATTTTTTCAAATATATCGGTGAGTGTTGACTTATTCTCTATAAATTCAACGTGTACTATTAAGACATAACCACCTAGCGGCTAGCTTGAGACCAGAGACTCTATCAAGTCCTAAACGCTTAACCCATTATAATTTTTAACACATTTATTTTGAAAATTTTCTGAGGACGGTACTAAAAATCTTCATGACATTGTGTTATGATGATTAGTCGGGATTTATATGATTTGTCCATCTTAAGCACTAATTTAAAGAAAAATCAATTTTTTTTATTGTGGAATATCTCTCGGTGAGTGTTGAATTATCTTCCACCTTAAAGGCTTTGACAAAATAAACTCTCACGTTGAACGGTGATGAAACCCTCGCTTTCTATTGGCCAAAATAGACCTTTTATAATGTAGACGCTATAGTGAGGACACTTGGCATAACTCTATTGGTCGGAATATTAAAAATTGGGTTACACTTTGTTTACATCAAATATTTAACCGTCCGTTAGTAACATTGTCAACAAAAAGGAAGGTAGACAACACTTCTGTGAGAGTTTTAATCTAATTAATTTCCTTACACCGTGTTTACACCAAATACTTAACTGTACGTTAGTAACACCGTCTAAGGTGGACAATACTTTCGTCAAACCATCACTACACCAAATCCAAGTTTTTGTCACAGAAAATATCTGTTACTGATTGAATTTGTAACAGATATACGCCGTTGCAGAAACGCTGTGATTAATATTTGTTATAGTTTCTTGCAACGGTTTTCTCTGTGACAATGATTTATTAAAGTCACATTATAAAACCGTAACAATAATTAATAGTAACAATTGGCCTAATTTTAGGATTGCGACACGTGTCATATTTGTCACATTATCTTAACGGTTTTATCTGTTACTCTATGTTCACCGCAATTCAACGAATGACACGTGTTACATTTTGTCATCCATTTCTTTAAGGACACGTGTTACCTATTGATTAGCAACAATTTCTTTAAGGACACGTGTCATCCATTTAAACTGTTGTCTTAAAATGATAACACGTGTTCTTTTTAATCACATATCTTGTTACAGTTAAACCAGTGACAAGTCTATGAATTACAAATAAAAAAAATGGATAGTCCGGATCATTTTCATGGACCCGGGCTTCCAGGTTACAGGCCTGCAATACAGGTCACCAATGGATCTGTTCTCAGTTTTTAGGCCTGCAATACAATTAAATTTATACCTGAAACAAAATTGCAAACCGTTCTTTCACAATCTACAATTCAGTGAAAACTGAAAAGAAAAGAAAAGAAAAGAAAAGAAAAATGAGTTATTTGACATCATTTGGAAGAACAACTGCAGCTTCATATTCTTGAGATATTATTCTCTTTCCTACACTAAACAGTTTGAGAGATTACCCAACACCCACAAAAATACAAAGAAAACAAAATAAAGATCTTTCTGAAATGATAATTCTACAATTTTAAGCATCCAAGTAAATTATCCATAAAATGTTTACCTTAATAAAAAGAAGAGCTCTTGGTTGAAATGGCATACATGAACATGTCAAGGAACGAACCCCGATGAATAAGATACCTGCAATAGACAGAATGCATACTTCTCATAATCTTTGCAGTTGCACACGATAATAACACTTGAAAGCAATAATAAACTATGCTCTAATAATCTATTTTCTGTGAACAAAAGATAATTATTTCTAATAGAGTGGGTAATCCATAACCAAGTAATATTACCTTGACATGAACAGATACAACAAGTTTCATTTCAAGTGGAGGTTGGTCTCATTCACTGAAAAAAAATCACAAGAAAACAATACGTAAGAAATCTGCAACACCAAAATAAAAAAGCATAGCAAAAACAAAATATTCTCACAACTGATATAAAACCAAAAAGAGAATACAAGAAAGATTTGATTTACTTATGTACTTTAAGTAATACCTCTTCATATATTAGCAAGACCTACAATCATCAATACCACTCACATCTCACAGAGACCCAAATATCAATAATATTACAGAGTAACAGCTTCGAAACCTTTCTTGCCTGCACAATCAAATATCATTAAAAACAAAATTTAGAAAATCTGCAACTTTCTTCATCACAACATCCCATTACAATTAAAAAAATCAAAACTGAAAAGAATTAGCAATACCTTAAAAGGGATTCAGAACTCTAGAGAGACGACATTGAATTGATCAGAGTGTGATTGCCTGATGAAGCTCTGGCTGTTCTTTCGATTTTATTCTCAATAACAAGTACTGGTTCCCGTACAACATCCTTGCTCATCCTGCGAATATAACAGGCTAAAAAGATGTAAATATGCTAGTTCAGGAGTAAAATGAAATTTAATTTGCTGTAACTATAAAAAATACTCTTTAGTATATTAGGTTCACGCAGAAAGTTTGATACTTAAGTTAGATTAGTATCAAGGTAGAGAATTTGCATATAAAGAAGCATAAAGTCGGATATATTAAAAGTTAGGATCTGAACAAGAAATACACTTTATGAATCAGGCAACAAAATGGTGCTGCTACACTTGAAATGCATATATTCTGTTGCAATTAAAACATTCTTCGTGTTTTCGCTACAATAGGAAAACAATTAGATACCATTACAGATTGTCTATCAAGTACCCTAATGTTTGGTAAAGTTCCTGAAAAGACTTGCAAATGTTTCCAATACCTACATCAAAATAAACATTCAAGCAAAACTTGTCAAAATCAAATGTCAAAGATGGGAAATTCAACAGATAGGGCAACAGTTTTCCTACCTGCAGAAACACCAGCTCACTTGTAACCTGAAGAACTACATTTCTTAATGTGGCAATTGTCACCAAGATCAGGAGTCAGTGAGCCTGATACTTCATAGCCCGAACTAGGCCTTCCATTACCTCGTTGTGCATCTGCATCACTATGTGGAGGTGATGGGAGATGTGGCGAGGCTAGATTTGATAACCATGTTAATACTAATGCTTCCTGTGTAGCAGCTCAGGAGCCTACAGACCTTGCTCCAAAGTTCTTCCTTTAGCTGGCACACTTTGACTTCCAGAATCATTAGTTGCTAGTTGCTGGAAAATCTGCCTGAATGTTAAGGAATATGCAGGTATCTTGACAAGAAAATATTTGTTCTAGAACTTTTGTCGGTTGCTTATCATAGCACTACGAATTCATAATAATAGTTAAATACAACAGCATTAGTACCTCCTAAACTGAGGAATATCAATTCACAAGGATACATAAGCATGTTTACCAGATGAACTAAAAATCAATTCATCCCCATCCTGCAGCACTATGGTATCTTTAGTATAAATCTTTCAATCACTTGGACTGTACCTTGGACCCCCGATCCTTCTAGCAGAACAGTATCTAAACCTTTTTTCTGCTTAACAAAAAGGATCATTAAATTAAGCAATGCCTTGGGAGTGATTTGAAGGTGCATATATTCTAAGTGGAATTTACTTCCACCTCAGAGTTAATCAGCAGCAAACAGTTCATATAGCAAAGGCACAACAACATGCAAATGTTTGTAAATTCAAATCTACAGCCTGACAATCCAAATGTTTGAAAACAATACAGCTGAAGAAAGGTCGCATCAGAAGCTCGATTTACATCACCCATAAAGAAGGGGAATCCGAGAATATATCATCATATGCAAGATGTCAAGAATGTAACAAAAATCACCAAAATAACCAACAACGAAGAGCACATGAATAAGCATCAAACCTCAAACCTCGACCTCTGAACGTGCCAACACAATCAAAGTCTACTAAGAAAACTTGACAAACACAATACTAAACGTATGCTACTGCTTATCATACACTTAAACAGGAAACAGTCAAAAAAGAACATAGATCATGCTTTACATGCAAAACCCATCCAACAAAATGTACTTTTTTTCACTTCTACCTTTGGATAGATAGATAGCCTTCAAAAAAAATCCTACATCAAAAGACCTTCATTATTACCCAAACCACAAATCTTTCATGCATATAAAAATCCAAAGCTCAAAAAAAACTTAAACCGCGCCCAAACTCAACTAACTCAAGTGATTAAAGAAAAATCTCGAAAAAACAACGCAAAGGAAGAAACCGAAACAGATCCTTGTACAGAACCAGCATTGACAACTTTATCATTCAATCATTCAGCAAGTCCGTGTCTGAGATTTCGACCTCAAGGGTGATAGTCTTACCAGTAAGTGTTTTCACAAAGATCTGCATCTGTTGATCAAACAAAAAACAACAAGATCAGACTAACCGATCAACGGAATCATAAAACACAAAAACTATAAACAGAATCATAAAACAACAACACAACAAAACCTAATATACCTTGAAGTAGAATTGAAGGAAGATCCTTTAGATCGCAAAAAGAAAAAAGTGAATCTGAGAAGAGAACAGGACATTGTATAGCAAGTCCGAGAGAAACCTGACATTAGAACACAGCAAACATGATTAGATTTTAATCCTATAAAATAATAAAACTAATTAGAGATTAAGATGCCTAGATTTACAGATTGACTTATCTTTTCTTCTTCTTCTTCTACTTCAGGTGACGGAATTAGAGCTTCTTCTTCAAACTATTTTGACTTAGGGTTTTGTTTAAGTAGATTTAAAACACAATTTCTTCTATTTATCGCTTTTGTTGAGGTTTCTACTGAGAAAGGTTAGTGTTTCAATTTAGGAACTGACTGATTTCAGATTTTAGAATGAATCAGAAAGTTTGGTTTCGGAGGAAAAAAAAAAGGAAAGGTTTGGATGGGTGTTGTTGATTTATTGCTGATTCTAAAAACTCAAAATTTGGTGATAATTGTTATGATTCAAATCATGATGAAGTTTTGAGAAAACAAATTATAACAGCTGCTAGTGAATCGCGAGAAATTTGATTTTTATCTCTTTTCTTAGTTTAGGGTTTAGGGGAAAGAGGGGAGAGCAGAAGCGGAGATAAAGAAGATGAGATTAGGTTAAACAATGACTTTCTCTCTCATCTATGCTTTTATAGAGTGTTTCCCTTCACTATATTTAAGCTTGACGACTATTTCATACGACGTCAATATAATTAGTTCCAATAAATCTGAGGGTTAGCATCTTAACACGTGTCCAATAGAGAATCCTTTGACCGGTTCTCCTTGTTCGAAAAATAGGTGTTTCATTCTATCATAGTAGTAAATAATTTAGAGCTGTCAATGGGTAACCATTACACAGACCCGAAACCAGACCCTATAGAACTGGAGACAAAATATATCAGATTTGAACATCCAAAGTTCAAAGATTACTAGAGTTAGACCTTAGTTTCTCATTTGGATAAACTGGAGATGAAATATATCAGATTTGAACATCCCAGGTTCAAAGATTACTAGAGTTAGACATGAGTTTCTCATTCGGATGAACTGGACACGAAATATAACATATTTGAACATCCCAGGTTCAGAGATTACTAGAGTTAGACCTGAGTCTCTCATTCGGATGAACTGCAGAAGAAATATATCATATACTTGAAAATCCTGGGTTCGAAGATTACTAGAGTTAGACCTGAGTCTCTCATTCGGGTGAACTGTAGAAGAAATATATCATACTTGAACATCCTGGGTTCGAAGATTACTA
>JAJJMB010004763.1:1624244-1675991 GCA_023531105.1 Papaver atlanticum | reverse complement strand
GATATCATACTTGAACATCCTGGGTTCGAAGATTACTAGAGTTAGACATGAGTCTCTCATTCAGATGAACTGCAGAAGAAATATATCATACTTGAACATCCTGGGTTCGAAAATGTCCAGACTACCCTTATCGGAAATAAATAAAGTAAATGTTACAGACTGTGAAAATGACCCTATTACCCTTATTGGAAAAAGTGCAATAAATATTATGGAGATTGTGAAAATGACCAGACTACCCTTGTCGAAAATAAGTAAAGTAAATGTTACATACTGTGAAAATGACCATATTACCCTTATTGGAAAAAAAGTGCAATATTTACTCCACCTATTTCCGATAAGGGTAGTTTGGTCATTTTCACAATCTCCATAATATTTATTACCCTTATTTCCAATAAGGGTAATATGTTAAAGGGTAGTCTGGTCATTTTCACAGTTTGTAATATTTACTCCACCTATTTCCGATAAGGGTAGTCTGGTCATTTTCACAATCTCCATAATATTTAATATGTTAAAGGGTAGTCTGGTCATTTTCACAGTCTGTAATATTTACTCCACTTATTTCCGATAAGGGTAGTCTAGTCATTTTCACAATCTCCATAATATTTATTCCACTTATTTCCAATAAGGGTAATATGGTCATTTTCACTGTCGGTACTATTTTCTTTACTTATTTCCGATAAGGGTAGTCTGGTCATTTTCACAGTCTCCATAATATTTATTGCACTTATTTCCAATAGAAATATGGTCATTTTTACAGTCTGTAATATTTACTTTATTTATTTCCGATAAGGGTAGTCTGATCATTTTCACAGTCTCCATAATATTTATTTCCAGTATAGGGTAATATGGTCATTTTTATAGTCTGTAAAATTTACTTTACTTATTTCCGATAAGGGTAGTCTGGTCATTTTCACAGTCTCCATAATATTTATTGCACTTATTTCCAGTAAGGGTAATATGGTCATTTTCAAAGTGTGTAATATTTACTTTACTTATTTCCGATAAGGGTAGTCTTGTCATTTTCACAGTCTCCATAATATTTATTGCACTTATTTCCAATAAGGGTAATATTGTCATTTTCATAGTATTTACTTTACTTATTTTCGATAAGGGTAGTCTGGTCATTTTCACAGTCTCCATAATATTTTATTGCACTTATTTTCAGTAAGGGTAATATGGTCATTTTCAAAGTGTGTAATACTTACTTTACTTATTTTCGATAAGGGTAGTCTGGTCATTTTCATAGTCTCCATAATATTTCTTGCACTTATTTCCAATAAGGGTAATATGTACTTTTTCACAGTCGTAATATTTACTTTACTTATTTTCAATAAGGGTAGTCTGGTCATTTTCATAGTCTCCTTAATATTTATTACACTTATTTCCAATAAGGGTAATATTGTCATTTTCACATTCTTCGGAATTTTTATCGCACTTATTCCGATAAGGGTAGTCTGGTCATTTTCACAGTAGATATATCTGTTGTTGTTTTGTCGACAAAATCGAGAGAAAAGGTTGGTATTTGTCCAAGTCAAATTTCCTACAAAGTCATGACTTGTTGACTTGGTCTTGATTCTGTTTTCTAATATTAAGAAAAATTAAAAACTAAAAATTGATTTTTAAAAATTAAATATAATTGTTATTTTGTGTAAATGTTGCGAAAGTAGTGACAAGAAAAATCCTAAGAGTTATTGATTTGGGGTTGTTTTAGATGTGGTGAATTTTTCGGGTGGAAACATAAATTTAGATTATAATTGTGATTGTCTGGATAATTGTCAACAAATATTATTGTGACTAATAAAAGAATTTAATATTCCTAATTATTATCACGATTACAAAATTTATTAACAGTTATAATTGTTGCAAGACTTATCACAAATGTATTAGTGACTGAAAAAAAAACTGTGACAGGTTACACTGTGATAAATTCCTGATTTTGATGTAGTGCATGGAAAAGGAAAACTTAATTTACCGTGTTTAAAATTTTATGGAAGTCCAAACTCAATATAGAAATCAATTACATAATATATTTGGACTATGTTTTTTCCATATTAATACATAAAGGGAAAAACAAACATATATTTCACACATATTTTCTGCGAAAATATGTGTGAAAAAATAAATAAATTTCATATCTTTTCACCACCTAGCATCCGTCCCGCCGCAAAAATACATTACCACGGGGCGGGGGAAGCCCCGCGCTTACTCAATTAAAAATGTATCATCACGGGGCGGGGCGAAGCCCTGCGCACACCAAATCAAAAATATGATTAAAAGGAAAAACAAAAATGGCCGGTGCATAGCACGGGCACAAATCTAGTTCTATATAATTTTTTAGATGATGGAGCAACTTTTTATAGAGCACTTTGCAATTGTGTTACAGTGTGAGTCATGAATTTTTTGTTCACAAGATAAAATTTGGGCCACTAGACTGATTTCCCATTTTTGAGCTGTCATATAGATTTCGGGTTGCAATGATAGATTCGGGGTTATAATGTAGACTTTCCTCCACCCATATCACTGACCAGACTTTGGAGGTCTCGGGCAATATTTAGGTTTATGTTGTGTAACTCACGAGGCAACAGTTAATTCGTAATATGTATGACTTCTACTTTTTTTTTATCAACGGCTCTATTTCTCTCTCTTCTTCCTCTTCAAAATTTTTCTTTCTTTTCAAGATAATGGCCGAGTAAATCCCCATATGTGGCATTTGACAGAGTTAATTGGCATTTTACCTATAAATACCAGAAGTACCTTAACAAATTTATGAAAGATCGAATAAAATAAATTTACTTTCAAAATATAAAAAAAATAAAAATAAATTACTCATTGATTTTCATGAGATCAAAAAGAAGTATCAGTTTCATCAAATTCAGTCTTGGTCACAACATATGAAGAACTGAGATGCATACCTCCTCTTTGTCTATCATCATCCTTATAGTACTTGGTGATAATGTATCTCTTAGTCTTGGGCTTTTTCTTGGAACTGTCTTTAACAACAATGCAGTAGACTGTAGACACCTAACATAATAATCATACCCAACATAGCATTACCAATTTCAAGACTTCTATTAATGGAATCCATGCTATCCATGATTGAATCGAGACAACACTTTTTCCTATTGAATCGGTCTCGGAGTCGGCCTCATCAAACATCGAATCAAGGAAAAATTATCCAGAAATCCACATGATCGTGCTTCCGACATCTCTTAAGATTTTTTGTTTTCCAGAAGAGCCTTCGAATTCTTATGTGTTAGGATGAAAAACCCTAATTATCAAGGAAGGGAGCCAATAGTTGTTTCTTTATGAAGAAGAAATCCTCAAGTTCTCAACCCTGGTTTAATATCTCAAAGGGACTTGCGGGATAATTTACGTGTACGAGTAAAATATTATGCGTCACACTTCACCCCATGAGTTTATGTAGTATGAAAAGTCAAAGCGATTGTTAGAAGGATGGGGATCTACAATTCTGTACATTTAACATGTACAAGGTGTTAAATCATTAAAGCCATAAAGAATGCTACATTATTAAGTGCATACTGACATTCTCTTTAGTTTTTCAAAGTTCGAGTTTGAACCATGCAACAACTAAGCTTATTATTTGCTTTAAACTGCAAGAAAAATCCTGCTCCGTTCTCTACCACATTTCCTTTTTCCTGTTATGAAATAATATCGTTGAGGATGAGTGAAAGGCACCGCCCTGCTTCACAAGGGGATGGAGTCTGAAGTTATCCCCTTACAAAAGCCTGTTGGACCTGATATCACCTAGGTCTATGTCGAAACAAAGACAGAAAAAACATGGTGGTATACTAAATTTTAAGTGATGGCAAGAAGAAATATCACCACTGCACAGAAGTACAAACCTATACCCATAAATGTTGAGGTTTGGGAAAGAATGTTGGAAAGATAATATCAATATCATAAAAAGTTGTGACTAGAGAGACTCGAGATCTTAACCGCCTCAGGAAAGGAATTCAGAATCCGGGACTACCGTTCTTTCACTATCTGTATAGGATGGGGATGGGCATTGGTTGGTTTAGCCCCATATTGCCCATATTAGAAAAAAGAGATTGGTTTAAATAGAGTGAGCTTCTCAATTAGCTCATCTCTTTGGGGACATCTGATAAAATTGGAACGATACATAGAAGATTAGCATTGCCCCTGTGCAAGGATGACACGCAAAAATCGAGAAATGGTCCAAAAAAAATTGATTTTTTTTTTCTTGATCTGTTACTCTGGTTAGTATTTCGCTCTATCATTCCAATCCTCTAGCTATCTGCTTTTCTATCATTTATTTTTCTATCATTTGAATGAAACTAGAACTTCTTTTTTCTTCGGTAAGAAGTTTTTTTGGTTATTTGGTTGATTTCATTATCGCTTTATGCTAAAGGGAAAATTGTTACGCTATGTACGAAATGGTGATCAACATGCTTAATAGTCATATTTTGAAAGCACAGACTCAAATGCTGAGAAAAAAATGGAATCCAAAATGCTTAGATTTCATACTTTAAATTGCAAACAAGTTTGAGATATGGGGTTTGAGACACACAGCAACCAACATATCAGCATAGTGACTAGACTTAACTGCCTCTAATGACCCGCAACATTAGCAAGAACTGAATGTTTCTGTTTTGAGTTTTGGAAGGGGTGCGCCAGGCCTTTGCAGTAGTCTTGGTTTAGTCTGAACCTGGATTGCAACCAGCTGATCACAGTCTCCAGTTCAAAAACCTTGAATAAAAAGCATGATAAGGAACTTACTCATCAACATAGAATAACTAGACTAAAAGCCACCAGTAAACCCACAGGATAAGAAAGAATAATTTTTCCCCAGGCCTTTGCAGTAGTGCAACGTAAAGGCAAACTAGTTGCACGAACTCAAATGGTGAGGCAAAATTGGTATTCGAAATGTTAAAGATAGCTTACTTAAGCATCGATCAGATCAGGACCTATTTCAACTCTGATACAATAAACATTTACAAAATGAATCACAGGCTATAACTGAATGTTTTCCTAGTTCCAGAAGCCATGATGTTTTTCTTAGTTTTGGTAGGGGTGCGCCAGGCCTTTGCAGCAGTGCAACGCAGAGGCGACGCGTGAGAACCCCAGCAGCAAGCTACTGTGATGGGACTCCCCCATAATACTGCACCATCTGATGGACAGCGTATCAGATACTAGGATTTACCCTATTTTCAAACAGCATTCAATGTAATAAGGCAGGGTCAATTGTGACATTAACAATTTTCTTCACTTCTTGTAAGCTTTTGGTTTCTCCATTATTGTAATTGATCTTTGTTAAGTTGGTCTTCTATCAATTTGTTACACAAGTAGTATTTTGCTGCAGGTTGTAGTAGTAGTGACTCAAATACCCTAATGCTATTACAAACATCATCTGGTTCAATAGGTAGGAATGGTAGAGCAACAAGCATAAACAGAAAAAACTGGATTTGAAATTTGTCGGGTTCCTCTTAAAAAGAGTAACCCTTCAAAAATAGGCGTATGCGCTAAAATGCGGCAAGCACACGGTATTCTTTAGTAAAAGGCGAAAAAATAGTTTGCTCTATGCTTACCACACGGCTCCCTGATTCATTTCCAAAGTGGCAAGTGCTGAGTATATACGAAGCTTTTTATCATTTGAATGAACTAAAGAATATTTGTTGGTTGAACCTTTGTTTCTTCAGAGGATGTTTTCTTGGTTGTTCAGATCGTTTCAATTTGTTTCCTTGTACAATATTTGAAATGCTAAGTGCAACTTTCAAAAGGTAGAATGAATTACATGTACGTACAAAGTCAACAGAAATCATAATTGAGATGTAGGATCTGACAAAAAGATAACACAAGAGAATATAGAACACACAAAGAACTTTGCCAAACAAGAATCTATTAAGAAATAAACTCTACTGATGCGCATACATAACTCTCCAGGCATATATGCTATTTATACTAGTTCAAAGGCAATCACAGTTTCAAAAATAGCTAACTTCCTAGACAATCAAACTACTAAATAAAAGAACAAACTTAGCTTCCAAGTATAGCTTGGTAAACTTCTAGAACATTCTAGATAGACTCTTAAACGTAACAACCAAGTAAAACTTGGTTTCCAAACTTGTTGCAGCTCCAATAGTCTCGATTGAACCTAACTTCCAACAGAGATCTAACTAGTCATGACTGAGAGCACAAGACTCATAATGCTCAGCAAAAACTGATATCCAAAATGCTTAGATTTCATACTTGAAACAAACAGCATAATAAAGAACCAACTTATCATACTGGCTAGACTCAACTGCCTCTAATAACCCTCTCCAGCAAAAGCTGGAACTTAAAAAAACAATGTTGTTAGTTTTGATAGGGGTGCGCCAGGCCTTTGCAATAGTCCAACTCTTGGTTTAATCTGAACATGTATTGAGACCAACTGGTCACAGGCTCCAGTTCGCACAAACATACCCTAATTTATCATTTTCCTGAACTTAACTTTCGTTTCCTTCAAGACGGCATTTTCTTGGTTCAGTTCGTTTCAAATTTTTAGTTGTTCAGTTCGTTTTCTTGTACTAAATTGGAACACCTAGCGTGACTTTCAAAAGGTAGAATGCTCATACAAATGGAAATTGTAATTGAGATGCTAACTAGTCATATTATGAGAGCATAAGACACGAGCTGAGCAAAAACTGCAACCCAAAATGCTTAGATTGCATACTTTAATGTGCAGACAAGTTTGAGACGTTAAAAAAACACACAACATAAGAAATAACATACTTAGCAGAACAATGACCAGACTCTACTGTGCACCAGCCCTTGGGAGTAGAGCAAGAATTGAAATGTTTAAGTTAATTTTGGTGGGGGTGCGCCAGGCCTTTGCAGTAGTGCAACGCAGAGGCGACGCGTGAGAACCCCAGCAGCAAGCTGCTGTGATGGGAACTCCCCCATGAAAAAAATTAATTTAATATCGTGTGAGCCGATGGCTCACATATCAGATATTAAACTGATAAGAACAGATACTACACTTGATCTTAGCCAAAAGGCCGAGAAAGGTATGCTTCTTCTCGTTTCTGGCTTCCAATTTTATACTGTCTAGTTTCCATTCACCTGATTTGACTAGTGGATGTGGGACTAAATCTTTCTCTCACCTCCATAGACAAGATGAGATTTTTCCTGAGAAAAAAAGGGGGCCTTCATTAAAGATACTAGTAACTGTTAAGACCTGGTACATCCAGGTCCATATCCATACAATAAACTGATCTACATACACCCATTGAGACATACTTACAATCTAATTTATAAAATTTAGATGAAAGATAAATGTAATCTTGGACAAGATTCTGATCTTCCCATCTGGTACTACAAGAGCTACCATTTGTAGCAGTTACAAGGTTAGCATTATATGACAAAAAAGAACCTTGTCAATTTGAAGTTCATGTCAATGACTGAGAGAAGGGCCAAAGTCTCTGCTTGGCTCACAGTTGTTGCTGGACTGATCCAACATCTTGCTGCATAGAATCGTTTGTTTGTTGTTATATATGATTTCTCCAAGGCCTGCAACATCAGAATTTTTAGGGATAAAAGCATCCAAAAATCTAAAACACAACCAAAATATTTATCGAAGTCTACAGAAGTAACAGACCTAAATAGAGCTATGATTTGCCGATTGTCATGTATACTTATGAATGTGTAATGTGTGATATACTTATGAATGGGTTTTGTACATGGTGATCAAACAGAACAGACTGTGCAGCGAGCTTTCCCTAGAAGTAGAAAAAGACTTGGAGAACCAGGATGTCCATAAGAAGATTTTCAATTTTGGGGGAGAAAGCATAACCAAAGTCTCAACCACTACCTCTGTTCTTGAAGATTAAAAATGAAAGAAGCCGTAATAAGTTGATTACACGTCGAATTGACAGTGGAACTTCCATCAATTGTTGGTCAAGGATCAGTGAGGAGAATCTATGCCATGAAGAGGGTTTCTGATTTGCTTTGTACTTTGAATTTGTTCACCTATGAACAATTCTTGTAGTGTTTCATCATCCCTGAGATAGTATAACTATCTATAAGGTGTGAAACCGCAAGGTGTAGTCTTGGAGAAAATAATCTCAAGGTCTGATGAGGAAGTCCACCAAACATAATATTGCCTGACAATATCAAGGCCTTGTTTTGATTTCAGCGGACATAATTGATCTAAAATGAGTCTAGTTTATTTGGAGAAGAATAATTTGCTTAATATTCCGCACCAGTTAAATGCATTTGCAGAAGTGATTTATCTGTTTTGTCTCATACCCTTAGAAATCGTTAGTTTTAAGTATTGTAGGGCTTTACCCTTGATTAGAGGGAGCCTTTCCAGAAATTCTCGACAGCCTTAGGAGATCTAAGGCCGAAGAGGGGGTTTGGAAATAGTTTTCAACCAGCAATTGACGCGCCTCGGTTAATACCTCATTAGCTGCGTCATTGCCCCAAGCGCAAAGATGCCTAACAATAAGAGCAACATCTACATTTTATACTCCCTTCATCCACATCCGTAGTAATTGAACAATGTGGGATTAAATATTTGTTACACCAAAACAGCCAAGCTGAGTACCCTCTCTAACCATACCCTTAATAAGTTAACAAGCTGCAAGTTTCAGCTGATTGTTATTGTTTCTTGAAAACAACCAGTAGCACTGAAACTCATAGTTATAATGATTTTGCTTATGTATTTTAATTACAAACTATCTAGTCATTTTGCATTTTTATGATTATGGCGCTCCTGTTTCGAAAATTCATAATATTTTGAAAACTTGCTTGACATGATCAAGAAGTTTACAACTTGAATAATATTCCTGCTTAGAACTTGTTAGACTTGAATTCTAGTTCGAAAGATGAAATCCAATAGAACTTTGTGATAATTAGTGTTGTGACATCATCCACAGATTTGGCCCATCACTGGCACTGCTATTAAGTTTTCCCACCATCTTAGTAAAAACTTAAGTGGAAACTATAATAATGTGATGGAGCTGGAAGTATTCTACAAGAAGATTCAAGCATCAGAAATCACCGAGTTCTTTAACTGTCAGTTAATCTAATTGAAAAACTGCAGTTAAACTCCATATACCATTGCCAACAACAATTGAAATCCTAATGCAGGAATGCGGGCATATTTTTTGATGATCAGATTTCTGAGTGAAGTACTTCTAAGTTCTGACCTATCTGTTTGTTTAGTCAGGACTCAGGAAAAATAGTATCTAACTGCAAAGTAGCTTCCAGGAAAATTTTGTAAAAGGTTTGGGTTTAAGAAACTGGCAGGGGCCGCGCGGACGCGTTCCCCCTCGAGAACAAATTATGACGTAGACTCTCCCTCAATGGGGAGATCTTAGGCGAGCGCCCTTCCAAAGTGCAATGGAAGTCACCAACCTAGGCCATGACCCTTCATGATCAGCCATAGACCACGTCCAGGTAAGTATAGATTCCAGTTGCATTTCACGCTTGGTTTATAGGACTGTTTTCTCCATCTTTTCTCCTACCCAACCAATGTGGGACTACCATTACCTTTTTGTTTTCATGGAAGAAGTTGAGGCTGTAAATCTGGTCCCTGGAAAGTGCAGTTTACAGAATTAGTTGCAGTACAACTTGCATTAATGGTTCTAAGTTTTACACTCGGAAACTTTTTGGTGTTTGATACTGAGCCTGCAAGGGTGGAACGTCAGGGTCTGTAACATTGTTTTCTGAAAATTTAGTAATTTTCGAGTACCTGTAACATTGCTACCTCGTATGAACAAAATTAGAATGGGACTGAAAACAAATTTGATCAAGTGACTATGCAATTCCTTGTCATCAATAATCCATCGGACATGTTCTCTGCTTACGCGTTATAGCACTATGAAGTATTCAAACTGTGTGAAATCAGTGAATTTTGTAGGCTTGTGTGTGTGTTTCCATACAATCAAATTCTATTACCACTTGTACGTTGTTAATGACCTCATTCATAATCTGAATAACTGATGACATATTTGTCTTGTAGTATCGCTCTGGCAACGCATGTATCTTTGAAAAGCTATGAATGCTTAAATCATCCTTAAACGTTTCATTTGTTGGTCTTTTTCCTGTAAACATCTCTAGCAGTATGATCCCGTAGCTGTATACATCACCTTGTGTAGCCGCTTCACCACCCATTCCGCATTTTGTTTTAACCATAGCGAAGATTTGTCACCAAAAATACAATTCACCCACGTGGACGATTAGGATTCCCCAGGTAAGAAATTGAACTTGTATCTTGTTCATTCAGCCATAGAAAATAACTGAAGATGGATAGGAAAGGTTGCCATCCTAATGTTAACACAATACACATACACTGAATTGACAAGACAAGGGACGGGATCTGCCAGGATTTCGTCCTGCATGATACATTTCCCTAATCATTGATGCCTCTGGACAAAAATTCAAGATGATTCCCTACAGATAATTGGATATAAGAAACCTATGGCATAAGCATCTTCCTGAATCTCTTAATTCAACTAGCTTTACATCCTTATGCACCGGAATATAGCTATAATACGTCTGTTGGCCATGTAAAGTTACAAAATTGTAGGACTGTTGGCCATGTGAAGTTACAAAAGGCCGTAATATTCGTTCCATGTAAAGTTACAAAACTGTAGGACTGTTGGCCATGTAAAGTTACAAAAGGCCGTAATATACGCATTAACGTATCACTTGAATAAACTATAACTTTTTTTTTTTTTTCCTTCAGAAGATTATCTTGGTTGTTTAGTTCGTTTCAATTTGTTGCCCTCAGTTAAATTGGAATGCTAAGTTCCACTTTCAAAAGATAGAATGAATTATTCATACAAACAAAAAATTGTAATTGAGATGCTAACTAGGCAAAAAATGGGGATTCAAAATGTTGAGCAAAAACTGGGATTCAAAATTGGTATAAGAGCTTCAAAATGCTTACATTTAATACTTTAAAGTGCAGACCATATACAGGCAAGGCATAAGAAAGAGCTGAAGGTAAATGTTTTTTTCTTAGTTTTGGTGGGGGTGCGCCAGGCCCTTGCAGTAGTGCAACGCAAAGGCGACGCATGAGAACTGATAAGAACAGATACTAAACTTGATCTTAGTTTTGGTGGGGGTGCGACAAGTTTCAGATATTAAACTGATAAGAACAGATACTACACTTGATCTTAGCCAAAAGGCCGAGAAAGGTATACTTCATCAAGTCTCACAATTCCGTTTTTATAGCTCAAAATATCCACAATGCCTTGCAGCTTAACCAGTGTGGGACAAAGATAAAACACTAAAACATTAGGAATCACAAATATCCTGTCAGATCTCCTCAATTGCATATCTGTCACTCCATTGAAAGCAATTCCCTCTTTTTTCATTCAAAATATATGAAGTTAGTACTACTATTTCTCCTCCTTAGTTTACCAAACAAAAAAATTACTGGCTCTGACCCTCTAGTAATTTGGTTTTGGATTCAACCCATTATGATCCCAGTAAACTCTAGTTTGGGTTGCTAAATGTTATGATCCTCCAAGGCTCCACTTCCCAGTCTATCCACTATATTTTTCTATTACGATGGAAAGCTTGTACTTCAAACTAAAACAAGAAAGAAAGAGTACGATGAAAACGCTTGGGTCATGGCACTGCATTCTTGCAACCTAAGGAAAGCTGTTATAATAGGAAGCCTTATTCAGAAAGTCTTTGTTCCAAACTTCCAATGCTTCATGAATGCAAAATATGGGAGATACCAAGACAGTTCCGTTTGGAAGAACACCAACTTGCACACAGATGAAGAATACTGTCAGATTACGACATGGGCAAATTTGGGAGGAGGGAGTTGCTTCATGACTGAATTTTCATCAAGAATTTTTTCAATTAACTGAAAACGCATTATTACTTCATTCAGGTGGCCCATATGAATGAAATCTGAATAAGGGTTCCCAAAAAGAAAAACATACGTACATAAGAGGACTGTTATAAGAGCTGCAACTATTTTGATGCAATATTTCAACCATAAAAACCCATTCAATTGTAAACACAAGCCGAACACCCCCATACCCTATTTCTATCGGGGGTTGAGACTCTATTACGCACACAGCATAACAAAAAACTGGAATACAAAATGCTGAGATTTCATACTTGAAAGTGCAGACAAGTTTGAGATATGGGGTTTGAGACTTATCAGCATAGTGACTAGACTAAACTGCCTCTAATGACCCACAGCATAAGCAAGAACTGAATGTTTTTTGTTAGTTTTGGTAGGGGTGCGCCAGGCCTTTGCAGTAGTGCAACACATGAGAACCCCAGCAGCAAGCTACTGTGATGGGAACTCCGCCATGAAAAAAATAAAATAATTCTATATCCTGTCAAACAGAACTGAGTTTTTAGTTTTCCGGATGCTCTATTTAGCTCCCAGCTTATGAGTTTAACCTACATCCTTCATAATTAACCATCGATGATTCAAGTCGGTGATAGCAAGCTGAGGTTCATTTCAGTTCTAAGGGATCAATTGGAGATAAACATCACAGCTCGAGTAACTTTGCAACGTATGAAATGGCTGACTGGGAAACATCCCTAGTTCGTTTTTATGGTTGAACATATATTTCACCTGAATTATTGACAGAGGAACCCAAACACAGTGTACCACCGTATGCAGTGTGTTTTTCTTTTCCCTGAACACCAAAAAATTTTTTTGTTCAAGTTTGCTAATGAGCAATGACACCTCTAAAGAGATTAATATGCATTCATGATTCATCCTCCAAAAGGATTGATCAAGACGTTGGTAAGAGGTTCCGAACTTTCGAATACCAATGGATATTCGACTGGCTTTGGTTGAAAAAACATGGTATCTAGTTCCTACACTTTAGGAAATTTTCTCCGCTATGTCGAAACGAAGAAAGAAAAAAGTGGTGTACCAAATAAGTGATGGCAAGAAAATATCACCATTTTCACAGAAGTACAAATCTATGCCCATGAATGTTGAGGTTTAGGCAAGAATGTTGGAAAGATTAATTGTTTCATATAAAGTTGTGACTAGAGAGTCGAACTCTTAACCGCCTAAGAAAAGGAATTAAGAACTGCGACTAGCGCGTTCATTTTTCACTACCTGTACAGGACGGGCATCGTTTCGCTTAGTTCCACATTGTCCATGTTACAAAACAGAGATTTGTACAAATGGTCTGAGCTTCACTACTAGCTTGTCCCTTGGGGGACATCTGATAAAATTGGCATGATATAGAGAAGATTAGCATGGCCCCTTGCGACACGCACAAATGGTCCAATTTTTTTTGTTTTTTTTTTCCTTCCTGCAAGTCCTCGCGTAAATTTTTCGCAAGTGTGAAGAACTAATTATATGCAGATCATTTTGAGTAGAGTTGTGCTTTGTAACCTAGTCGTTTTTCATTGCAAGTCTCAGCTGAGACTTAAAGTCACTAGCAGTCCAAGTTATCTTATGGCCCTAGCTATCCCCTGAAACATTTTTACACAGTTGGTCTTAGCTAGATCCAACAACTGGAATTTTATAGCTAGTGTAGCGAGTTTAAATACATCCAAATTATCCACGTGATTACACATTTGCCACTTACTTGCATTTAGGGATGTGAAAACAATGTACTAAAATGCAGTTAGTTTTTTACTATGTGTTTGATTTGTTTCTCCATTGTTATTGTTTCTTGAAGACAATATGTGTGATTAGTAACAACGTTAGCAATGAAACTCAGTTTCCATGATTTTGCTTATGTATTGTGATTTCAAAGTTTTCTCAACATCTTACTGAAAACTATAATAATGTGATAGAGTATTCTATCAGAATCTAACCCCATAATAATGTGATGGAGTTATGTCGTAATACTTCAAACTACTTTTCTAGAGATTGTATCGTTTGCCCTTTAGCTTGAACCCCCAAACTGAGACTTTAAGCTTCTTTTTTTTTTGATCGAAAAGGAAGATTTATTAAAAGAAGAATGAATGCACAAACAAATCTACCAGAGGTAGATGAAGCAAAGAAAAAAAAGAGAAAGACTAACAGAGATTTACAAAACGATTGCCTGCCAATTAGACATAACAGTATTGGAGAACAAAAAAATTGCTATAAAAAACCAAAAAAAATTGGGGCTGAAAGCCATGGCAAGGCCACCACCATTAGGTGGTTCCGTCTTTCCATCTGGTCGCTCGGCATCCCCCGCAAGGGCGAGCTACGAGTTAAACTACAGATCCTATAGCCACATGGACTGGTATTTATAGGTAAAATGAACTTCTAAAGGTATGATAAGGTACTTCTGGTCCTATAGCGATATGGTACATCTCTTCATCGCTCGGGCTGGTTACCCGTTGTGTTCCTCTGAGATACATCGTGTTACTCCTTCATCGCATTGTTCCTTCTTCGGGTAGTACCGTATATTGTGTTCCCTTCTTTTCGGATGGCATCATTCGTCGTGCTTCTTCTAAGATTCTGACACGTATACCTTTGTTCACAGCTGTGTCACATCTCTTCTGATTCTCATTAAATGCACTGTTCTTCTTTTAGACTTGACCGTTGGTATGATTTGACTAGACCTTACACGCGTCCTTTATGAGAAAAAGGCAGTAGATATTTTGATTCCGGTGTAATCATCCTTTGGGTGTTTATTCGGTGTATTTTTCTTATTATCTTATCATGTGGTCATCTCCTAGGATGCTTACATGTGGCGATCGGGTATTTTACCCTCACAAAAATCTCTAGATTTCGTGTTTGAAAAACTACTTAACTATCCGGACGACTCAAAAACTGTGTTGCTTGTTGAGTCTGATCGGTTGCATAATTCCAATTTAGTCCTCCGTGTGGTTAGCTAATCACCATCACCACCATCAAGTGGTCTAGGGGAGGTTGGGAGTCTGATCGGTTGCATAATTCCAATTTAGTCCTCCGTGTGGTTAGCTAATCACCATTACCACCATCAAGTGGTCTAGGGGAGGTTGGGATCGAACCTCATCTCTCTAAAATCATTTTATGCAAATTTCTTCGGTTTAATATTAATTGCTTCCGATGCGTCCTTAGACTCCTTACAACTGTCATTAGGTGTTCAACTGTTCTTGTCATGATGAGCATTGTAGCGTTTATACATGATTTTAGTATCATTGAATATAATCTGTTGCATGCAGTCACCAACATATAGTCCTATTTACTGCTGATTGTATCAAAACAAAAAACAAAAACAAAAACAAATAGTTCTATGACGACTATCTCAATATTCTGTAATCTTTCTACTAACAAAACAACAAATGTATGGTGATAATGGAGGAATTTTCTTTTAACTTATCTAAACATATGCAAACAGCAATGCCAACTATTTCAGGGGGGTACCCTAGCTATCCAACCATGTAATGATGCCCTCAAACCCAAAATAACGACCTCACAACTCTTCTCTCTCTCTCAAAACACATACCATGATTACAGTCATAAACATATCTGAGTATTTTGTATAAAAATTTCCGGCTACATACCAACTATTTGGCAAACAAAACAATAGTGTGTCGTCAGACAAGACTGCTCTGCTTTCATGGCTTAAACAAATCACGAGTTTCTAACCAAAATTATTAGCCTTGGCTTAGTTCATTTGAACTTGTCTTTGCCGTAAAGAGCTTGAATGTTCAATCCCATTTTCTGTCGACGTTATATTAGATGATGCAGAATCACTGTTGACTTGTGTGCTATTATCTCCATAATTTGATTCAAGGGGAGCTTGTCTCTGTGGAGCAGGCGCTGTAGGCGTTTGGCCCTCTTCCGCTAGTTTTTTAAGAAGGTTCATTACAGTAGGAAGGAACTTCGTAGACAAAGACAGAAGCCCAGGGAGCTGTGTATGAAACAAACCGAGAAGAGAATTAAGGCAAACTGTTCTCTAAAGGGAAGTTTTGGCTTTCTAGAGAGTGCGATTGAGCAGTTTAAAACAAAGAGATACCACACAGTTTGGTTCTAGGTTTGCTTATCAAATTATTTACAGGTCCATTAACATAACTCTGTTGTGGCAGGTCCGCTGATAGGTGGAACTGACCAGTATAAACAGTTAACCATTTTCTTGGATATTTCAGTTCTTCTCTACTTTAATTTGTGAATCCCGCAGGGTATACAAGTAGTACTGAAATCTAAAGAAAAAATCAATCTTCCTACGCCAGTTCCTATTTCGATGGTGTTTAGGTCCTTTGGTTATTGCAGTACCACGACCTAGCATGGCTCAATAATAAAATCTCGGACACACTATTGATATAGCGAACTAGATCTGGGATATAAGCTGCTAATTAAAAGGGTATTGACCTATTAATGTACTGAGTTACCGACCCAAAAAAATCCCCAGAGACAGATACTTACAGCGCCATTGCGGAATTCACCCGAGATGTCTAGTTGGACCCATAGAGCTTTGACCAGTAGGAAGCCAACAAAGATGACTAAGAGCCACAAAGGATTCCTGATTGAGAGAATAAGAGAAAGCTCAAAATGAGAAGAAAGGCTTCAAATATTAGGGAATCGGACCAATATCAATAATAAGAGTTTTATGGTGAGGGCGTCCACCTTAGAAGTGTCATAAACTCATTGAATCCCAGTACAACTAGAGCAAGGATAGCCCATGGAGGTGGCATCCAGTTGTTGTTACGTTTATTTGCTTCTTGAGCAGCAATAGCCTGAGAAACACTGTACTCTGTCTCAGTCTTAAATTGCCTCCACAAAGATTTACATTGAACAGGTGTGATCAAAGTTTTTTCTGCTGAAACCTGGAAAAAAGAATATATATAAAGCACAGGCTTGAGTGAGTGTACAACATTATGGAGAATAAGATCATGAAAATACTGTGAAAGATCACACCTCTAAATTGAAATGAAGGCAAGGGACAAATTATTCTAACCAAAAACATGCATTATATCTGTTGTTGCAAAGTCTAGTCCAAAATGATTCAAAAATTGAAATTTTCATGCATATTAGTTCTGATCCTATATAGCTCAAGCTAGTGTCTATAGGTTTGCAGAGTTAAAAATAATAATAACCGTGATTTTAAACTTCTAATTATGATGCAGCAAATTAAAGTAATAGTCAATGCCAGTTAAGAAATCCCTACAACTTTAGCATCTATAACAACCATTTCGAGACTTGCCACAATTTGAAGAAACGATTATTCTTCCCTCCATCTTCAGCGTTGATACACATGCACAAACACATAAGATCGGAAGAAAAAAAACTCCTAGGCAAAACATAAAGAATATCTGTTTACCTCTTCCCAGGTGCTTGAAGCCAGTGGGTCCACTGATGTAACTTTCTTGTTATTAGTGTCCACAAGTGCAAGGGCAAGAGTATTTTCAATGTTATCCGCATCCTCCTCCAACCGAAGAACAGCCATAACAGAGAGCAGCTTCAAAGACTGAAAACAACAAGGAAGATCTATTAACAAAAAATAAGATTCAACAGCTCATATGGTAATTATAGATGGTAACATACTGCTGAGCGAGCAGCTTTCGTTATTCCTCGGATATCCTCCTTCCCGGTCCAAACCCTTGGCATTGAATCAGAATCACGGCTAAATAATGTTGCAAACCTGAAACAATTTTCTATACTTAATCCTGTTCACTGGTAATTAAAAAAAAAAACAAATGAAGAAAGAAAATGAAAGTATTATCAGGGATCCATACCTGTCTTTCATTCGGATCAGGACCCTTCCAGCTTCTTCCCTGGCCTTTGTTTCAACCACACTTCTTGCGTACCTTTCCAAGTTAGAAACCATTTCATCCAGGGTGCTGTCATTAATGTCAAAACCGGAAAGTGCCCCAGTGAATCCAGAGACTGCTGTTTTTGTCTCGCGCTGAAGAAGGTTTCTGATGGATGGCCATGTCTCGTTACTAGCTGCATCTAGAAGAGACTCCACTGGTTCTGCTAATGCCTTGTTCAGTTTTCCCTGCAAGCACATATGATAAGAATTTTTGAGTAACCAGAAGCCAGTCCAATTTATTTTCTCATTTTGGTCTGAACAAAAGAACCCCATGTGCATACAGATACTGACACACTATCATGAGAATAATTGACCATGTCCATAAGAAATGCAGTATTAATCCCAATACCTCATACGTGGCAGTAATTTCAGACAGTTTGGCAGCTCGGACGGAGTCAACATGTGCTTCAATATCACGGTGTAGTTTGTCTCGGACTTTGGTTGCATCCCACTTAGCTTGTTTAATAGCCACATCTGCCGCCATTATAACATCAGCATACTACAAATAACATGATTTCAAAAACGTGGACTTCCATAAATCCCCATTTTGAGGCATGTACTGTGGAAGATTTGATGTAGGCATGTGGCTATTCAGTAACTTGACTTCACATGTATAATAACATATAGGTACTGTATTTATCTTCCATGCTCAGTTTATATTGGTTATTATGCGTAAAGGAAATATAAGGCTTTTGAAATACCAGCACATCCTTTGCCAAATTCTGCGATGTAAGATTGAGTACAATCATGAGCAGCAACAGCAAATGCTTCTCCTCCACTCAAAGCCTTCTCAAATGCATCCTTAAAATCATCTAGAATCTTAGATCGTAGATGACCCAACACAGAGTGATAAGCAGGTTGGACCAGCTGATAAGAGCAGAAAAGCAAGAGCAATTAAAATGATTGGAGTTCTACCGATTGTATACACTACGTCATTCAATTTTCATAAGGTCATACATCTGGTACCATTATATAACAACTATATTAATGTGTCATTCTATTTTCACAAGATCATACATTAGATACCAAAATTTAGCAAGCAAAAGAAACTGATGGATTCCATTTAGATATATCAACTGGAAGGGAGCCTCTCCAAATTGTAATTGTAATCGTACATCACTATCCTTCATCTCATTTAACTTTTGCAGCTAAAATACACAGCTTGCCCATTTTACCTCACACCAAATTATTCGCAACAAAGGAAGACACTATTTCTTTTCGGTGAAAGGACAAAGCTCATTAAATTAAATGTTGGAATACAAATATTAGAACTCAAGGAAATTAAAGGAATACAGGGCTATACTTGCAGTAGTCTTGTTTCCAGATTTTGCCGCTTTGCATTCCTAACACTTTCTTCAAAATAAATAGCTTCCATGTCATACCTGCATGAACGAGAATAAACTTAACAATTCACAACTTCGAACAAGTATGTTATTCGAGAAGCGAGAATCCATGGGGACTGGTATCCAGCAAAAAGTAAAGAGAAAAGTCTTAATCCAAGTCGAGGTTTTCGAAGCTTTTGAGAACTTTGTGATTGAAACAGCACAAGTTATAAAATAAAAATGTAGCGCCTCAACGAAAGAAAAATCCCTATTGAGGTCTCTGTGAAGGAAGCAGGAAAAGAGACATCAAAATTATAACTTCAGTTTTGTTCAATAACTAATTCCGTTGTTGACAAAGCACAGATTTGATAATAACCAGGATCGACCCAAGAACTAAGATGGCATAATCAATCACCAGCCTTGGATAATGAAAACCAATTTGGTAATGCCAAAATCCAAAAACAGAATGCTTATCAAGGTCCATATACTCAGCTAAATTAGACACCACGGAAGTACTCACTCTGACAGACATTCCTCGAGGATTAAGCTAAGCTTCTTTCCGAATCCTGAAACAAGACCAGACTGTGCAGCCTCCTCCAACTCGCACCATTCCTATATAAGTTAATAGAAAAAAGACATGTTATTTATGGATTAAATAAACAAGAAGTTGTTAAGTTATGTGTACACGCTGAAAATGAATGAATAATATCTAAGATGAAGAAAAGAAGAAACCAAGCATGAGGAATAGGAAAACAGCAATTACCTCATTCTCTACTAATTGAGCAAACTTTTCATTGGCGATTTCTTCACATCGAACTGTGGCAACCATGACCTACAGAGTGAAGAAGGAGAAAAATATAGAGTCAATGCTTTTGAAAGAAAAAAAAAGTGTCCGAGAATTCCAATCTTCATCTTTTGAAGGTGGATATAAAGTAAAAACTGAGGAATTATAAGCGTGATCACCTTGTGAGCAGGAAGGTCAAGATCCTTGTTCTCCTTGATAATTTTCCATATTTGTTGTGCACTAAAAGAGAACCCTGATGCAGGAACTACAGCCCTGCGATCTCCAGCGAGTCCACCAGGAGCAATAGAATGGTAGAATCGCTGTCTTAAAGCAGCCACCTTCATTTATATCAAAAAGCATAACTATATTAAAGACGTTTCACACAACACCGACAGACACTTTATTCCTTTTTTTGCTTACTTAAGAAGAGTGCAAAGCTAAGTGTCACTTCTAATGTGCATACCTGTTCCTTGAATTGTTCTTCCTTTTCTTCGTAACTGTTAAGAGCTGTAACCTCAACCTGCAAATTTAAGGTAGTTATGCATAAGTTGCATAACACAGAATCACAGTAAAAAAAGTTCAAGACTAAGCTCATAATATCTTACATTAAAAAATTCGCTTAATGGGGTATCTTTGTGAGCTTGTGGTTTAGGAACATTATCCCATATCTGCAGAGGACATATTTGTTAAGGACACAAATGACAATGATTAACAAATTCTTTAAACTGCAGAAAGATTAGCAGGTCGGGTACCTTCTGAATATCTTCCCGGAGAACAGGTTCCAAATTTTCCAGTGGTGTCTACAAAAACAAAGAAAGATAACTTAACCATTAATGACAACAAAAAAAGAAGAAGATTTGGATCAGTCAACAAAACTTTTAATAATTAAAACGAGGTTGAAAAATGCACCCTTGTTTTGTCACGTATGACAAATAGCAAAGTTGTTTTACGTGGACTGAACAACCGCATCATGACCTGTTACCGAAATAGCAAAGCAAGAATTAACTTCACAACCTTTAAGATGGAAAAAAAAACTAGCGGACATAACAGAAGAATCATGTACCACAAAAATACCTGAAATACAGTCTTTAAGAGTGGCTTATTGGCAGCTTGTTCACGGCCAATGTCATGACACCACCTTCAATGATAATTGTTTATCAGATTCAACAAAATGGAAACTTTAACAAAATACCGAGCAATTTAGAAAACAAATTGGGTTACGACAAAGGAAGAGAGCTTACATGTTTATAAGTACAATATCTGATACAGCAAGAGCAAAAAGGGCACTCTGCTTCTCAAAGGCAGTATCATCCTGAAAATAAATCATAAGTGCTGCATTAACAAAAGTATGTAAAGATGCTGTTTGCCACGCTATTTAGTCGGTAATAATGTAATATATCAAGGAAAATAAAGTGATTATGAGTGAAGTAAACAGCAAAATAAATAAAGATTTATAGGTGTATTTCAGGCATACCTCTCCTCTTTCTCTTCCATCAGTACCCTCCAAATCCATGACTAGTGTACAAGGTTCAATATCAGCACATTTTGCCATCCAAATACCTTTAGTGGTTTGAGACCTGAGAATGAAATAGAACTTTTATACTTCTGGTGAAATTCAATACAAAATCATGAATAAATATCAAAGTAACAAGACATGGAGTCAGCAAATGATGATGTGGCAACTTGCCTTCCTCTAAAAGCATCCATCTCTCTAAAATTGGTACGAAAAAGATGATTCAAGAGTGTGCTCTTTCCTGCACAAATTACAGAGTACAAGACAGTCATCATAACTGAACTGCTGAAGAACCTTAACTCAAAAAGAGCAAAACGCGATAAGTCTGTAAATATCTCTGAGATGAATGATGACAGTCCGAACAGAAAAGACGGTTCACAGGAGCTTGGAACAGTACTAACAAATCAAGTTAAGCCAGATAGTTATCAAGGTGATCACATAAGTTGATTTATTTAAACAAAGTCATACCACTACTTTGAGGACCCATGATGGAAACGACAGCATATGAAAGTCCACATTCAGCCAGCTTAACAGCTTTGGAAAATCTAGCAAGGCCATCGACATTAAATGAACCATCTCCGTCTATAAGTTGAGTGGAGCAACATTCGTCCATTTGCTCTGAAAAACGAATTAAGATAAAAATCACATTAGCAAAGAATAATGTTGCAACAGTTACCAATATACGAGTATGTCGAACTCCTGATTCCTGAATTTAACTTCAACACATTGCAAACTTAAGCTACTCAAGTTAACTCCATCCAGATACCCAGATCGACATGGAGAGGTCTGATCTTGCAACTAGGTATCAAACCGAACACTAAATACTAGAACCTCAGGTTTTTCCTTAGCCCGTCATTGTTACGATTTTCCAATCATTGATCAATAATATCCTAATCTAATCATTACCATTACTAACTCAATCATTCCCCCACACCAATCACAATATTCTTCCAAATTGATCTCCAATTGACACCCAGACCCTAATCTCCATTAATAAGAAGAAGAAAAAACCCACATGCAGACTTAAATTACTAGTCTAATTACACACCATCTGAGCTTAATTCCAAGTTACAATTCAAAACCCATGTTTCTCTAATAATGAAATTCAATAAATTCTCGTCTAATTAACCGATTCAATAACCCCCGATCAAAAATTGGACATTTTTAAATAGTTAAACCTAAAAGCTAAAACCCAAGGGGAAAAAAAACAAAAAACACTAGAATTCCAGAGTTTATGAATCAATCGGATCATAGAATAACCCCATTAACCAGATTTCAGTATTAAACCCAGCTTCAAAATAATCAAAAAAGTCCAAAATTAGAAGAATAACTAGACGGATAGAGATGATAAAGGGGGATTGGATTGAAATAATACATACCCATTGATTTAGGTTTAGGATGATTCGGCGAGACTGAAGATGATGATCAGAAGAAGAAGAAGGAATTGAATTTCAAGATCTTCACAGAGAAGTAATTGAATTTAGAAGAAAAAGAGGGAGGAGAGAAATTAAGAAAAGAAAAGAAAAAGATCGATCTGAAAAATGATTATGAATTATTATTATTTTAAGCCAAGACTTCTTTTTTTGTATTAAAGTGAAAAAAAAAATTAAACAAATACTACTGTACGTATTTTTTACATAGTGTTGGTTAGGTATAAATACGGTACTTTTGGTGTACAGATACAGTAGAAGATGTACGCAATCATATGTCTGAAGATCTAGAGAGATGTGCCCTCACCGACTACTGCTGTAGGACCCAACAACCGTCCAGTGGTGTTTTTTTCAGATATAAGTCGTTTTCTTTCTTTTATTCTGGGGTGGCAGGAGATAGATAAGGCATGTTTTCTTTCAGTGTGGAGAGGCAGTATTATTGTCATCAATGGCAGCAGCAGCTCAGATAATTGGGACTATGGATGCGGAATCTGTTAGGTTGAATGCCTCGTCGCCATACTCTAAAGAAAAATCATTATTTATGGTCCAAGACCATAAATATTGATAGAAGGAACTACCCTTCATTTGTTGGATAGACAACATTGTGGGGCGTGCATCTTAATCTACGATGAATGAATAAATGTACATAGAAACGTGTTTGGATGGGCATTTAAAAGTTACTTTTTGACTTTTAGAAATTAAAAAATCAATTTAGATATAGATTTTCAATACGAATTCTAGAATTCGGACTTCTTACTTCTAGAGAAGCAAAAACACTTTTATTTTTGGCTTCCAAAAGCGCTACAAAACAAGTGTTGTTATCTGTCTAGCTTTGATCATTATTGGGCGCTACAGCTACTAGCTAGAGCAATCCTATTATAAGTTCTTTGAAAGGAGGGCTGGATGCTTTGAGTGTTGTGGTTTCTTTGTTATCCCTTGAGACTTGAGATCAAATTTGGTCAATCTTATTAAAGTTATTTGTTTCGTATGAAACATCATAGTGTACATTTCCGATGAAATGTACAAATTCTAGAGCGGCAACTATATCTACTTGCCTCAAGAATGATAATCAGCCAAGGCATTTCTAAATAATACATCTGTTTCCGTAAAAGCCTTACTATTGTTTTTCATTTTAGCCTAAACACTTTGGTAGAAACAGAGAATGTAGAAACGGTGAATATTGAAGATTTTTATTAGTGGGAGAGCGAAATGCGACCCAAAGAGAACGAAAATCGATTTTCGCTCTCCTCGATTGGCCTAGTCCTAGTTAGTTAATCCAGTACCTTATTTCCTAATCCTATTCTTGCATTGCCACTAGACCGATGAGATGATTAAAATAAAAAACCGCAATCTGATTTGACAAAAAACTAAAATTTCTGTGTATTTTTGCACTAGCATTTCTTAGCACTACTAGACCGAGTATTTTTGCAGTGCAATTGTGCATAATTAAGCAGGCTCTGAGACAAGTCATGTTCACCACATGGCACATCAGATCATCAGATCTACATTCCAGGCCATGCATGTATTTACCAGCAGACACCAACCTCATACCAATAAAATATTCTCCTCTTAAAAGCCTGAAATTTGACAGTGCAAAGTTGTTTTGTCTTTTGCTCCCATTTCATTATTGATTGTGTAAATGCTACTCAATTTCCAATCTAACTCAGATCTCATCTTAGAGATATTAACTTTTCATTTTAACTGCTTTCTGTACTTTGCTTTGTAAACTAGAAGGTAGATTGACACACCAAACTTTTATCCTGCCTAAGACTAGTTTCCACGCACATGCAAAGCTGAGATGGCAGTTCCACCTTGGAACAAAAGTAATCCAACAAGACATTACTTAATGAGTTGCTGAGCAAAAATGACCGAAAATGCTATTCAAATCCTTTTTTCCCACTTCTTTATTCACCTTCCTTCGGTCTAAAGATTCTAAACCACACATTTGAGTTTAAATTCACATTCAGGTTAAGGTGGGGTTCATCATTCTCCAGATGTGGAGTTTAGATTGGACGGAGATGAAAAAAAGGGAGTTGAATAGCACTGTCGAAAAATGACTAATCCACACACAAAAAAGATTTTAAGAGTTTTTTCCAAAATTTCATGTCGGTAGTTTTATTTTCGTTGTAACTAAAATTCTACTAACACATAGCTTTCACAACCAACTTAAAACCACATCTCCTAAGTGTTAGCACAAAGGTCAGAATTTTTTTTCTTGGTGAATATAGAGATTCCAAAAGGAAAAAATCAATGAAGTTTTGCCAATGGCCATCCATTGTAAAAGCAAAAAGATGACGCAGATTTTCCATGGGTAGTCTAGGCTTGACCGAACGAAGGGCCATAAGGGGGTGGTGCCGAAAGTAATAGTATGCAGCGGTACAGGTACTACTAGAGTAGTAGACATGATTTCTGCTTTTGAGAAATTTCGTTGTAAACAGATCAAAAACACAATCTGTCCTGTGTCAACCACCACCGAAAGTTAGTTCCAAACCAATTGAACACATGGGCCCGGAAATAGAATTATATCATGTCAGCTCAAAATTAGTAATTCTTTAAATTATACTCCAATCAACATACTTAGTGCTAATCCTCTTCCTTATACCTTATACTGTATTCTCAAATACTTGCTTACTTTTTAATTTTGAATACAATACGAGTATTTGATTGACTACCAAAATTCTTGTGAACGGGAGAATTTCAAACTCAGGTTATTTGTATTATGACCCAATGACTTCACAAATGTATTACAGTGATATGCAGTTGTCTCTATTTTTAGTAAAACCATAGTGATCGTCATGCATTTTTTTTTTTTTGGTATCCTTTGGTGTTCGGGTCTTAGGTGTGCACGTCAATGTAGTTGAGTCTAACTTGCAGTCAAAAGAACCCCATGCATCAATGGACAAATTTAAGACAATAACTAAATTGTATCGAAATCTAGAGCTCATACAGACAAATAGCTCATTTATTACATATTAAGCTAAAGAAGAGAAGGTGCACATAATGAATTTTGTGTGTCTTGAGATGAGTAATGAGGAGGAGTTTTGAGGAACCCATGAAAAATAAAAATGATTCATTTTGATGAATGAGAACTTTGGAGAAAGAGCAATTTAGCTCTTAAATCCAAACACATAAATTTCAGGATAAAGACCACTGTAAAGTGTACTGAATTTGGAATTTTGTACTAGTCAAAAGACAACAAGCATATGCTTTGCCTCCATATGTGCCTTAACCTTTGTCTACTATGTTTTTATTTTATTTTTCCAGTTTAATCTCAAGATGGTACACATACTAATCTCATTCTTTTTTTCTTAAATTAAAACCAAAACTCCTAATAGTAATTGTTTTCTCTTGCACTTGATGACAAGTATTATTGGTACAATAAGAATCCTGGATTTAGTATGAAAGTTTACGCAAATCAAGTTTCTGTGATTTGGTACACGATTACAAGTTTTCATGCGGATTATACAAGTACAATAAGATTATACAAGTTTTATGCACACTCTTTTCGAGATTATGGTATACCCAGATTAATTGGGGTATACCTAATGAGACAAATTCTGGATCATTTTGAAGTAAAACATGACACCCCTTAACTATGTATTTTCAAAATGGTTAAATTGCTCCTGCTTAATTGACACTTATAATGTGTTTAGGTTAATTAATTTAGTTAGTTTTTTTTATTTTTATTTTTGGTTTCTAAATAGGAATGTACTCATGCAAAGCTTTTGGTTGGTAGCCTAGCAACAAGCTGGGCTCCAACTCTTCTTTGAATAACAATGCCTAATCTATGGAAAATAAAACATCCAAAACCACTACTAGAGTCATGACTAACTAAACAATTCTTCAGACGTTAGTTAATTAGTTGAATTAAAATTCTCAAATTAGGTATTGTTTGGATCGAATTCATGGATTATGTGTTATGAATTTTTTAGATTTTTTTTTTTTAGATTTTTTTTGTAACGGAAATGAAACCACACTAGCCAAACATTTCTACAAAGGGATTGCAAAGCTGCTGAGTGATTTCATACTCAAAATCACAGAAGGAATCAACACTTTCAATTCTGAAAGTATGAAAGGTCGGCAAGGTCGACAAAAAAATACCTTGCCGACTATATGATTTTTAACATACATAGAAAGGTGTTACAAATGCATGATTAGTCGGCAAGGTATTAATTCCATAACCTGCCGACTAAACTATAGTCGTCAAGGTATAAGGATGAATACGGTGACGGCCCTGTAAATGCTAATTTCAGATATGAAAAGTCGTCATGATATTCAACCTAGGAAGATAACGACTAATACTGGTCGGCAAGGTCGACAAAGAAATACCCTGCCGACTAATACAAGTCGGCAAGGTCGACAAAAAGATACCCTGCCGACTGTTGATAAAAATGTGGAATCATACAGGATTTGAGATTGGGTACAAAATCATACCCAATCTCAAAACTCGTATGATCCAAATTCTCGAGGAAAAAAAAAAATTCATAGTTAGAGTTTTGAAAAAAGATTTTGAATATTTTTTAGATAGGTTATAGTCGACATGGGTTTTTTTTTGGCCAATTTGGTCTTTTAACACCTTTTAGCCCCCATAGCACACTAGCTTGGATATGTTTAAATTTGGTATACCCCAATTAATCTGGGTATACCCCAATCTCTCCGGGTATAATAAGGAGGTTACAAGTTTTCATGGAAAAAACTGTTTACATGACATCTTAAATTCATCTTTTAGTTTTTTATAAGACGGTCTGATTTGACTTTGTCAAAATATCTAGGAGACCATAGTATTTTTCCTTACTACCCTTAATTATTTACCTATTATCATATCCAGTATGATGGAATTCTATCTTTGTGTATAAAGAAACCACTGAATAAAAGGAACGTACCCATTATAGGCATAACTACAATGTAACCCAACATAACTTGAGAAAGAAATCCTGAGACCAAAGTAACAAATGAGTTACCTGCCCAAAATGATGTGAATATCGCAAAGAAGTAGAATAAAAAACTTGAAAATCCACCATTTAGACCTACGGGAAAAAACGTCGTTGATGCTAGTAAAATAGAAAATATGAATAACGAGGGTATAACTAAAATCGAGTGGTATACAATGTAAGATGAACGGCGGTATGAGTTATAAGACGTTTCTCTCATAAAGATGTATCATTCTTGGAGGAATAGTGCGAGCACATCTGTGCAACCAAAGAAGATGGATGTCACTATAAAAACGAAGAACGATATTCGCTCTCGAATACAGACTGAAAACAGACTGGCCAAGTAGCAACCTACAAACACAACACCGCCAACTTGAAGCATAAATACTTTGGGCACTCGCTTTGAGTTTGTTAATGATCGTTTCACTAGTATAATGATCTCAACCCAAAACGGATTCGTAAATTTCGAGATGGTTGATGTTTGAGAAATGTCGATAAGGTCACTGTCAATGAGTTTTCCCCTTGATATTATTGCTTGTTTTATGCTTGCACCCAACCCATTAGAATAGTCTCAACTGAATTGATGGTTCTTTACAAGTTTCTGCCGCATTTTGTTGAATTCGACAATACTTTTTGTCCCACCAGGTATGCCTTCGAGTCCACGGTATAAATCTAGCATGAACTCAGTTGTATTTTCATTCTCAGGGATAGGATGACTGAAGTCCGACAAGAAAAGTGAGAGCTGAGTGGGTGAGCCGTAGTAGACGGTTTCTCCTTGTGAGTGGAAGATCATTTGGTAGAGTAGACCAACAACTCTGGAACCAGGTTGGTGAATGGACATAATAATTATCCTCCCAATCCGAGCAATTCGTTGCAAGACTTTCACCACCATGAAAGCACAGGATTAATCAAGTCCTGATGTTGGCTCGTCAAGAAACAACACAATTGGATCATGAATTATATCAACTCCAATTGAAACTCGACGACGCTCACCACCAGATATGCCTCTATGACCTTCATCACCTATTAAGGTATTTGCTGCGCTACGTAACCCAAGCTCATCGATCACAGCTTGAACTCTTGCCATTTTCTTGGATCTTAGATTTCCCGAACAACGTGGGATTAATAATCTCAACACGCCCCCTCACGTGTAGCCTCGTTGGATCTGACATGTGGACAATTAAATCGGGTGATGCGGAGTAAAGGCGCGGTCAAATGACTCGTCGCAAATAGCCTTCTCTAATACCATGTTAAAATACGAGCATCCAACTCAAAATCAATTGACGATGAGTGGAGTGACCCTTCTAGATTATATTCAGTGTTTATTAAGGGGATATTAGCAATTTGGGACTATTATCCTTCATATGGAAGATTTATTCCCCTCGCGAAAATTATTACATCATGTCTTAGATCCGTTTCATATTATTACTTGGGTGTGACTAGGGCTGCACAACGGGTAGGGCGGGTAGGATATGGCCTATTTCGCCACCCTACCCGCTGAATGGCGGGTAAGAAAAACTTTACCCACCACCTACCCGCCATTAAACGGGTAAAATCCTACCCTACCCATCAAATGGCGGGTCGGGTAGGGTGGGTGGCGGGTAAACCGGCTACACTTTTCTTGTACTATTGCTAATGAACCAAGCTTTTAGATCATTGAACTTCACAGCTTTCCATCATTGTAAAGAGCTAAGGCATCTTCTATTGCAAAGACAATAAATGAATTCTTATTCAGAAGGATGGGGAGGCCATTGACGTAAATAATAATCTTTGCGGAATCTTGACAAAATATTAGACAACTAAAACGATTTGTGAATAAGAAGAAGGTCTTCACATCACATTCCTGTGATACAGACATTCTATACTACTTAAAAGACTCATTCGTATATTTGGCTCAACTCATTCGAGTGATCAGAGAAAATGAGAATCCATGGAACTATTGTCACCAGTTTGAAAGCTCACCAGTGAGTATAGGATTACAATGTCTTAATATGATTAAGATTAAACAAGGACAAGACGAGCAGTGGCTCACTATAGAGGAGAAACATTTTTACCCTAAATTAACATTTGAATAATCTAGACGAATATCTTTTTTTGCGTAGTTAATCTAGATAACAGTCTTATCTGCTCAAAATGTAAGCTGTAGATTCTCTCAAATGTTAATCTTCATCCTACCCTGCATTGACCTGTCGATAAAAATCAAACCTCAGTTTACAATAATCATCCACAGAATATAAAAATTGTATACAATGTGGAAAAGAACCAAGTTTAACGATGCAGTTTACTGTAACTTCAATTTTCACCCGACAAAACGCAAAAAAATAGAAGGTAATTTGTCAATCTTCTTATTTTGTCAGTTCATAGCAAGAGTTGACATTTTCCCACCAGTAGAGGCGAGCTGATGCTTGGAAGAAAGTAAATACTAATCTTTCCACCTCTGATTTGTCACAATCTTCATGTGACCTTATTCTTCATGTTTATTCTTCAATCGTCATCTACGATGATAGAATAACCACTTAGATCACCAAATAGATTTGCAACACATCAAAATCCAGTCAAATCTCATTAACCATTGGCAGCAAAATCACTCAAACTCAAATTGCCCACCAAAATCAAGCAAACAGGACTACAAATTTGATCCACTTAACCTAATGTACAATCATGGAATCTGTTTCTGTAAAATACAACATAAAGATAAATTCAACAACAACAAGTTTTATACCTAACTCGACAGCGTCATCCTCATCCTTCTCAGCTCCGAAAGTAGAAGGATCCGTGTCAATTGGGGTACGCAACCAGTTTTGCAATAAAATCAAGGCCTCTACTGTCCTGGGCCTTAAAGAACTTCGAAAATGACCAAGTATTCGCTTTCCAGTACTGAAAGCGGATTCAGAAGCAACATATGAGATAGGGATAGCAAGTATATATCTTGCTATGAGTGACAGAATGTCAAACCTAGCAACATTGATTTTCCACCAAACCAATATATCAAATTTAAAACCTTATTTGTCTTTAGTTGGTGAGTAAATTGGCTCCGCCAAGTATCTTTCCACCTCTGATTTGTCATAATCTTCCAATGTAGACAGCTGGATTTTACGTGCATCTCTATGAGCCTTATGCTTTTTCTTTCTAGTTAAAATAGAACACGAACTCCCTTGACTAGAACTAACACTAGTTTCACCTACAGACTCTGATGAGGCTAACACACTCCCCACAACTGAATATTCTGATTTATAAGCTGCATATAAGTCATCAAAATCTTCTCTCACTTTCTCTACCCAAGTTTTTACTAGTCTTTGTTTTTGCGCAGGATTATCATGCATAATCAAGTCTTCTATTATTACAACCAATCCACGTTCTTTTTCCCTTGGATCAAGAAGAACATCAATAAACAACAAAACATTCATTTTCTTGTAATCTCCCCAATACTTATTGTATTTCAACAGCATTTTTTCACCCATATGGCTTAAGAAGGCATCGTCATCAGTATTTTGCCAATCATGCAATTCTCCACGAACATCACTAAGTTCTTCCAAAAAAGTATGTGAAGTGACATACGTAGATGCAGAGAACTCAACGGTGGGTTCATAAAATACCTGTACAAACAATACAAATTGTTATCTAAATAATTTGTAAAAGCATTTGTGGCCATAAATTTGAAGAACAATGCCCAGTAAGACATCGATTAAGCTAATATTGAATAAAGAAACTTTCCATTTCAATGGCGGCATCCCACATTTAAGACACGACAGTTCAGTAAAATCAAGAAGAAACAAATTTGGTTATACATCTTAAGTGTAATGCACATTCATCGTTCGCAACAAAGATTTTTCAGCATTTAGATATGGTCTGAGCACAACATAGAGTGAAACTTACAACTATTTGAAATTGAACTTCCACGGAGAAATAAGCACTGTTCAAACTTTGAATTCCAAAAGTCAGGAGCACCATATAATGGTTACCCATTTTCAGCTTGCAAGTTGGCTAACAGTAACATGGGTAATACTAAAAGGGATCCAACAACAATCCTTTCCAGTTAGAACTGGATGTTCTTTTAAGTTGATGGTTTTGTTGTCTGTAAAACAGCCCTTCTCAATCAATTCCTACAAGTAATCTAATCATTCGAGACCCAACAGTAAAATTTCCCCTGACCATCTCCAAATAGATTCAAATCCTAGCAGGGAAAATGATGCAACATATTTATACATGCAACAAATAGGTAGAGCCACCTGTGCTGGCAAATTTAAAATAAAAAAACTATGTTGGCAAGTCTGACAGAGTATCAAGTGTTCGAATTTGTGGAAAAAGTAGATACAGGAAGATAACAAAGTCACAGATTGGCATAAACTGGCCTGGATACCAAACAAAATATCTGAAGATGAATAATAAAAGGCGAACAAGCAATTCAACAGAATCACATTCACGATTATGGGCATCAACACTGAAGTTTTTTATTTTAGGCCCTTCCACTTTGACTTAGATTAAAAGAATCCAACAAACTATACTGCAAATCACGGCAAACTCGGATCCCTTATTACATGCAGTTTGAAGCTTCATTTGCACACAACTTACCACAAACATGACAACAGATTAAAGGAACAAAAAACACAGAACAAGATGCTTGATACTTGTAACTGGACCAACTATAACAGTCCATACACTATCCAGGTTACTGCTGAAATCTACCAGGGGTTTCATCAGACTTGCTTTAAATTACGAAGGCCATTCCAGGAGATCGATCTAGGTATGCGCTAGACAAGACCAATCGGTGTATCTAAGAAGGGGAAGAAGGCATGGGTCTAGAGAGAGAGTATGGTCCAAAGCAATTTTGCAGTGATCATGCTTTTATGTCTCTAATAAGTTCAAGAGTACTAAATTCTAATTAAAAGAATTGAAATGGTTCAGTTTATAACATAACATAACATTCTGACCTTGTTTTATCATGCAATCAGTTCTAAAATGATTGAGAAAGAAGCTTAAAATACCTGTAGAAACTGAACTAGCACTCGAGCATAAAACCAATCATACTTTTCGGGAGCATGCACTCGAGGCTTTTTTTTTCTTGCCTTTTCTCCGACCAGCTAATGGTTCTTCGGGAGCATCCGAATCAGATGAACTAGATTCTAGTTCATCAGGAACGTCTGTACTATCAATATCATCAATATCAGCACCCATTGTTGGTTAATCAGGAATATCGAAAATAAACCTATCACGAAATGCTTTGTCTGACCGTGCTAGCCTTATAAAGGCCTTTTCATACTTCTCTGCAGCATCCAGCATTAAGTAAATGGAATTCCACCTAGTTTTGACATCTAATACTAATCCCTTTTTATATTCTATCCTCTCAAGAGATACAACATCTAAGAACTTTTTCATTCTAGCATGAGATTTCGTGACGTATTTAACCACCGACCTGATTCTAAGCACTGAAGTATGATACTTCTTCAACCCATCCTTGACAACTAGAGCTAATACGTGGGCAACACATCTGACATGCAAATGTTTACCTCTAACAATTGAGCTTCCCCAACTTACAACTCTCTCTTTGACATATTCAATTGCCTTTGTATTGGCAGAAGCATTATCAAGAGTAATAGTAAAAACCCTCTCAAGCCTCCACTCTATCAAACACTTCTCTAATGCTCTTCCAATTTGTTCCCCTCCATGACTAGTGATTAAACAAAAACAAATGATTCTTTTGTGTAACTTCCAATGATCATCAATAAAGTGAGCCGTAACTACCATAATTGTAGTTTTGAATGGACGTCCATGTATCAGTTGTTAGACAAACCCTTACCCTGTTCATCTTTAAATAATTCACCAGATTGGCCTTTTCACTCATAAATAATTTGCAGATATCACGATATACTGTCATCCGAGATGGAAGTTTGAACCTTGGCTCTAGATACCTACAAAATGCCTTAAACCCTTCTCCTTCAACCATTCGGAAGGACTGTTCATCCGTGACAATAAACTTTATCAATGCTCTTTTACAAGCTTCTTGACAGAACGTAACCCCAACTATTTTCTGTTCATCTTCCATGATAGGATGAAAATCAAGAGAGTGTTGACCCGACGACCCAGATTCTAGGGTATCTTTATACTTGTTACACTTAGTCAAATGATAGTTTAAATTTGTAGTCCCATAATCCTTACCACCAACCCTATACCTACCACTACCAACTTCATAATAGTTGCACTTCGCCCATTCATTACCATCTGCATCAAAACTCATCACAAAATGTTTCCATACCCAAGATGTTCTCTTCCGCTTCTTCCTTCCGCTGATCCCAGGTTGAGAAGATGGTGGAGGTGGAGGTGGCGGAGATGCAACAGTACTAGCCCTTCGTTGCACGGATTCAAATGCAGCTTGAGAGGGAGGTCTCTCTGACATCTCTTCTGTAATCTCAACCATGTTTGCTCACACTAAGCCTGCACAAACTAAATGCAATAGTGGAATAACTATTCATAAGCCGTAAACCAAAAGAAGTATAAGAAATGACCTTCTAAAAAACACAAAAAACAAAATAAATTATTTTAGCAGACATTGTTCATCAATCTCCCACGATCGTTTCAAGTAAAATCTAGAACTAATATCAAGCTAACTGCAGTTTTCTAAATATGTATGAATTGTTTTTCAGGTCTAAGACCAGGGCATTTATCATTGGACGACATCCAGTGAGACAGATTCCGACCATGCTAGAGTTGTCCCTCATTTGTTCTAATACAGAGTCACTAACAGGCAGTGAAAAAACCTTCCACAAAGCAGGCAGTGAGGATATCTTAGGCACTAACAAATTCACAAAAATTGCAAAGTTTCCATAGATGACAAATCAGATCAAACATAAAAAAGGGGGAAAAATGTGGATGCCATGTCAACACGAAATGTCTACATCAACTTCTACCGAAAAAGGTCAGGATATTATTACGAGAAAGGTGTGCCAACATATGTTGTGGAGTGATGTACGATCTGTTTACACTTCTTTTTACAGCAAGACATATGTTTGTATAGAGTTGGATTGGCATACCTCACGTAGTAACTTAGAGAGATCATCCATCGTTAAGGTTAGGCGTTTGTCCTGCATCAGCAAGTAGTTAATTAGGTTAACCAAACAAATAAAGTATCAGCCAAAGTCTAACAGCGTATGATTGATGTGAATTTTAGTTGTAGTAAAAAGTGATAAGTAGAGTTCGTTCAACTCGGGCTTGTGAAGGATTTTCGAAAATTAAATAAAGTTGTTTCAACAATAATAAGAAAACACCGAGACTCTGGATTCCACCATTAACCAATTAAGTGATATAATCTAATCAATATTCATGCAACTCTTTACATTTAAAGTGATTCTAATATTTTGCAAAAGTAGATTTTTGGAATAACAAGTGTATTTCGAAAGCATAGAATATCAAAAACATAAGTCTAAGCATAATCTATCAAGAGAAATCACAATTGTTTAAGAAAAATCATTCAATCAATTCTCAATCAAAGCAAATAATCATATAAGAAATTGCAAAAATAATTAAAATAGAATTATACCACTTTTCATGGAACAATGGCTTCCTCCGTCGCCTCGGCTAAGGGGTTTAGCTCCTCATATTAATCACTTGCTCAAAGTACATATTTATAGCTCAAAAGTTGATTAAAAGAGTAAAAGAATACACTGTAGTTGCTGAAGGTCTAAAACAGAAAACAGAATCGTCGGTAAAGGTCTTCTGTGACTTCAGAAAACTGCTTATAAACGATACTCAGCTGCTGCAGTTGAACTACGATACTTGTATGCGACGGTTCTATGTGGGTCGTATGTTCTTCTTCGTCTTCTCCGGCAACAGCAGCAGCAGCAGAACACGTTTTCCTGCAAGTTGATTTTTTCGGCTCTGTGGTGTTCTAAACTTCCCCTAAAGTCTTCCTCTTCTTCCTAGGATTCGTACCAACCCTTTTATACATAATAGAGTAAGGAAAATTCGAGAATATCTTTGATTTTTTCCTCCCCAACAAGTCACGATAATTTCTTTTTTCTCATCAGCTGCACGTCTCCTCAGTCAATCCAAGCTGTCCAAACTCTTCCTGTGATAGAATCAAATCTCTAAGAAGAGTTTGCTTCCTCTTCTTCACGTAAGTTTCCATAAATAAACCAAGAAACTTGCCCAAAATAAACCGTGATATTTTTAACCTTTTTTCGCCTCCAATTCGAGTTCTAGCCACTTTGGATCCATTCCAACACCCTTACCTCGCCTGTTAGGTCCATAGGAGCAAACCCAATCAAATTCAGCCCTTTAATCTCCATAAAAATCGATCAACAATCCAACCCTAAATCCGTCTGTGAAAGAAATTTTTCCCGCCAGTTTTCTGTTTTTGAAAATGTGAAGAAATGTGACCTCCCCCTATCCAGTCCCGGTCTGTGCTTAGCAGCTGCTTGGAAATGGGTTACCCCTTATCCAAAATGAGAGTCCGAATAGCATGTCCTCCCAGGTACCTTTAACAACTTTTCGAGCCAATTTTGCCGCAAAAGCCTATTCCTCCAAAAACACCTACAAAGGGATAAAATACCAAAATTAGTACATAAATGGGTACTAACAGTATACACAAAAGAGATGAAAATAGACACATAAATGCATCTATCAATGATATCCAATATCCATTTCGTATGAGAACTTTCTGAAACAATCTCAATTGATTTAGTTCCCAAGTATTTCCAAATTGATTTTTTTCCAGGGCTTATCAAATTCCAATGTTACTCATTATATTTCATCATCTAAATTAACAAATTTTACCATTTCATCTGTGGTAATGAATCCACTATTAAACCCTAAGAATTCAATAAAGAAGAACCAACAAAAACTACCAAAAGGTTTTGTCTAAATATACTAGCTTTCATCAAAAAGGACTCTAATTTTGTGAAAAACAACAACGATTGCCAGTATTAATTCGAACCCTAAATCCCAAAACGATAAGAAAAGGTGGAGATAAAAGGGTTAACTGTTAAGTATCTTACAATCGAACATCAGTGCATTACGTTTTCATTAGCTCCCATATCTCTAAATGGGTTGGTTGAAATCCAATACTAAAATCTACCAATTAAAGTGAAATCTATAAGACTTATCCAAATTAAACTGAACCCAATATGCATTCAAGTATAACAAACTATACCCTCATTAAAAGAGCTCATCTTTGAAACGAAACAAACAATTATAACCCTCAAAACCAAACATGCAAAGTATGAATTAGATAGATCAGAGTTACCAACAAATCAAACAAAAATGCTCACAACATAATCAAACGATTCAAACCTCAATTTACTTGTTAGATGGAGATGGAGCAAGAACAATAGAAAGGATTTCGTCGAAAGACCCAATTGAATGAGTTCTCCTTCTTGGGGTTGAGTTTTATTTGGGAAGGAATGATTTTCTGCGATTGATTTGGTTTGGGAGAGAAGAAGAAAAAGTAATAAGTGAAAAAACAACTTCACTTTTTACCTCTGAAATTGTTTTAAAATAACGAAAAAATAGGCAGGGGAAAAAAGAGGGCACGGATCATTTAGTCTTTCAACATATCATGCGGGTAGGGTAGGTTAATTTCGAGTTTTACCCATCACCCTACCTATTGATGGCGGGTAATAAAAAATTTACCCATCACCCTACACATCAAATGACGGGTAGGGTAGGATACGGATAAAACAGTGGCGGGTAGGGTTGGGTATATGCACCCCTAGGTGTGACTATAGGATTTCTTGTAATTACATTTTGGCGCATAGAAACAACTCGGATGAGTAAGAGGATTGGTCCCCACCTGTGAAGTTTTCAAAACAATTTAAATTCATCATTTATGTTATTTTTACGTTTCAGAGCTTTACATCCTTTCATCAAAGCATCAGTAGTTGATTAAACAAATTTATTTAAAAAGATTTGATAACTTTTGAAGATTTTGTTATCCTAAAATTTTAGATCTGAAAGAGGGTTCGAAGTTTTCTTGTCCTTTCGAGTTTAGAACAAGTTTTTGCAAGTATCTAAGAATACTTCCCATTCTCGCAGTCGTTCTTCCAGATTCCAAAAGAGTTTACAAAATTTTATTGAAATAAAATAACATTTTAGAGTATCTGTCGAAGTTCAGGATTGAAGGCTAAGGATCTAACAATAAGACAGAGACGTGAGCGGATGGGGAAAGAAGGACCAAGCGGAAAACAAGAAGGGGAAGTGATGACATTAGCGGTAAAGCAACTAGGACAAACAATAACGCCGCAGCGCATCAAAGTAAAAGGAGATATCAAACGTGTGCAGTGCAATTCGTTAACACATTCAGTTACGTCGGTCACAGAATTTCACACAGATATGACAGGACGAAGGAGTGGCGGAAGAAGTGGATCGTATTTACTGCTGAAGATGCACCAGAGAGAGGAAAATCGCACATAGATCCTCTGGTTGTTACTTTGATCACAGGGAAACATTCAAAAGAGGAAAGGAACAGCGCGAACGAATCAGGGGAATGGGCGATAGATAAAAATTTGATAGATACAAGAAGTTCAGTGGACATACTATTTTATCACGCTTTCAAGAGTATGGGATACGAGACTCGGAACTGATCCATTCAAAATATAACATCCATGGAATCAACGAAACTGTGACTAAACCTAAGGGTGAAATCGTCATGCGAATAATACTTGGGAAAATAGAGACGGAGGTCACCTTCTGCGTGGTGGACATCAAATCGCCCTAAAATATGCTCATGGGACGACCTTGGGGTACACGGAATAAAAGGTGTGGCATCGACATTTCATCAGTGCATGCTTTCCAATGACGAGCGGTGTATGAGAAATTAAAGGAGACTCTGAAAGCGCAAATAATAGCAGCAAGATAGACGTGCGAAATTATGAAGGGGAGCGAAAAGAAGAAAGGATCGGTGGAGGAGGGCGAAATGAATTAAAAAAAAATTGAGAATTTATCTAGTAAAGGCGAAAGAAGGAAAAGGACTATCAAGCGAAATCCCGGAGAAAGAAAGAGGGCCAATGCGCGAGATAAAAGAACCATCACCACTAGGAGAACCGAATGCAAATTTTGCAGCAGCAGAGCCAACAAAAGATATAAATATAGGGACAGAAGAAGAACCGAGGATGGTGAAAATAGGAACCAAGATGGATGCAGGGGAAGAAGAAAGGTTAATAAACCTGTTGCGCGAATATCATGATGTCTTCGCATAGAGTATGAAGGAAATGCCAAGCATAGACCCATCCGTCGCATGTCACAAGTTGGACATCAACCCCAATGCGAAGACATTCAAACAGAGGATAAGAAAAATAACAACAACATATCATCCCCAGATAGAAGCAGAGCTACAGAAGATGATTGAATCAGGAATAATTAGACCGGAAAAATACCCAGTATGGATTGCAAACATGGTGGTGGTGCCAAAGAAGAACAAGGGGATATGCATTTGCATTTACTTAAGTGACTTGAACAAAGCTTGCCCAAAAGACAGTTTTCCTATGCAAGATATACCACAAATAGTGGAAGCAGCGATATGATGTGAAAGGCTATCACTCATGGATGACTATTCAGGATACAATCAGATAGTTCTGGCGGAGAAAGATCAAGAACATGCAACTTTCTTTGCACTGCGAGGATTATACTGTTATACGAGAATGCCATTCATATTAAAGAATACGGGCGTGACGTATCAACGAATGGTGGAGAAGATATTTGAAAAATGGGTACACACGACGTTAGAAGTTTATGTAGACGACATGCTAGTAAAAAGCAGAAATACTATCGATCATGTGGGAGACTTGAAAGAAATATTTCAGAAAATGCGACAATTCAGAATGAAGATAAATCCAGCAAAATGTATTTTTGGAATGGCATCAGGGAAATTCTTAGGATATATTGTATCAAAAGAAGGAATAGAGGTGGATCCTGCAAAAGTGCGGGCAGTACGAGATATGCCATCACCTGCAATGATAAAGGATGTGGATAAATAAAATTGTTTGCTTGCATCTTTAGGGCGATTCATCTTGCACTCTTCAGACAAGTGCAATCCTTTTTTTTTTTACATTTTAAGAAAAGGAACCAAGTTCGAGTGGACCCAGGAGTGTGAACAAGCGATGCAGAATATCAAGGATCATCCAGAAAATTTATCCATTTTATAAAAACCTGAACCAGATGAAGAATTATTAATATATCTCGCGTCACGCCATATGATTTGAGAACGATAATACTTCACCTGGAAGAAGGGACAGAAAAGCCCATCTACTACATAAGCAAAACTTAAAGTTCGGCAGAAAGGAACTGCACAAAATTGAGAAACTCATTCTAGCATTAGTATACGTAACTCAGAAGCTTCGTACTTACTTCCAGGCACATAAGATAAGGATCCTAACCAAAACTCCAATTGAGTTTGTGCTAAAGAACTCCAAGAGTGTAGGAAGGGTGGACTGATGGAATGCCCAGATTGAACAATTTGGAGTAAAATATGAAATTCTATCCTTGATGTAACGTACCATGGCGAAAACAATTGACCCTAAGAAAAGTAGCCCAGAGAGGCAACAAATACATTAGAACCTCTATATAAGAATATTCTAGGGACCACCAGAAATTATTCTTATATGGAGGTTATTCATATATTGAGGTCTAGAAGCGATCAATAAATTTTTTTCATATATATATAGGAGTGTTAGAGCACTTCTCGGTCGAACTCGCAAGCGTTGCTATCTCAAGCTTGTTTGTCAAGTTTAATGGTCAAAACTATAAGTCTTGATTGCTAGTCTACATATAGCAAGTCTCGGATTAGGATAGAAAGTGTGGTGGAGCTTAGACTTCATGGAGTTCATCGATTGAAGACGAAGAACTATCAAGGGTAGCTTGTGGAACTTCTTGGACAAAAGGTATGTGAAGACTTAAACTCATCTATCACTAGAAAGTCTATTTACTCTATCTCCTTCTTGAGACATAGTCGTTTATCTATATAGATTTCATTATAAACATTTGATATTTCGAGCTGAGTTTTTGACTCACTTACATATTTCTCGAAATATGTGTTGGTAAGCTTTTTGCTTCAACCAAGTTCATCTTGCATTCTTGACAAAATCAAAAGATGATCATAGGAAAATTGTCAAGTTACATCTTATGTGATTTGTGACTCGGAATGTTTCATATCGATTATTATTTCAATTACTTGAAAACTGCTTTGATACTTTAGTTTGTGTAAAACAACTATTGTGGTCCTAGAAGAATGTTTCAATGATTGAAATGGAGTACAGAACACTTAACAATATTTGGAATCAACATAGTATGCGTACTTGCATATATGTTGTCCAAGTACGAGAACGATAGTATGCATACCCGTATGCGTACTGACGGTATTAAGTGAAAGTCCGGGAACTTTGTTTGCATACCGGTACGCGTACTTGCATGAGGTTCAGGGTCCGTGATTTTCTGCTGAGTTTGGATGGTATGCGTACCAGTTCACGTACTGGCGAAACCCAAACTTAAACCGACTACTTAGGTATGCGTACCCGTTTGCATACTTAAGTAGGCTGTGTTCTAAAATCGGTTTACTCATGAACTATACAATAAATTATAAGGAATGCAATCTTTTGCAAACCGTAGCTATAATGTTCATGATTGATTTATGTGAACCAAAACCGATTATGCTTCTATTGTGTCTTGTATACTTCTATGAGATATAGCAATTGAAACAACTCCAAGAGCTAGTTTCGTTTGACTTATTTGAACTAGTTATGGGTAAAGATGATTAAGGTTGAAACAATAGTGCTCATGTGATTAGCTTTTGGTTAACTGCTGTTAAACCAACAAAGTGTACACGTTTAGGTACGATTACCCAAACCTAAATGAAGGTACATTTTATTTGTGTGTAACAAGCCAAGATGATCTAACGGTCCTTGAATATTGGCTTGAATCTAATCAGGATTTCATCTAACGGTGAAGATTGAATGCTTGGTTACCAAGGTAAACCCCGATTTGAAAACTATACAAGGGAGAACTCTAGCAACTAGGAAACCTAGTCCCCACACCACATGTGTGCTACTAGTTGCGACTAGAGTCGATTCTCCTTTATCCTTAGGTTTTTCACGAAACCCTATAGGTTAACGACTGAAAGACTTCATTGGGATTGTGAAGCAAGGCCCAACTATTTTCTCTGTAGCTGCATGTTCTGATCTTGCTTTATCTATCGTGTTTGAGTACTATCTTCTCTAAGATTTGCTCGAGATTTTAATCTCCGATAGGCAAGATAAAAATAAGTCACAAACAACTTCGTCTCATCGTTTGTGATTCCGCAATATCTTGTTTCGTTTCCATACGATTAATATTATCGTGAGGTGATTGATATTACTAGGTTGTTCTTCGGGAATATAAGTCCGGTGTATAATTGGTTCCTGTTCACCTTGATTTATCAAAAGACGAACAAAAACTTATAGGTATATCTGTGGGAGACAGATTTATCTATTTCATAGACTTTTCTGTGTGATACAGATTTGTTTATAAAATCTTCGGCTTTGGGTTGAAGCAACTCTTGGTTGTGGGTGAGATCAGCTAAGGGAATCAAGTGCACAGAATCCGGTGTGGTTCAAGAGGCGTAAGGGAACTCAAATGTACCTTGATTAGTGTGAGATTGGTTAGGGCTCAACTACATTCCAGTCCGAAGTTAACTTGTAGTAGGCTAGTGTTTGTAGCAGCTTAATAAAGTGTGGTCTTCAATCTAGACTAGGTCCCAGGGTTTTTCTGCATTTGCGGTTTCCTCGTTAACAAAATTTCTTGTGACTGTGTTATTTATTTTTCCGCATTATATTTTTTATATAATTGAAATATCACAGGTTGTGCATTGAGATTAATCAATTGTAGAATCCAACCTTTGGTTGTTGATTAAATTGATTAACACTTGAACATTGGTCTTTGGTACCGTTCAAGTAGTTTTACTTAATAATCAGGCTCACGGAATTTGTCTGTTTGATTTGCTGATTAGTTTGTAAAACAGAGATACAAACTCTTGGGTACACTTTTCTTTAAGTTTGAGTCTGGCTGTCTAGTCGATTCACTTGAAAGTGTATTGGAGTTTGTCTATATAGATTACAAAGCGAAATAATTGGGTTGGTTGTTAGACCTCCGCTTTTTCAATTGGTATTAGAGAGGGCAAACACTTTAAAACCTAATAAGTTTGTGTTTGGTTGATCCTAAAAGTCTTTTCTTATGGAAAATTACTTTGGGAAACTTGTTCTGAGCATCTATAATGCACGCCAGAAGTTCCTAAAGACTGTTCAGAGTTTATTATCTACGAGACCTCGAGTTTTTCAAGATAATCTTTTTCCATCTAAGACATTGGAAATCTTAGATGATCAAAAGCAGTCTAAAGGAATAAATAAAAGTTTTTCTAAGAAAAATCGTTCGAGAAAAAAAAGAAAAAGCTCAAAGGTATGGAATCTCACTAGATTACTTCTAAGTCTGTTTGAGGAATACTACCGTGATGGATCTATTCACAAAGATCTATTTAAAGCTTTTGAAGGTGTTTTCAAATTCTTAGAAGACTCAATTTGATTGAGAAAAATAATTGTTCCGATAAAAGTTTAGTACCTGTCAAATCATGTATCCATGATGTACGAACTAAACATGCTACCAACTCATGTGAAATCGATAAAAATATTTCTGGTGAGTCTGGTACAAGGTTAAAATGTCGGAAAACCTTTTTTCTTGGTCATAAGAAGAAGGAGTTAGAAATCTCTATTAACCATGAGTATCATTATTATTATGATTATACTGGCACTTTTCATAAATATCAATCGGTAACGGTGCATGAGACACACTCTGCACTCCTAGCCTCTTGGTAACAAGTTTTTCTATACCCCATTTGTATATAATTTGAAATGGGGAAAGTAATGGGTTGATTTATGTTGTGTCTAGGTTTATTTGTTTTTAGTAAAAATCTCCTTGACAAATCTGCTCTCTCTCTGTCTTCTGAAGGTGATATAGATTTCTTCTATCCCTTTTCTGCACCATTAGTGTGCAAACCTTAGCACTCAAACGACTGCTAAAAATCCTACTTGCATGTGGGTCGCGGTTCATGAACGGGTCCAAGCCCATTAGTGGGTTTATAAGAAGTACGCGTACTCGTCTTCTTCCTCTTCTAAGTCTGCGAACGTGAACTGTTTAGGGTTCATGTATTATCTCCATTAATACCTTTGAAGATTTAAAAGAGGCTAAAACTTTTCAAGGAAGCATTCCAAGTAAGTGTTTTTCTCTTCCTCTTGTTCCCTTAATTTCTAGATCTAATGAGGAATTCCAAGGATTCAAAGAAGGTTTTAAGAAACTTGGATTTATCCTCTTCCTCTAACATGAGCATACCTCTTGACCAGAATACTATTAGAATTAGATTTGTTAATCATTCTTGTAGTATGGTTTTTGAAAGACTTCTTCTAGTGGGTTTATATTAGAAAAGAAGTTGGAAGAGATAAGTGGTCATAAGGAGGATTTGATATCCTTTGAAAAATATGATCTATGGAACATCTTCAATGATCTTGGTAAAGGGTTTGACGTTCTTACAAGAATCTTGTATGCTAACATTCATGATGTTAATCGGGATGACATGGAATTCAAGACCATGATAGATAGAGAAAGGATTCTTGTTAATAGAGAGTTGATTTCAAAAATTACCAAAATTCCTTTGGGTAATTTTTGAATTCCAAGACCAAGGGAAGAAAGACCATCATGTGAAACCATTTCTAATGGTATTTGTGGCAAGAGTGTTGATTGGGTTGATGGGAAATTTCCTACTAATTATCTTAGTCTTGCTTTGATGTCTTTCGCGAAACTTGGTATTTCTAATCTTTGTCCCTCCACAATTGAGAACTCTCGGTGGAGTCGTGAGTTTGCGGGGTTGGTCTATTTCCTTGAATTGGGTACTCCATGTCTCAATATTTGTGGATTTATTATTCTTCAAATGCTTTCGATGACGTCTTCAAACAAGAAGTTAGGCTTTCCTTGTTTGATTGAGAAAATCTGTCATGGACATTCTCTTGATCCTATTGGCAACTCCCTTGGAACTGCAAAACTTGTTCGTCCTTGTACTTTCAAACGTATGAATGAGAATGCTTACAAAAGACAAAGATGTGATTCCCTTGACGGTTCTTGTGATCTTACCTCCTTGAGTCTTCTTCATCGAATTCACAAGGGTGTGATTAAGATTAATGCAAAGGTAAAATGTGTGCAAAAACAAATTCATATGATTTCTATAAGGTATCCCGATATCAAGGAAGAAATAGAAAAAGTTCAAGCTTCTTGGAACGATTCCGATGATGAAGATGATGAGTAACTTTCTATCCCTTGTCATCTTGATTTTTTCTAGGAAACTTCTTATGAGAATTTATATTTTATAATTAAGAAGGATAACTAGGGTTTGGAATAGCAAATATTATGAGTACACATAGCTATTGCCAACGATTTTTCATCTTGCAATGTTTTTAGATTTATTTATTTAAATTCTAAACTTTATTTGGAAGATGATTTTGCAGTATTAATCTTTATTGGTTTTATATATTGCAAACTGTTATGGGATATGTGTGTTTGCGCCTGTGAACTATAATTGTCCCATACTTGTTAAAAGTTTTGTCTTTCATATGGCAATTTATTGATAAAAGATTGAATGGACTTTTGACAAACAAAAGTTAAGCCTATTATGTCATATGCAAATATCGATGGAAGATATTATGAACTTTTGTTTACAAAGATTAAGTCTATTATATGTCTCTATGCAAATAGTGATGGAAAATAGAATGAATCTTTGAATATTCCGCAGTATTGGTCTTTCCGTGATCCACATCTTGTGTATATACTGTGCGGCTCCATAATTTCTTTTATGTGAGCATTTTCGATTGAATTAATCATGGGTCCCTTGTGGTTAATTTAATTGAATATATTTGGATAAAAATTCATATTCTTATGATTTGATAATGTCCAAAAGAAATCCTTCTTTTCTTGTAAAAGAAAGGTCGCTCTTGTTGTTCTTTCGGAAATGACATTTTATGGGGGAGAGTTCTTTTTGAACTTGTGCTTAAGTGCCAAATCTTTGTGTGGAATGCGGCAGTGGGAATATTATAGGGGTTATCTTGCATCTTTATAAACTCCTTGATGAATGCATTTAGTTTTGACTATTTGATAGCATCTAAAAAACTTGATAAGTTCTCTTTTGATCATGAAGTATCTTTATGAGAATTTCATTAGGATCCCGCCAATTTTCGTACCTTTGCCAATTTATATTGACAAAAATGGGAGAATTATTTTGTAGTCATACTACAAATACATATGGTTTACGGATCATTATGTAAGGGGGAATGGTTTTCATATGAGATGAAGTATTGATTAAGGGGGAGTGATACATATCACCATAGTATTGTTGTCGAAGTTGTGATGCAATTAAACTTTGATGTTGTGTAATAATACTATGACACTGTATAACAATACGAAAACATCTTGTTTTTATATATTGTTATGGCTACCGATCTTCAACAACTATGATGCTGAAATGAACAGCTTTAGAATAATGGAGTACTTGGAAGTGACGAAGATTTCGAGTTATGTTGAAGAACCAAGGAGATCAAGCATTTGGATGAGAAGGTACAAATTTATCATTTTTGTAATCCATATGTATTGATAGTTTTGTCACTAAAATTCACAAAGGGGGATATTGTTAGAGCACTGCTCGGTCGAACTCGCAAGCGTTGCTATCTCAAGCTTGTTTGTCAAGTTTAGTGGCCAAAACTATAAATCATGATTTCTAGTCTACATATAGCTAAGTCTCGGATTAGATAAAGTGTGGTTGAGCCTAGACTTCACGGGGTTCATCGGTTGCAGACGAAGAATTATCAAGAAGAACTTGTGGAACTTCTTCGACAAAAGGTATGTGAAGACTTGAACTCATCTATCACTAGAAAGTCTATTTACTCTATATCCTTCTTGAGACATAGTCGTTTAGCTATATAGATTTCTTTATGCACATTTGATATTTTGAGCTGAGTTTTTGACTCACTTACATATTTCTCGAAATATGTGTTGGTATGCTTTTTTGCTTTAACCAAGTTCATCTTGTATTCTTGACGAAAGTCAAAAGATGATCATATGGAAATTGCCAAGTTACATCTTATGTGATTTGTGACTCGGAATGTTTCATATTGATTATGATTTCAATTACTTTAAAATTGTTTTGATACTTTAGTTTGGGTAAAACAACTATTGTGGTCCTAGAAGAATGTTTCAATGATTGAAATGGAGTATAGAACAATTGGATTTGCACATAGGGGTTAATTGGATTTAAAAGTAAGGTCGTTCTTGCTTTTCTTTCGGGAATGACATTTTATGGGGGAGAGTTCTTTTTGAACTTGTGCTTAATTGCCAAATATTTGTGGGGAGTGCGGCTGTGGAATATCATACGGGTTATCTTGCATCTTTGTAAAATCCTTGATGAATGCATTTAGTTTCGACTATTTGATAGAATCTAAAAAAGTTGATATGTTCTCTTTTGAACATGAAGAATCTCTATGAGAATTTCATTAGGATCCCGCCAATTTTCGTACCTTTGCCAATTTATATTTACAAAAAGGGGAGAATTATTTTGTAGTCATACTACAAATACATATGGTTTACGGATCATTATGTAAGGGGGAGTGGTTTTCATATGAGATGAATTATTGATTAAGGGGGAGTGATACATATCACCATAGTATTGTTGTCAAAGTTGTGATGCAATTGAACTTTGATGATGTGTAATAATACTATGACACTGTATAACAATACGAAAACATCTTGTTTTTATATATTGTTATGGCTACGGATCTTCAACAACTATGATGCTGAAATGAACACCTTTAGAATCATGGAGTACTTGGAAGTGACGAATATTTCGAGTTATGTTGAAGAACCAAGGAGATCAAGCATTTGGATGAGAAGCTACAAATTTATCTATTTTGTAATCAATATGTATTGATAGTTTTGTCACTAAAATTGACAAAGGGGGAGATTGTCAGAGTACTGCTCGATCGAACTCGCAAGCGTTTCTATCTTAAGCTTGTTTGTCAAGTTTAGTTGCAAAAACTATAATTCTTGATTTCTAGTCTACATATAGCTAAGTCTCGGATTAGGATGGAAAGTGTGGTTGAGCTTAGACTTCACGGTGTTCATCGATTGAAGATGAAGAACTATCAAGGGGAGCTCGTGGAAATCCTTCGACAAAAGGTATGTGAATACTTGAACTCATCTATCACTAGAAAGTCTATTTACTCTATATCCTTCTTGAGACATAGTCGTTTATCTATAAAGATTTCCTTATACACATTTGATATTTGGAGATGAGTTTTTGACTCACTTACATATTTCTCGAAATATGTGTTGGTAAGCTTTTTTCTTCAACCAAGTTCATCTAGCATTCTTGACGAAAGTCAAAAGATGATCATATGAAAATTGTCAAGTTACATCTTATGTAATTTGTGACTCGGAATGTTTCATATCGATTATTATTTCAATTACTTGAAAATTGCTTTGATACTTTATTTGTGTAAAACAACTATTATGGTCCTAGAAGAATGTTTCATTGATTGAAATGGAGTATAGAACACTTAACCATATTTGGAATTAACATAGTATGCGTACTTGCATATATGTTGTCCAAGTCCGAGAACCATAGTATGCATACCCGTATGCGTACTGACGGTATTAAGTGAAAGTCCGAGAACCTTGTTTGTATACAGGTACGCGTACTTGCATGAGGTTCAGGGTCCGTGATTTTCTGCTGAGTTTGGATGGTATGCGTACCAGTTCGCGTACTTGCGAAACCCAAACTTAGTCCGACTACTTAGGTATGCGTACCCATTTGCATACTTGAGTAGGTTGTGTTCTAAAATCGGTTTACTCATGAACTATACAATAAATTATAAGGAATGCAATCTTTTGCAAACCGTAGCTATAATGTCCATGATTGATTTATGTGAACCAAAACCGATTATGCTTCAATTGTGTCTTTTATACTTCTATGAGATATAGCAATTGAAACAACTCCAAGAACTAGTTTCGTTTGACTCATTTGAACTAGTTATGGGTAAAGATGATTAAGGTTGAAACAATAGTGCTCATGTGATTAGCTTTTGGTTAACTATTGTTGAACCAACAAAGTGTACACGTTTAGGTACGGTTACCCAAACTTAAATGAAGGTACATTTCATTTGTGTATAACAAGCCAAGATGATCTAACGGTCCTTGAATATTGGCTTGAATCTAATCAGGATTTCATCTAACGGTGAAGATTGAATGCTTGGTTACCAAGGTAACTTAAATTTCAAACCCCGATTTGAAAACTATACAAGGAGAACTCTAGCAACTGGGAAACCTAATCCCCACACCACATGTGTGCTACTAGTTGCGACTACAGCCGAATTTCGTTTAGCCTTAGGTTTTTCACGAAACCCTGTAGGTTAACGACTGAAAGACTTCATTGGGATTGTGAAACCAGACCCAACTATTTTCTCTGTAGTTGCGTGTTCTGATCTTGCTTTATCTATCGTGTTTGAGTACTATCTTCTCTAAGATTTGCTCGAGATTTTAATCTCCGATAGGCAAGATAAAAAGAAGTCACAAACAACTTTGTCACATCATTTTGGATTCCGTGATATCTTGTTTCGTTTCCATACTATTAAGATTATCGTGGGGTGATTGATATTACTAGTCTTTTCTTCGAGAATATAAGTCCGGTGTATCAATTGGTTCATGTTCACCTTGATTTATCAAAATACGGAACAAAAACTTGTAGGTATATCTGTGGGAGACAGATTTATCTATTTCATAGACTTTTCTGTGTGATACAGATTTGTTTATAAAGTCTTCGGCTTTGGGTTGAAGTGCGCAGAATACGGCGTGGTTCAAGAGGCGTAAGGAACGCAACTTTACCTTGATCAATGTGAGATTTTTTAGGGCTCAACTACATTCCAGTCCGAAGTTAACTTGCAGTAGGCTAGTGTCTGTAGCGGCTTAATATAATGTGGTGTTCAATCTGGACTAGGTCCCGGGTTTTTTTTTTTTTTTTTCATTTGAGGTTTCCTCGTTAACAAAATTTCTGGTGTCTGTGTTATTTCTTTTTCCGCATTCTATTTTTTGTATAATCTAAATATCACAGGTTGTGCGTTGAGATTAATCAATTGGAGAATCCAACCTTTGGTTGTTGATTAAATTGATTAACACTTGAACATTGGTCTTTGGTACCGTTCAAGTAGTTTTACTTAATAATCAGGCTCACGGACTTTGTCTGTTTGATTTGATGATTAGTTTTTAAAACAGAGATACAAACTCTTGGATACACTTTTCTTTAAGTTTGAGTCTGACTGTCTAGTCGATTCACTTGAAAGTGCATTGGAGTTTGTCCATATAGATTGCTAAGCGAAATAATTGGGTTGGTTGTTAGACCCCCGTTTTTTCAAGGAGAACACATAATTACGCACAACAAACATCACAATGTACCTAAGCAATACAAATATTAGTTAGATTTTGTTTAGTTTCACATGTATGATACGTAAGGTAAATATAGGAAATTTCTACGCAACACAATGTAACTAGGCAATACCAAGGAAAATATAAATTTTGTTTAGCTGCACATGTGAAATTTGTATAGTTTCACATGTATTAGTCAAATACACAAAGTTTTCTATGTAACACATTCCAAGAAAAATTCAACAATGATATGAGAAATTGACAAATGAAATCATATGATCAAAGATTTTTGAATGAGTCGTAAAAAAAAAAAACGCGAAAAAGTAAAACGATTCTTCAAACTGGTTGATAAGCACGTAAGTGTGACGCATTTTCACCCATAACTACATTTTCTAGGACTCATTTTATTTCTAATAAAGTTGTTTTAAGTCTTTTCCAGGGAATAAGCTCTTGCGGCAAAATTGGCTCGAAAAGTGGTGTTTTACACCCCAGGATAGAGTACTAAAGGCACCCCAGAAATGCACCGGAAGCACCCAAAAAAATGTGTCGGAGGAACCCCGGAAAAATTACTATCTACGCCCAAAAATTACTATTTGCACCCCATAAGACAAGTGCTAAAGGGACACCCGTGCAGGATTAGGGGGAGGACATCTTCTTCTCAAATTCAAAAAATGAATTTTGGCGGGAAAACGTTTCTCTTCACTGGCAGAATTTCGATCGGATGTTTCAACGTGATTTAGTGAGATTAAATCCCTGAAACTTAGTGGGTAGACGTGATATGACTATAGAAAGCTGGTATGGGTGTTGTTTCCGATCAAATTTGGCTTAATAACGTGTTTCAATCCAAAACAGTGGACACAAGTTTTCACGGGTTCAAGTGAATTTGACACGAGTTTGAGGCGTGTAATGCATGAGTTTCGAGTGTGTTTCACTACAGAGATGCGTGAAGAAGATAAATAAGGAAGGTTGACAGCTGAGAACGCGTGGAAGATCAAAAAATGGAAATTTTGGCTGTGGAGAATAATATTGATAAATGAAGATTATTTGGGAGATATGGCCGGATTAAAGGAGGATTAGGAGTATAAATAGATTGCTCCAGGTACAAGGAAGGGGTGTCGAGAGTTTGGGGACTTTAGGAGGGCTGAGGAGTGAGAAATAAAGACGAACAGCAAGCTTCCTGCTGCTGTTTTCTGCTGGTGCAGGGAAGAAGAACACGAAGAACATAAGACCCCAAAGAACAGTCGTAACTGCTACAGTTGACGCGACAGTGCGAGGACATTCTTATATGCTATAGTAACACCAACACTTTACAATTATCGTTCTTTGTAATAAAGGTTTGTAACAAATATAATTGTTACAAAACCCGATTTTCACCATTTTTTCTCCTTTTCATCAATTATAAAACACTTTTGAGCATTAATAAAGATGAATTTTGAGCGTGTTTATAATATGAGGGGCTAAACCCCAACACTGGGACGACGGAGGAGGCCGAACTTCATATATGGGTAAATTTGTTTTATTATTTTTTTATAACTTTTGCACTAAAATTAATTGAAATATGATTTTATTAAATTGGTTGTCATTTGATTAGATGGGTCATGCTTAGCTTA
>JAJJMB010004763.1:1599054-1624234 GCA_023531105.1 Papaver atlanticum | reverse complement strand
AAAACTCGAATCTTCACAAGTCTCAACGAACCTTTTACTACAACAAAGTTGAAAACACATCACTGGTTGAAAGAATCTCGTCTCTTAAACTTTGATGTACTATATGACCTATAATATCTGTATGCTATGGTGAATTATTTTTATATGGAGGTAAGTTCCTTAAGACGAGACCGGGAAAAAATTATGACTTATTCCAATATGGAATTTATTCTTAAATATAACTGGCCCAAATCGGGACCATATTTTTTTTTATCTTATATGGAGTTTATTCCTATATGGAGTATTCTTATATGGAGCTTCTATTGTTAATCGTCCACTTGTCCCAAGACTTCATGCCGACTTTAACCGCTAGCGCCTCTACTGATATTTCGCTAGGCTGTGGCTTACTAAGTGGGAGTACTGGGGATATTATATTAGACGTGATGTTTTTGAAGAACCATACCGGAGGTGGTGGGATTGTTAGTACTAGCAATATTATAAATTAGGGGAGATTGGATAGAGGTACGTAGCATGTAAAATGGGTAGTGTAACATTCATATCATGAATAATCTTCGTCAAATTTTGAGGTATACCACTAGCATTTGCAATAGCTAAAGTATCACGAATCTCTCCGGTTACCAACAATAATTGTGGTGGTGTTACCTTCTCTCCCTAAGGTGATTGTTGGAAGGAGATTCGTAAGATTTTCTCCTTGCAGCTCTTAAGTGTTAAACATGTCCCGTTGTTGTGGCCACTAAGAAAAGAGAAGGTAATGAATACGTCAAATGCATTTATCTATTGTCAATGAGTGGAGTGGCCCTTCCAGATTATATTCAATGTCTAATGGGATATTAACAATATGGGTATATTATCCTTCACACGCCCCCTCACGTGTAGGGTACACTATGTGGGCCTCTAACACATGGACTAGTGTTGTATGGGTGGTCGTTGGGCCTAATTGCATACTAGCCTGGATTTGGTTCCAAGTTAGAATGTGAGAATCCATCTCAAAACCAATTGGAAATGAATAGAGTGGACCTAAGGATTATAAAACGCAGGATCTTAGATTTCCCAGACAACTTGAGACTAATAATCTCAACACGCCCTCTAACAAATTGACCAGTGTTGTATGGGTGGTCGTTGGGCCTAATCGCATACGGGCCTGACTCTGATACCAAGTTAGAATATGGGCATCCAACTTAAAACCAATTGGCAATGAGTGGAGTGTCCCTAACCGCAGGATCTTAGATTGCCCAGACAACATGGGACTAATAATCTCAACACGCCCCCTCACATGTAGCCTTATTGGATCTGACACGTGGACAATTAAATCGGGTGACGCGGAGTAAAGGCGCGGTCAAGTGACTCGTCGCAAATAGCCTGCTCTGATACCATGTTAGAATACGGGAATCCAACTCAAAACCAATTGGCAATGAGTGGAGTGGCCTTTCCAGATTATATTCAATGTTTATTAAGGGGATATTAGCAATGTGGGACTATTATCCTTCACATGGAAGATTTGTTCCCCTCGCTAAAACTGTTACATCATGTCTTAGATATGTTTTATATTATTACTTGGGTGTGACTATAGGATTTCATGTAGTTACATTTTGGCGCATAGAAACAGCTCGAATGAGTAAGAGGATTGGTCCTCACCTGTGAAGTTTTCAAAACAATTTAATTCCATCATTTGTACTATTTTTACGCTTCAGAGCTTTACATCCTTTCATCAAAGCATCATTAGTATTTTATAACTTTTGAAGATTTTGTTATCCTAAAATTTTAGATCTGAAAGAGGGTTCGATTTTTCTCGTCCTTTCGAGTTTTCAACAAGTTTTTGCAAGTATGTAAGAATACTTCCAATTCTCACGGTCGTTCTTCCAGATTCCAAAAGAGTTTACGAAATTTTATTGAAATAAAATAACATTTTAGAGTATCTGTTGAAGTTCAGGATTGAAGGCTAAGGATCTAACAATAAGATAGAGACGTGAGCAGATGGGGAAAGAAGGACCAAGCAGAAAATGAGATGTTAAAGCATGGCTCGGTTAAACTCACCAAGCGTTGGTATGTCAAGTTTGGTTTTAATATTGGTTATCTAAAATGGTATGTGAAACCTCCGTGCTTAACTCTTATAGGTTGTTTACAAGTCTTACAGATTTGTAAGATTCTTTCGGTTTGTCCTTTATTTGCTCGAACCTTTGTCATTTTGTGACAAAAAGGGGGAGAAATATATGGAGTAAACAAGTGATTTTTAATCACTAGTAAAGGACAATTGTGCTCAAATGTTATATCTAACGAAAGAGTAAAGCGTTTACTGATGAGGAGAAACATATCATATTGCCGTGTAGTGATAAGTGCATAATTTACATGTTTAGAATGTCAATTCCATACTTGTTTAAGCTATAATTCTTGCATATTACTTGTTATTATGATTATTTTCTAGTTCATGTGTCATAACAGGTGAATCATCCAAAAAGGAGTTACAAAACGTTAAAAGGAGCAATGAAGTGGAGTGTTGTTTATAAAGAAGGGATAAATATCAAATTCAACTCATTCAAATCCAAGAGATCTTAATACCATCTTGTTTATAATTCATTTATGAAGAGAATGGCGAAATAATGAGGTCATTCCGAGTTCGTATGAAGAAGTTATAGCCGAAACGGTATGCTGAAAAATATAAGAAAGAAGATAGTGACGACCCAAATTTAGACCATGATGATTCTCGGAGATTTTCGGGCAGAGAGGAGTCAATTTCATCACTTAGAGTCATTAGGGTTTAGGGAAATTACCATGACGACCCTTGAGTGTTTCCAGATAGCGAGTATGACATATTTTGGGTGTTTAGAGTCGTTGGGGTCATGGTTAAGGACCGTGACGACTGTGGCAAGCCAAGAGTGACTTCTTGGACGCGTTTTGGACTTCTAAAAGGAGTAAAATTGATCCAAACGGGTTTCCTAACCCTAAAAGAGAGGAGAATTGAAGGCCAAGCATTGAAGACTATAAAAGAAGACATCTAAGGCCTAAACAAGGATCGATCTACATCATCATACCAATCTCTACCTCTCATATCACATTTTGTACATCAAAACTTAGGGTTTACCCCTTTAGGGGGAACCCATTTTTATTGTAATCATGTGTAGCTAAACCTTTATTGATTAAGGATGAATTCAATGTTCTAGACGTGAAGTCTGATTTGTTAAAACAAGTTTGTTTGAAGTTTTAATTATCATCGATTGTCTTTTCTATATCTAGGGTTTATGATTGATTCTTAGATTGGTTTGGGTGCACAACTAGATTAGTATATTGATTATTCTATTTCTAGTAGAAGTTATGATATAAGTAATCGTCGATTAACTCTTTACAAAGTAGAAATCGCAATACCTTGCAGAGGGATTTTGTGGAGCAATTGCGTGTGAAGACAACATCAGCAAGTGGACCTTGATCTAATAGTTCAACTACTGGGATCAACCTAAATTCACAAAGCTTAAAGTGTTCGATTGGATTACACCTTGAGTGATCTACTACTTGGTGGTTCGTTGAATAGAATCTGGTAGTCGAGAACTTCCGTATCCTGTGATAGAAGGAGTTTTGGGGATAACACTGATCTACGGTTGGTGATCAATGATTCTGAAAGAAAATAGATAAGTATACTTATTCGATTAACGCTTGGTAACGGTGAAGGATTCCTTAATCATCTTTCTCTTATTATTTTTATTTATCTTACAACCAATCCCCCCTTTGTGTTTTATTTTATTTTGCTAATATAAATAACCTATCAATTACACAGCTCTTTGTGGGAACGATCCTTACTACCGCTATATTACCAGTTAATTAGTGGGAAATATCTTGATTAATTTGTTGTGGTTACGACACGCATCAAATTTTGGCGCCGCTCCCGGGGAGCGGTTACTAATTGATTTGTTATTTGTTTAGCTTATTTTGATTTTTTTATTTTGATTTTCTCTTTCTTGTGAGTCATCATGTTTCCTTACGGAAATAACATATACGGAGCACAAGATGAATCTGTTAGAGCACTGCTTGAACGAACTCGCAAGCGTTGCTATATCAAGCTTGTTTGTCAAGTTTAGTTGCCAAAACTATAAGTCTTGGATTAGGATAGAAAGTGTGGTTGAGCCTAGACTTCACGGCGTTCATCGATTGAAGACGAAGTACTATCAAGAGGAACTTGTGGAACTTCTTCGACAAAAAGTATGTGAAGAATTAAACTCATCTATCACTAGAAAGTCTATTTACTCTATCTCCTTCTTGGTAAGCTTTATTTACTCTATCTCCTTCTTGGTAAGCTTTTTGCTTCAACCAAGTTCATCTTGCGTTCTTGACGAAAGTCAAAAGATGATCATATGGAAATTTCCAAGTTACATCTTATGTGATTTGTGACTCGGATAGTTTCATATCGATTATTATTTCGATTACTTGAAAATTGCTTTGATAATTTAGTTTGTGTAAAACAACTATTGTGGTTGATAAGCATGTATGTGCTACATTCTATACCCATATTTATACTAGCTAGGACTCGATATTTTGGATAATGATACCATTTTAGTGTTTTTATAGAAAGTACAAGGAATTCTGCTCTTCCAAAGAACAAAGTGGGAGTTAGTTGATGAAAAAGACAATTTGTGGCTGGAGTGGTATTTTTTATATATCAGCAGCTCTCATATTACGCATGGCACATGAATAGTGGAGTAGGGTCTGCACCACAGACTTGCTAAATGGTGGCAGTGGTAAAAGGTAGATGAAGTATATAATGCAAAGAGATGTTTTCCTCTTATATAAGAGGTTTGAGGTGGCAGTATGGCTATTATATATTGAATGGGTGCAAATGAAGTCAAAGAGTTCTTAGTTTGGTGATGGAAGAATTAAGTGGATGGGTTCGTTAAAGCTGTTGTTAATCATTGCGTTGATGGTTTTGGCCGTGTAAAATCAACAAGGAAGAAGAAACTCAAGTTATGCGGTCCTCATTCTCGAATCGGCAGCATTAGTTCTTCAAGGATGCTGTTAGGTTCTGAAGTTTGTTGTAGTTGAAATTAAGAAGATATAGATGGGGTTTGTATGCGATCTGAAATTAGTTGTCGTCGATGGCTGAACAGCTGCTGGCAGAGATGAGTGAACGGTACGAGATTGGGACTTCACAAAGAGTTACAGGCTGAATAAGTTGCTGGTGGTGATGTCTTTGTCTTCCAGTAGCAAGAAATCAAGATGAGAAGTGATGCTCAGTGGGTCAGAAAGGAACTGGAGGTAAGAGAATGGCGAGCAGAATTGGTAATGTGGCCGTACTTTGAAGTAAGTGGTTGCTTTGTTCTAATATACACGATGAAGATGTAGATGGAAAGTTGTTGCAGGCAGTGGCGATGAGTAGTCACAAAGGCTATGGAGCTGTGCAATCAGTGGTTCGATGAACGCAGTTCTTGGAAGGAAGGAATATAATGGGTGATCAAATGGATGTTGGAGGTGTGTAGGTGGCTAGATGGACGGAGATTAATTGATATAGTTCTTCGATCAATGGAAGTAAGAGATGATGTGCTTCCTGTTATTAATGACTGCGAGAAGGTGAAATGTGATTAGATGGATAAAAGCTGCATGCGAAGCTAGGTGTTGTAGTGTGATAAAAATGAAAGTTGCCGGCATTGCTTAGATTGGGTGTGTCTTGTTCTTACTGTGATGGCTTTCTCTCGTTTACTACAAATAATTGGCGCAGCAGCTAAGTTAATTCCACGATGGGTCGTATTAATACATTCGTTGTGGTGCTGTGGCCGAGATATACAAGGATTAGAAGACAGAAACTAGTGTTGCAGCCATTGGGTACAGTTTAGATGGCCAGGGAATGCAAGTTAGTGGACAGGATAAAGCGGTGTTGGTTCGAAGGATGAGGACCTGAAGTCGCATTTGATTAGAGTTGATCGAATACATGTATGTGCTTTAGCTGGACGGTCATAAATTGGTGCTGTGGTCGGCAGTGGAGCCCGGATTTTGGAAATGAGCATGGGTATTGGATTTGGGCCCATTAATAAATTTTGCTAGGTCTTGTTTGACTCTTGCAGCAGCTATAACAATCGAAAAGAAGAGAAGAACGAGGGGAGGTCGGGTTTTGAGTTCATTTTGGGGGAAAGGCCGACGACTTGGATTACTGTTCCGAGTTTTCTTTGGCCGCCAAGAAGATCAGTATTGCATAACAAAGACAAGAAAAGACGACGACTCCTTCGGTTTAATCTCTCTATCTTGACTTATTCGTTTTTATGGGTTTTGAGAAATCCATTCTCATGTATTGCTAGATTTTTATAACTAGGGTTTAATGTTTGAAACCACTTTGGGTATTAGGCTACTTTGATTGGATTATATAGCAATAGACCATTTTGATTTGAATAAATAATTCCATGATTTTATATATTGATTTAGTGATAATATGAGTTGTTGCTTCACCGGTTTCATATAACCTTTGTGCATAATTGTTAGGATCGAAAATATATTTGTTTACTTATTTGATATTTCATGCTTGGGTTAAATCCTTTGATGGGGTATGCTTAGAATAGCCGGGTATCATTTGTGAATCCATATTTAGTTTCGTATAATTTTCTCGCTAACACAATTTGATGGTGCATGCTTTGGTTTAGTCTTTTGATGTGCCATGCTTAAGGTGTCCCAGTGATATTTGCGGATCTAATACATATAATAGGTGATGTCAATAGAACAGACAATATATAATTCATGAATTATGTTTCATTTCAGTAATTGAATAGAAATAGTGGTGGATACTATAAACCCTGGTTAGCGACTTTTCCATTGGTCTCATTTTATTAGTTTAATTTTATTATTTCATTCTCATTATAAAAATTAATTTTTTTTATTGTTGGTTAATCTTATTAGAGATATTGATTACAGAATTTCCACCGCTCTTCGTGGGAACGACCCGTACTTGCCTCTGTTTACTAGTTAGACACCGTGCGATTGCGGTTATTATATATAGGTATCTCTAAATCCTATCAATTTTTGGCGCCGCTGCCGGGGAGCGGTTGTGGAATATTGTAATTGGTACTTTGTACATAGTTTTTTTTTTTTTTTTTTTTTTTTTTTCTGTACATAGCTTATTTTATTTTTTCCCTTTTATTTTTATATTTTCTTTTAGTTCTTTTTACGTAGCTTATTTGATTTTTCTTAGGTACCTTAGTCTGAAGAGCGGCGATTGGAGTCAACAACAGGCCTAAAGTAAGTACTTTATATTCTCGCAAAGGTTTTGCAAGGTGAGTTATTAGGAAAATTTTACTTTGTATTATGGTTTCCAGTGAGTTGACTTCTTTTATAGCTTTTTGGAACCTTATCAAAAGAGCTGAGACAGAGGAGTCATCTGATATTCCACCTGAGGAGTATGCATATGCACCTTCTCATTATCAAGAACCTGTTGAGCGTGTAAATAATGATTGGAATTATTCTCATAGGTATGATCATTCCGGACCTTGTGAAGGTTATGATCATTACCAACCTTACACTGATTATGAGTCATAATGTGTTGATTCCAATTATTATTCACACATTTCTCCGTCACAGTATGAGAGAGATGATCAATCTTACTGTGACCCATCTGCATCACAACTATCTTTGCTAGAACACCTCAATATTGACATTGTTGAACAGACCAAAGCTAATGAGTTATTTTTTGCTGAGCTGAGTAAAACCCAAGCTTATATTGCTCAACTTGCTGAACAAACTGATTTATCGATTGCTCAACTAACACAGTCGGTAGAAGATCATGGTCTTCCTGAGGATACATGTTCTAATTTTTCTTATACTCTTGATATTTATGATGAAACCGCTTTAGCTAATGAATCAATGTCTATGGATAATGATGATGAACTTGATAGTTGTGATAATAGGAATAGAGACATTGTCATACCAAGTGAAGGTGATGTATTCAGTCCAACTCCTGATCGTGTTAATGATCACTCGCCTATTCAAAAGGATGAGTTTAGGATTGAGGACACCATTCTTTTAGACGGTGTGACATATTAGTGCTATAACAATGATGTTTATGAAGAATGTGTTAATTATGAGGAAACCGTAGTTAAGTCTAACGACTTAGAGATGTTACACTCTATCTATAAGATTTCTTTTGATAATCTTTATTGTGATATTCCTATTGATTCCTTGGTTGATGATGATTATGATGATGATTTAGTACATGGTCACAAACCCAATGGAGAAGTTAATATGCCTAGAATTGTTAGCACAACTTTTCAGAAGATTCCCAGTTTTGGATTAGAACTGCATGCTTCTCCAATGTTACTAGATTATTTTGCATCTCGTGACTTCTCTTTGCCTGTGCATGTCTCTCAGATTGTTTCAGCTCCCATCTCTAGCGAACCCTTTGACTCGGTTATTTTTGATCAAAATGATACATCCTTTGCAAAAGCCAGGTTTGGGGGTGGCTCTTTCCTTTTGATAGTCTGTATATCTTACGTTGCTACAACGAGAGTGTGAGGTTGTCATTAATTGTATATATTGTGCTCTGGGTTGATCCCCAAATATTTAGGTTGTTGATATATGGTGAGCCTTATTTGTATATTCCAGTAGGTACATATATGTTCTTGTTTCATTTTTATTTGTTTACTTTTAGCATTTTAAGAATTTCCCATCTTAATTTTCTACGTTGGATGACTCAATTACATTGAGGACAATGTAATGTTTAAGTGTGGGGGAGTGGCATTTTCATTAGGAATTTTGATTGAAAAAAAAAAAAAAAGACCAGCTGTTTAGCGGGTCTACAAAAAAAAATCAAAATTATTTATTTTAGAGTATTTTCTATGACCAGCTGTTTAGCGGTCTTTTTCATTCTTTTTCAGGTTTTCATTTTATGATCAGCTGTTTAGCAGACATCTCTATCCACTGTTTAGTGGATCCGTCTCGCTGTTTAGCAGACAACACTCTTCATATCCAGCTGTGTAGCGGATATATTTTTTGTTTTGCTCGAGGACTAGTAAAATATAAGTGTGGGGGTGTTGATAAGCACGTATGTGCTACATTCTATACCCATATTTATACTAGCTAGGACTCGATATTTTGGCTAATGATACCATTTTAGTGTTTTTATAGAAAGTACAAGGAATTCTGCTCTTCCAAAGAACAAACGGATAAAGTGGGAGTTAGTTGATGAAAAAGACAATTTGTGGCTGGCGTGGTATTTTTTATATATCAGCAGCTCTCATATTACGCATGGCACGTGAATAGTGGAGTAGGGTCTGCACCGAAGACTTGCTAAATGGTGGCAGTGGTAAAAGGTCGATGAAGTATATAATGCAAAGAGATGTTTTCCTCTTATATAAGAGGTTTGAGGTGGCAGTATGGCTATTATATATTGAATGGGTGCAAATGAAGTCAAAGAGTCCTTAGTTTGGTGATGGAAGAATTAAGTGGATGGGTTCGTTAAAGCTGTTGTTAATCTTGGGAAGTTGAAAACACAATGACCAAAGTGAAAGCGATTCTAGGTAATCTTCTTCAAGCTAAGGTAAGATATATAAACAGGAAACACAATTCAGCAGCGGATACTATAGCTAAGGAAGCAAGAATCAAAAGCCTTCAACATTTATCTTTGCCTCTTAGTGTCAAAGTTAGTAAATCAAGTATTTTATCAAAATTTTTTGATAAAAATGATATTGTAAATTTGTTGTACTATATCTCTTAATTTATAAATTTAACTTTCCAATCAAAAAAAAAAAGCAATTTTAGTACAAGTGATAAAATGTAAGTACCATTTGGGAAATATCAAAAGTAATTTATGGTTCTTGAAGTGCTATGATATATATTATTACCAAACTGTATAAAATTGTAATATCTGAAACACTTTCAAAAACCGGCGAGAAAATACAGATCATCCGGGATTATATCATGAAAGTTAAAATTAACAACATGTAAACATGTACAACACCAAGAGGAGTATGCTTTCTTAATATTTCTATAAATAAGGGACTATGTAAAGCTCGTAGAAAGCATTTGAGCTTAATATAATATGGAATTTATACATTAAAAAATAACTACGGTACATAATTAATTCTAAGGGCTTTCTAAGTTAAGAAGGTTTTAGCGGACTTTCAATAGCATCATTTCATAGCGTGGCGCAAAATTTTTTTTAAGGATAAAAGCGAAGTCATTATTTGGCGTTTATTACCTTCTAATATTTGTCGGACTACTTGGAAGGAGTGTGATAAATTCACGTCTGGAGAAAGAAGAAGCGTTAACACTGTCACTATGCTGTGGTATTTCGATTTGGATGATCACATTAATATTCCAATTAATAACGTTCTTTTTTAGTTAGCATATTTTCATTCGTTAAGAACGAGAAATAGTCAAAATCTAGCTAGCTAAGGTTCACAAATATTAGGATTAGATGAACTCGTACTAAACATAATGGGATGTGTTAAAAATTTCTTTTAAATTGTTTAAGTTTGCATATTTGATACGTATTGAGGTTTTTTTTCTTTCGAAAACATTGAGGTTTTCATAATTGTACTTTTTTTGCTATTTTTTTCGGCTTTTCTTGTGTGGATAGATGTTTGTTGTATTTTTGCATTAACTAATATCTCAACAATTATTCGTTAATGAATTTTATCTTACCCTAAGAGAAAAAAACACTGAATGTTTATATGTTTTTTCCTATTTTCCTTTCTACTTCTAATGTAAATATCAATGCCATTAGTTACCCATTCTTTCTCATATTGAATTGAATATTTTTACTCACAGAGAAAAATACGATTGTGTACGAGACATTTCAATATCAACTCTTAATTTAATTTTAGGAGTTATGTAATAATTAAGGTATAGATTTCTTAACATACGTATAGCAGCAGGCACACCCGTTAACTATTCGAGCAATCAAATAAGCAAGTCACGTTAACACTCTTTAAAAGAGTGTGCACAAGAAAAAGATTTGTATTTGTGTTTCACAAGTAATCTAGCGATAAATAATAATCAAATGAAAAGAACTCTTTAATTTGGAAAACATAATTTTTTAATCATTTTATAAAATACTTTTCATTTACTCATCAAACTATACGTCATCTTCACAAGAAGTTATATATGTATGTATAAGAAAAAGTAAAAATTTCTTTAGCCACTTTTAATGTTCAAACGCATATTGTACAAAAGTAGTGAAGAACGTGTGCTCAAATATTATATTATAAGATGACTAAGAAAAAACTTGAAAGAGACGTTTAGGAATAAATATATTAAAAATAAATCGCTCTTATTTGTCGGCCTTATCCTCTCATTTGACCATGTGAATTTTTTAGGAGTCATATCACGTGAAACGTTATAATGTCAATTTGGGGGATTTTTTTAGAGGCCATATAACATTAACGCAAAAATAATCCACTTTTAGTACTCCTTACAAGGATATTCTATCTTCTTATCTCGCATGAGTTGAATAAAATCCTTGTAATCCAACCCCGTGAAAGTGATATCTTAATCTAAAGTAAGACAGATGAATACCATTCTTGTAAAACGGTAAGCCAGGAGTCCGAATTCGAATTTTTTCAATTCCATAATGCTTATTGAACAACCAAATTTTTATGAAGCGAGATACGCTGAGAATATATATATAAAAATAGAAGAGAAAGCATAAGAACAAAGCTAGATAAAGCTACCAAAGTGACTAGTCTAGAAAAGGATTGCGACGAACTTGTTTATAGGGTAAAATATGGATTTAAATTAGAACTCAATAATAAAGAGGATGTCCTTTTATGGATTGTGAACACCCTTTATTTTATTGAAATACCTTTTACTTAAAGTTGTTCATTATCTTAGTGTTGTTGTTTTAGGGATGGTTTAAGGTATTTTGTATTTGAGTCACATATTTTTCTGGAAATCGAAACTCTTCCTAATTTTGATTGTTGGTGAATTGGGATAGTTGGAATGATTATTTATTTTATAACGGAATGACACAAAATTTAAATTTGTTATAATTTTGTGCAAGACACCATTTTACATTTTAAAGTCTAATTAATTTGATGATTCTTTACTTTTAATAATAGAATTTTGAGGGAGATTGAACGGATAAGTAAGATTTGGAGAACTCGTAACAGCAGTGCCAGTTGGTTTTTAGGATTAATAGATGATAACTTTGGGGTTTTATTTCTCTTTTTGTATCCTAAATTAAGAACAAACAAATAAACATATAAAAAACCTAGGCGTTGTTGTTTCCATAAACATCAACTTTGAATGCCCAAATTAACATCAACAGATTTATAACTTTCCAAACCCTAAAGAAATATATCCAAATATGAGCATAAAAATAGAACTAAAAGATTTAAATATGATGCAAATGAGGTAATGATAAAAGCTAGAAAAGATGTTAATACGATTTGGGTCTGCTCAAATATGTTTCTAATTTTTTTTTTCTCTATTATCGTTGGAGAAAGGAGAGGAAAAGGGAGAGAAATATTATACATATGAGGATGATTTAGTTAGTTTGTATGTAGAGAGAGTTTTCTTAGACTAAATGGTGAAGAATCATTTCAAAAATCTACATTTGTATAAAAACATGCTTATGGTTTTTTTCCCATTGCTGATAAGCTAGCCAAAGTTGATAACATTTATTATATTTTATTAAACATGAAGATTTTAGTAGATATGGAAAAATCTACCAAAGGTAAAAAAAAAGTAAACAAAAGAACTAACTTATAAAGAAAATGGAATCCAAATTGAGAACGTAATTTTTTAAGTTTAAATAAACCTTGATGCCCTTGACAGACGCCTATCATAAGACTAAATCTTTAGCCTCGATAGTCAATTTTAAACTCATACTTGTCTTCGAAAATTCTACAACTACGTTTTTTTTATCGTAGAGTTCATATACTGCGGCTGGGATCAGACCTCGTATCACTTTACCATGAAAATAAAACGGAATATTTAACAAGAGTTGGTGTAACAACACCTATTACATCATATCTTAAACTCTTATTGGACTTTGGAGTCGTACCTATCCAAACACCTTCATGCTCTTTTGCAACACCAAATTATTTCGATTTATCCGCCACAATATTTTCTTCTCTGTGTTTTTTACTGAACTTTAGTTACATAAACTTGGATTTATCTTGGTTCATTTCTTGTAGTATATCGTAATTATGTCATTGAGGTTGTACTATCTTATTCATTGCATAATTGTACAACGTAGGTTGAATCGCTTTTCACTTTCAGGTGTTACGTACCTAGTTGAATAACCAGCATAATACCATTATTGATGGCCCAAACTTCTGTAATATTGTTGTTGTTCATAAAAATATGTTTGTCATCGATATATTGCTGCTCGTTTGAACACGTTAAGAGTTCGGATGTCAATTTTGGTTGTCAGGTTAGATCGATAACCCGTTCGCTTGAATTGCTTTCTGAAGTTAACTTCGTTATAGTAGGCTTAAGACATAGAAATGTTGAGACATGCTCTAGTTACTCATAGTTGTTTTTCCAACTTATTGTATTGAGAGATGTGGTATAATTTTTATACTTTCTTGATCTCGACTTAACACTAATATTAGTGGTGAATCTTTGACTTGAATCAATGCCTTGAATGTCACGTTACAAAGCAATTTCCTTGACATTTACTAAAGATAGTTGAACTCGAATTAAGTTTCTAATTCAGAATAAGGATTCAAGACCGATCCAAATTTAGGACCGATACTAGGAATGATTCCTAAGACAGAACTGACCCCTAGTAGGCCGATACCATAAATGATCCTAATTGTATTTATATTTGTCTTTACACTTTTGAGTTGGCCGTTTATCTTCGATCGGTGAATATTGAGTTGTATATAAGTTAGAATACGAAGATTCATATGCGAATAATTAGTGAAGACGTTGCAATATATTGTTGTTCATATTTATTCGTTTAACACTCACGACAAGATTCTATTAATATTATTGAGATACAATTTCGATATCATCTTTGGGATCGATATTGAAGTGTTTTCCTTTCCCAGACATTTGCATATAACTAGTTGAATATTTTTATTATAAGTACATGGACTTGCAACTAGCCAATATTGGTGGTCATACTGGCAGGATATCTCATATATTTATGTTGGAATATATTTCAATTTATTTGTTTGTAATGTTGGAATATATTAAATCTTTGTATGATCCCAACAATGATTAATTATTTGTTTTGGAAATAATATTTTATATTTATTACAAATGATTTATACTTGTAAATATAATCATATATTATCAAGATCTTTGTGATTTCAGAAACGACACTTAAAGAATATATTTTTATTTTAGAAATTGGTAGATCTTGTTTGCAAACAAGCCTTAGTCATAACACTATAAAAAATGAAATTTTATTTTCTTACAAGCTCATCCTAGAACACTCCTAAGACAAGTGTGAGTTTATTGTTAGTAGTAAGTAGTCTGATACAATTTGGGGGAAAATACGATTAATTGGTTTAAATAGACTTCTTTGGGACCAAGAAAATCCAGTATCATCGTAGAACACTCCTGAGGCAAGTGTAAGTTTATTGTTAGTAGTAAGTAGTCGGATACAATTTGGAAAAAATCACGATTAATTGGTTTAAAGAGACTTCTTTGGGATCAAAAAGATCTAATAGTCCCGCTAGTGGGAAATTAAGATTGTTATTTAGTTTTCAGTGTTTATTACTTTTTACGAAAAAATGTAACATCCTATTTTTTGCATGAATGAGATGAAGCTTTATGTCTGGCATGTGTTGCGTATTTTGGAATGCGACATTGATGCATCTCCCCATGTCTGTGTAGCACACTTGAAACATGGGATGGATTTTTTCCCGAAGTTCACCATTAGAAAATGGTGTCTCCCTTATGATGCATCATTGAAAAAGACGCATCACCTCGAATTTGTGATGCACAATCGGTGCAAGTGATGCATCATCTTGGTATTATGATGCAATGGTATCATTATTATTATCTATTACCAAGATATGAGACATTAAATATTCCTTACCAAAGGAAGCATCACTGTCCCTATCTCCCTTAACAAGGGATGCATCATTTGAATGGGAGTAGATGTATCAAAAATATCTCCCGAATTTTCTTTTGTAGAAATGTCAATAATATATAAGGAGGAGGTGTTGGTTGGAAATCAATGATACTTACAAGCATCATCGTTGTTATAAAGATTACCCAAGTATGCTTACCCAAGGAAGCATCATAGTTAGTGACAACCATCTTCTTTGGTTGCACATATGTACTTGCAGTATTCCTTCAACAAAGGTACACTTTTTTTGAGAAAAAACAGTTTATAACTCATGTCGTCGTTCATTTTAAGTTTTATATCTCTCAATTTTAGTTGTACCTTATTTATATTTTCTATTTTACTAGCATTATTGCGTTCTTGAATCTTGCAAGAAGGTCTAAAAGGTGGATTTTTCAAGTTGCTTATTCTATCTCCTTGAAATATTTACATCGTTTTGTGCAACTAACTTAGTGGTTAGTTTAGTCTCAGGAATGGTTTCTCAAGTTGTGTAGTATTGCATATAATTCCATCATACTAGATATGGTTCATTTTTGTTGCTAAATATCCATATCAATCCCCCTGTTAAACTAATTCGACAACCTGAAAATGTGTCTTATTAAAAAATTCTTTCTTATCAGATACGTACATAAAGTCCAGGTGACTTGGCTGAGAGGGTACAGGCTTGAAATCCAAATTGATGATCCAGGTGTCAATCCAGATTCTAGTCTTTTTGCCACTTTTAACTTCCATGCAGACATTTTTTTTTTGAAGATATTTAAGACCCACTACAACACCCTTCCAGATCCATGAAGAGTTACCTTTGTATTGATCAATATGAATGAATTCTTCATTTTTGAAATACTTAGCCTTGAGAACCTTGACACAAAGGAGATCAGGATGAATATGTATTCTCCAGGCCATTTTTGTAAAAAGAGCATGGTTCAACATCTCCAAGTCTCTAAAGGCTAAACCACCCAATTCTTTTGGTATGCATAAATTGCCCCAAGAAATTGGATTATTTCCTTTATTAGACCTATATCCCCGGAAGAACTTCCTTTGTAAAGTGTCTAGCTTTTTAATTAATTTCTTAGGAATCTTGAAGGTGCTCATTTGGTACAAGGGTATTGCATTAAGCACTGCTTTTACCATGGCACCTCTACCAGCTTGACACATACTTTCACCTTCCCAAGTAGCCAGTCTTGTTTCAAAAGCTGAGTTGATGTCTTCAAAAGATTTGGCTTTGGACTTTCCATTAAGAAAAGGTGAACCTAAGTACTTTTCCTTGCTGTCCATATTCTTAACTCCAAGTATTTGACTAAGAATGTCACACACAGAGGGATCCAAGTTATTATTGAATAAGATGGATGATTTGTCAAAATTAATGACTTGACCAGATTGTGAGCTAAAATCAAGAACCTGAAGAAGATTTTTCACACTGGTTAAATTGGCATGAGTAAAGATGAGACAGTCATCTACAAAAAGCAAATGATTTATAGGAGGAGAACCTCTAGCTGCTTTAATTCCTGGTATTTCCTTGGACATATGAGTTGCTGATAGAGTTCTAGAAAACCATTTCATAGCCAAAATGAATAGATAAGGAGAAAGGGGATCTACTTGTCTAATCCCTCTTGAAGGCTTGAAATCTGCACAAGGTGATCCATTGAGAAGAACTGACAGAGAAGTGGTGCTTATACATTACTGAATAAGATTGGTTCATTCTTCACTGAAGCAAAAACTCCTTAATACTTTAATGATAAAACACCATTTCAGCCTATCAAAGGCTTTAGACATGTTAATCTTAAGAGCTAACCATCCATCTTCACCTTCTTTCTTTTTCGAATGAATTAGTTCATGAGAGATTATAGTATTGTCATTGATTAACCTTCCAGAAACATAATCTGGTAGGGAGATACAATATTATCCATTAGTGGATTCATTCTAGTAACTATAATCTTGGAAATAATCTTGTATGAAGTATTGCAAAGACTGATTGTCCTAAATTCAGAAGGAGTTGTAGGTTTCTTAGTTTTAGGTATCAGGGAGATATAAGTCTTATTCATGGAATGAAGGATGTGCTTAGTGCTGAAGAAACTTCTTACCATTTCACAAACATCTTCTCCTACAATACTCCATTGTGATTTATAGAAACCAGCTTGAAAACCTTCTGGGCTAGGAGCTGATGAATTATCATACTTTTAAGAGTTTATAGTATTTCTTCATTAGTTGGAGCAGCTGGCAGTAATCTGTTATCTTCTTCTGAATAATTGTAGGAAACTGATTGTAAAATATTTCTTCTATATGAGGATTAGAAGATATACTAATATCCTGAAAATTATCAGTAAGAAGTTTTGCAACTTGATCTCTAGAATGAACCCAATTGCCATTTTTATCCTTCAAAGAATCTACGTTGTTTCTTGATCTCTTCCTCTTAGTTAAAGTATTGAAATATTTTGTATTATTATCCATATCTTTAAGAAAGGTATCTCTAGATTTTTGTTTGTTGAAGTCATGCTGAATCTTATGCCATTTTTGGAGTTCTTCATTAATTTCAAAAGCCTTAGAAGTATTATCTTAAGAGTGAGGTAGAGCTTGTAATTCAGATAGTTGTTGTTGAAGAGAATCAACTTTGAGATTGATATCTCCAAATTTAAATTTATTCCATCTTGAGAGGGCTATTCTAGTGAACTGCATCTTTTTAGATAATTTAAAAGAAGTTGTATGTTGAACTTTCATACTCCATGCCTTAGTTATTTTCACTGCACATCTCTTATCATTTAGCCAAGTTTGAAAAAACTTGAAAGGTTTCCACAGTTTTGGTTGGTTATAATCAGTGATCATCATAATAGGACGGTGATCACTTCCCACTTGATTCAGATGAAGAACTTTTGATGAAGGAAAATAAAAAATCCATCCTGAATTACTGAATGCTAGATCAATTCTAGATCTTCTTTTACCTGTTCCCAAATCATTTCGTCTGAGTATGTTCGTGATCAATGAAACCCAACTTTTCTAATCCAATATCTTGTAGCATTGAGTTAATACTACCATCAGCAGAGGAGGAAGTAGAAGTATTAGCGTTGGACAGATAAATATTGAGATCACCTATTAAGCACCATGGACTAGTAACATTCTTGCCAGTTTCATTAATGAAGTCCCATTGATCTTGTTTCTTCTGACCCTTACCATAGCCATACATACAAGATAACAACCATTCTAGTTGACTAGGATCATCTAGTCAACTAGAATAAGGAGATGAAACTTATTATTTTCATTACTAAGAACTTCATAATAAAACCCATTTTTCCACATAATTGCTAAACCACCAGATAGCCCAATTGAAGATATAAATTTGACATTAGGAAAATGATAAGGAGCTACAAGAGATTTCATCTTACTCTCATTGAGTTTGTTTCACATAAGAAAATAATATCAGGGTTTTTACTACTAATTAGATCTCTAATGTGATCCCTAGTTTTAGTATTCTTAAGACCTTGCACATTCCATGATAAAAACTTCATTGTGATAACCTTACTATCAGCAATACTAAAATCAATAGAACCATAACTACAGAGAGGAAGCCTAGAATGAATAATTAATAAAAATATAAAGTAACTACCTAGGCAAGTATTAATCAACGATGTAGAATCACTAAAATAAATGTCAATGCTTGTATTAATAATGAGCCTAAAATTTAAGACAAAAGATAAAGCAGAAGCCCTAAAGTAAAGTGCGTAAATATGAAGATTACTGGTGTAATAAAAAGACCAAACAAAGTTTATATGAACAATTTTAAAAGGTAGGAAATTTGAATTTAAAAGAAAATAAGTACTTGTTTTTACCCGAGTCTCCATGACGGTGAGTACAATTTGATTATCTTTAGGAGTGACTCTGAGAGTAGTCTGTATGGCTGTGTTATTTTTTGAATTGAAGTTCTATGGAGAGTTATCAGCAGAAAGGGTAGTATTTATGACATCACTATCTGTTCTAATTCTTTTTCCAAGCCTTATGTCTTCAGAAGAGGACTCTTCACGATTCTTAAGCAAGAAATCCAAGTTAACAGCTCCTATATCTTTTGGAGGAATAAAAACGGCAGACTTCACAAATTTCTTAGAGCTTTTCTTAGAGGCATGAGTAACTTGAGTGGAGCTACTAACTAAACTTTTCCTGATATTATTGACTTTCCCAAAGAAGTATGGCTGCTCATGAGCTTTAGCGAGATAGCTAGCTGCTGCCTTGTACGCTCCTTTGACATGATTTATAACATAGTATTCTGTGCATATAGCACTCGGTTATATTTCATAGATTTTTTTTTGCCAGCGACTTACACCTGTATTAGTTACATATTTGACACCCCTTCTGAGAGGATGGAGAGATCAATATTGACAAAAACTTTAACTGGGTCGCTGCCTTTTAGAATAACATCTTTAGGTCTGATTCCTGTAACTTCTCCCATCACCTCACCCATCTTGGTAACTGAAGATACGTTCATATGTTCTGGTAAGAGATATTTTGACTGAATCCAAAATTGTTGGAAACCCCAATGTTTCTCAGTATAAATCATCCCTGGAATGAAATCATGAACCATAAGAAGGTGTTTCTTTACACTCCAAAGTCTTTCCTCAATCACAGTGTTTAGTAAATCTCACTTGTTGAACTTAAACAACATGATATTAGGTTCAACCTCAACAATCTTCATATATTCTTGAGCTATAAAAGGCCTAGTGAAAACCTATCCAATTCTCAACAGTTTGATAACTCATTCTTCCCTCTATAATAAGTTTTCCAATCGCAATTTCCTCCCAATTAGTATCTTCTTCTTCAGTGTTATTTTATCTTTTTGACAGACCACCACTTCATTAGAATCACCTAGTTCCAACATAGCTTTCTTAAATTTGTTAGTTAGATCCATGACTTAGCTGGATTTTCCTTCATCTATCCCGAGCTTTCTGGTTTGCCATAGGTTTTTATGGAGGAATGGAAATGTAGGGGACGTATATATGCATATAACAATTAGGGTTTACGTAATTTTCATATATTGACTGAGAAGGATTTTCTAAGCTGTAAATACGGAAACTAGATATTTTGTTGAGATCTTTGCATTGATATATTTTACATCTGGAAAGAAACCAAAACATAGTTATAATAAAGGTAACTTTCCTAATATAGATGAGGAGATAAGGTTTGAGAAAATTTGAATTAACGGAAGAGCGGGAGTGATTTGTGGGCTGATGTAACTTACTGACTCGGTACTGTAACTCATTCCACAGAACTTTGAAGATACCTTGAACAACAACACAGCCCATTGGAGAGAGCAAAAGATTGAAGACATACTCTGCAAACGCAACAATCACAACATACATAAAGGAAAACGCCATTGTAGATAAATCAAACTGCAAACAAATCCTAGAGAAACCAATAAAAGTATATATTCACTCTATATTTTGGTCATCTCCGAATATAATCTAGTGATTAATTTATCAAAAGCGATTAAATACCCTAATCTCAATAGGAATCGATCAAGATCAAAAACTAAAAGGAGACAGTTTTATAGGCCGAAGAATAATGGAAACCCTAATACTAACGAAACTGGTAAACCATTAGAAGATTGAAATCAAGATGCCGGTGATCAAGATAAGGAAGGAGGACGTTCTTATGCGGATATATTAAAGAAGCATACGCATGTTTTATCAAAGATTGATGCTGAAAATTTGTCTCACCCACCTGTTCGTACCTCAACAGGTGATATTGTTATAAGAATCCCGAAGGAAACACATGAAAGGATCAAGGATTCTTGGAAATTCATCCTTGTTGATCGTTTGGATTTTAAATCTATTACTTTTGATGAAGCTAAAAAGGATTTATTGAATCAATGGAAACTCACAGGTCCGGTTCAATTTATTGCATGGATTAAACGATACTTTGTTATCAAATTATTCAATGAAGATGATAGGAAGCGTGTTAGCTATGCTGGTCCGTGGAATGCTAAGAAACAACAGTTGAAGATACAACCGAGGGCTCCTATGTTGGATCCGGAAAAAGAGAAAGTTACAAGAGCTACGGTTTGGGTAGGATTTAATTATCGTCCATTAGAATTTTGGGATGAAGAATCACTTTTTAGGGTTGCTATGGGTCTTGGAAAACCTGTTGATGTTGATCCTAGAACCCTTAGACATATATATGGATATTTTCCTGCGGTTCTGATTGATATTGATTTTTCAAAACCGCGTTGTTCAATTATTATTGAAGGCGAAGGTTATGAAGGCTTTTACCAAGAATATGAAATCATGAATGAGCCGAGTTTTTGTGATCATTGCAAATCTGTTGGGCATATTGAGGATGATTGTCGTGTTAAGAAGTATAAGGATTTAAAGAAGAAGGAGGAGTTGGAGACTAATAAAGATATTCGGCAAGCTATATACAAGGAGATGAATGAACTTAAGAACCATTGGCGTAAGCGGTTAGCTCCTAAAGTTGATGATCCACCGGGAAAATTCAAGGAAAAATCAGTTGATGGTTCTGAATTACCAAAGGATCCACCGGTGATTGAGAAGCGCACAAACATTGCATCTGGTGTTCTTAACAAGCATATTCGTTTTCCTAGCCGAAGTGCTAGTTCTATGGAAAATGTTGCAACATCAGGTGATGATGCAACAACTACGGAAGTGCATAAGGATGGCGCAACATCGATTCTTAATGCTAGCAACAATGATGATGAGTTACTACGCAATGATAGTGCGAAACAGCGCATTGAAGGTGCGTCTCCGAGAAATATTGGAGCATCTTTGGATAGTGAGGTCCAAGTTGAAACTGACGATATGGATTTGGAGAAGGAATAACTTGCTGCTTTTCAGGTATATGAAGAATGTAAAAAAATTGGCTAGAGAACTGGATAAAGCAGCAGACATGGCTAAAATTGAGCAAGATCAGGCCATGGCGAAGTTACAAAAATTAAGGAGATTGACTATGGAGAAGAACAACCAAGCTGAGGTGCCTTCAATTCAAGTCACACCAATTGAAAATCTTATTGAAAACATATCAATGGGTTCACCACTAACAAATTATGTTTTGGAACCCGATGGAGAAGATGGGTTTAGTTCTCCAACTAAAACATCAAGAAGGAATTCACCGGCCAAAACTTTGGAGGTTATTTCAATAGTCAATAGGTTTGAAACTGGGACCGAGGAGGTTGAAGATGATGATGATGAGGTTTTCTCTAACAAGCCACCGGATACCATGTTATCAATTCCCTCCAATAGTTTGAAACTATAAGTCTTGATTTCTAGTCTATATATAGCAAAGTCTCGGATAGGATAGAAAGTTTGGTTGAGCCTAGACTTCACGGCGTTCATCGATTGAAGAAGAATAACTATCAACAGGAACTTGTGGAACTTCTTCGACAAAAGGTATGTGGAGACTTGAACTCATCTATCACTAGAAAGTCTGTTTACTCTATCTCCTCCTTGAGACATAGTCGTTTAGCTATATATATTTCTAGTATGCACAATTGATATTTCGAGATGAGTTTTTGACTCGCTTTCATATTTCTTGAAAATGTGTTGGTAAGCTTTTAGCTTCAACCAAGTTCATCTTGCTTACTTGACGAAAGTCAAAAGATGATCATATGAAAATTTGCAAGTTATGTGACTCAGAATGTTTCATATTGATTATAAATTTCAATTACTTGAAAATTGCTTTGATACTCTAGTTTGTGGTAAACAACTATTGTGATCCTATAAGAATGTTTCAATAATTGAAATGGAGTATAAAACATCTATTGGATTTTACATAGTGTGCGTACTTGCATGTATGTAATCCATGTTCGGGAGCCATAGTATGCATACCCGTATGCGTACCCATTGGTTTGTGAAAATCCGAGTACCTAAGTACACATACCTGTACGCTTACTTGCGTAAGGTATAAGTTCAGAAATTTCTGCTGGAGTTTGGTATAACTTTAGGTATGCGTACCTGTTCGCATACTGGCGAAGCCAACTCAAGTCCGGGTCATTAAGGTTTGCGTACCCGTTTGCATACCTTAGTGAAATATGTTTTAAATCGGTTTAACTCATGAACTATACATTAAATTATAAGGAATGCAATCTCTTGCAAACCGTGGCTATAATGTTCATGGTTGATTTATGTGAATCAACAAAAACCGATTAATGCTTCAATTGTGTCTTGTATACTTCTATGAGATATAGCAATTGAATCAACTCCAAAGAACTAGTTTCATTTGAGTCACTTGAACTAGTACGGGTAGAGATGAATAAGGTTGAGAAGAAAGTGCTCATGTGGTTAGCTTTTTGGTTAACTATAATTGAACCAAGATAGTGTACACGTTTAGGTACGGTTACCCAAACCTAAATGAGGGTACATTTCAATTGTGTGTAACAAGCCAAGTTGATCTAACGGTCCTTGAATATTGGCTTGAGTTTAATCAGGTTTTCATCCAACGGTTAATATTGAATGCTTTGTTACCAAGGTAACTTAGATTGCAAACCCTGATTTGAAAACTATATAAGGGAGAACTCTAGCAACTGGGAAACCTAATCCCCATGCCTCCTATGTGATACTAGTTACGACTAGAGTCGATTCTCCTTTAACCTTAGGTTTTTTACAAGACCCTGTAGGTTAACGACTGAAAGACTTCATTGGGATTGTGAAGACAGATCCAACTATTTTCTATGTATTTGCGTGTTCTGATCTTGGTTTATCTATCGTGTTGAGTACTATCTTCTCTAAGATTTGCTTGAGATTTTAAATCTCCAATAGGCAAGATAAAAGAGGTCACAAACAACTTTGTCTCATCGTTTGTGATTCTGCGATATCTTGTTTCGTTTCCATACGATTAAGATTATCATAAGGTGATTAATATTACTAGGTTTTTCTTCGGGAATATAAGTCCGGTGTATCAGTTGGTTCATGTTCACCTTGATTTATCAAAATACGGAACAAAAACTATAGGTATATCTGTGGGAGACAGATTTATCTATTTCATACTTTTCTGTGTGATACAGATTAGTTCATAAAGTCTTCTTCTTTGGGTTGAAGCAACTCTTGGTTGTGGGTGAGATCAACTAAGGAAATCAAGTGCGCAGAATCCAGCGTGTTTCAAGAGGCGTAATGGAACGCGACTATACCTTGATCAGTGTGATATTGGTTAGGGCTCAACTACATTCCAGTCTGAAGTTATCTTGTAGTAGGCTAGTGTCTGTAGCGGTTTAATACAGTATGGTGTTTAATATGGACTAGGTCCCGGGGGTTTTCTGCATTTGCGTTTTCCTCGTTAAAAAAATTCTGGTGTCTGTGTTATTTCTTTTCCGCATTATATTTTGTTATATAATTGAAATATCACAGGTTGTGCGTAAGATAAATCAATCCAACCTTTGGTTGTCGATTAAATTGATTAGCACTTGAACATTGGTCTTTGGTACCGATCAAGTTATTTCTCTTATATTCAATCGGGCTCGCAAATTCCTATTTGATGATTGCAGATTGAATTGATAAATAGAGATAAAAAACTCTTGGATACACTCTTATTAAAAGTTTGAATCTGAATGTCTAGTCGATTCGCTTGTAAAGTGTATTGGAGTTTGTCCATATAGATTGCTAAACGAAAAGTTTGGGCTGGTTGTTAGACCCCCGCTTTTTCAAAATCCAATAGATGTTTTATACTCCATTTCAATTATTGAAACATTCTTCTAAGACAACAATAGTTGTTTACCAGAAACTAAAGTATCAAAGCAATTTTCAAGTAATCTAAATTTATTATCAATATGAAACATTCCGAGTCACATAACTTGGAAATTTTCATATGATCTTCTTTTGACTTTCGTCAAGTATGCAAGATGACCTTGGTTGAAGCTAAAAGCTTACCAACACATATTTCGAGAAATATGTAAGAGAGTCCAAAAATCAGCTCGAAATATCAAATGTGTATAATGAAAACTATATAGCTAAACGATTATGTCTCAAGAAGGAGATAGAGTAAATAGACTTTCTAGTGATAGATGAAATCTAGTCTTCACATACCTTTTGTTGAAAAAGTTTGATGTGTTTTGTAGTTGTAGTGGTAAAAAGATTCGTTGCTCGAACTTGTGAAGGATAACTTTAGACTTAAATTCAAAACTAAATAGAAAAATCACTAAAAATTATAGCAAACACTTACAAAGTTGATATCAATATTAAAAGAACACTGAGGCTAAGATTCCAC